>CM053171.1:898041-1063851 GCA_012977825.3 Pteromalus puparum | reverse complement strand
TCTTATTTTGGTTCGCCCATACCTGTCCAAAGAAAAGGGGACGGATTTCCCCCCCCCCCCCTCCCGTATCTCCTTCCAGATGACGGTCTACGCATCTTCCTCTCCCTCTCCCTCTAACTCCCCCCATATATCCGTCTCTGTTATCTCCCTCTCGACTTCTGGTTCGCTCTAACGCACGATTCCTCATTTCCGGCTTGTTTTTTTCCTCCGTATAGCTGGTCTGTCGCGGAGAGATGATCCGATCGATCGTCACTGCCGGCGGAAGGATGAAAAAGTAAAGGGAGCAGTGGACGTTTTATTTAGCTGCGCGTCATCGGCAGAAGAAATGACGATCAATTGCACGGTTTGATTGAAATTTTTTTCCACGAGTACACTGGCGATTGGGATGCAGGAGAGAATTATTCAGGAGGGGTCATTGTTGCGGTGGACGTCGAAGGGGAGGGTGCCGCGGTGATTTGAATTTTAATAAGAATGCAGGAGACTCTCCTCGTTTAATATCTTTCCATTTTGATGGCTTGATGCATCGAGATCATTTGTGAACGTCTTTGGCTATAATCGTTATAAATTATAGCGAGAGCATTCGCGTTGCATTTGCATAGGCAATGACCGAGCATCAAAATAAAATATGAAACCGCTCCATAAACTCGAATTACACTGCAAACATCTACCATTTACCTTAGCGAGCAAAGCTCACGTACATTGTAATAATATCCGTCGCTACATCCTGGCGCGTGATCCTTCCCTCGCTTGCCCGTATCGGCGTTATCATGCGCAAAATTTATCCTCCGCTTAATCCCTTCGTCCACTTTTTCTGGGCGTCCCGCATCAATCTGAATCCACCTTCTTTAATTTCTCTTTCCAATTTTCCTTTTCTTGCCCTTCCGGATCCTCTTACGATAACTTCAAGGAGAGAAAGTATCGTATTTGTAATATGGTGAAGATTGAACGCACATTAAAAAGAAAAACTTGTTACAAAAGCTTTTCATTTGTTTACACACACATAGCATGGACGGTCCAAGTAGTTATAGGCTCAACAAGGCACATTTGGCTTAGTGACATACCTCTATATACATTCTGCTCGCAGATTCTTTTGAAGAAAGTTGAAAAGTGCCTATGCGCCACCTATCGTCGCTAGACAAAAGCACGTGTGAACGTAACATTACAACAGGAGATCAGATATGAAGTTACGATCTCTAGTTTTAGCTCAAATGGTCGTTAACGATCCCAACAGTCGTACATCTGAACATCAGAGTATATCTTATCAGAGTTACGTGCAACTAGTGCGAAAGCATCCTTTTTCTATTATCCATCACGCATGGCAATATTTGATTTATATATACGACGTATATACATACATTTATAAAACCGTATACGAGAAGCCCTGAATTACGACCGATATAAATCACGCCCGATCACTTCCACCCTAACGTTAAGACAATATCCTTCGTTTCCTCCCACGCGTTAGGTCCTTTTCTTTAAAATCGAAAAACCAAAGCCATTCGACTAACTGTTTGCCGCACCTTCGCGAAGTGCAATACATCCTGGAAGGCCAGTAGAGATAGATAACGCGAGCGTTTCTCTTTCCTCTCGAGCGAGTAAACGCACTTTGTTCCCGAGCGAGAAGCTCCTTTGTCGACGCCCTTTGTCCGTGTCTCGAGAAATGGCTCTTCCAGTGGGTTTCTCTCTTTCTCCCTCCGTGCGAAGAAGATCGCCGTAAGTGGATAGATCTCGCGCTGTTGCGTCACGTTGTTTTGATTCTGTTCTACGAATAATTATATCTCGGGTAAAGCTTGCAATACTACATTTTCAATGATTTTCCTTCACAAGCACTATTAATCTCCTTCGCAATGTCCCACTCTCTCGCCTTCGCTCTTTCCTACGCAAGCGCACCGGCAATCCGTCCATTCTCTTGGTGACCACACAGTACTCGACCACTTCACGAGATTCTTGTTTTCCAACGAGTAAATACGCACGCGTCTGTTTTCACGAGCGAAAAGCTTCGCCGTACAATGACGGAGTGCGAACGACGAGAATCGATGTAGGACGCGATGAATGCGAGGCTTTCGATGTGGATATAGATGGACGAACGAGCTGCGATCCGTATCTGGTTGTTTGTTTGTCGTGGCTCTGCAAAGGGTATACTGTGAGTTTTCTGGGATGATGTGTTTTAAAAGTTAGCGGGGAAAGAGCTTTTTAGGTTTGATTGAGTTTTCCACTGCTTCGGTGACTTTGGAGATTCTTCAGAGTGTGTTATTTGCTAATGGTAGATTGGGTTGGAGAAACAACGACGAGATTGAAATTAATTTCGTGCGATACTATGTACACGGCGTCGATCAGAGAATTTGAGCGATTTAGGTAGAAACCACCATTGTTTGACCCAAGCTCAAAGTTTCGAGCGAGTTTTCGCCAAGCGCGTCAAGTGGAATTTGCCTGCCCGTCCAAATTCATTCGCTGCGCGAAATCCTACTTTTGTTTACCTTCGAACGCAAAGTGCGCACTGACGCTTTACGAGAAAAAATTCCATAGCCATCGCTTGACATTCAATATACAGCAGCGAAACATCGCACCAGCACTCGATAGTTTCTAATTTTTGCCGTCGATACTTTTCATATCCCAGTCTCGCGCCAACAGCCAATTCGGTTCCGCGAAGCGAAGCAACTAATGACGAACTGATGAACCGGAAGCCAAGTGCTGTCCGGAATTGCGTGTTATGGGCCGACTATTGCGAGCTGTGGCGCTCGTTTGAATACCAAATGCGCCTGGGGGATATATGTATGTGTGCACAGGTGAAGCGCCTGGATGTGGATCGCCGAGTTTACCAGTTCACTGAATTCGGGACGTGGCGGACGCTTATTCTCTTCCTCCGTCGGTTCGTATGCGTCTGTATATGTGTTGCTGTATAGCTTCGGCTTTTTTCGCTTGGACGCGACCGATGCAGATACGACGAAAGTTTGAGGAATGTTTGTTCGGTATTTGGTTCGGAGCTGGCTTTAAAAAGTATTGTCGACGATGCATACAGGATTTGAAGCGAAGCGATTTATTGCTTCTGAAAAGATCGTCTCGGAATATTTCGAAACTCATTTTTTCTCATTACCATCTTCTTCAGATGAGACACACGTCTAATGCGACGTATTTATGAACATACGAGCGCATACGCACATAAACCGAGCGTTTATGTCACTGAACCCCTGCATATATACCGCGTCGAGAGGACGACTTTCCAGAATAAGAGAGAGAGAAAAGTTGAGAGACTCTCCTTTCCACCGTATGAATTCCCCTCTCAGCTCCTAATACTCCTTCCGCAGTTTTTTCCTAACCAAATTGCTTTTCGATTTTTAGTCCCCCACGGGAAATTGCGCGAATATTATACATCTCTCGAATTTTTCCCTGAATCGGCGAAAATCTGGACCGCCGCGATGCGCCTGCCTCGTGGTATCTACGATATTTATGTATGGGCTTCCTCGGCTATCACTCGATAACGAAGCACTTATGCGTGAGTCATTTTCCATATTTCTTGGAATTCGATTTCATACGATCTTGGGCGCTATTTTTCATATAAAAGGAATAAATCGGATATGAATAACCAAACACACTCTAAGCAAAATATACTCTCATTAACGACATTCTGAAAATCCTCTCGTACAACCAACTCTTACAACAATCCAATTACAAAGCAATTTCGCCGACATCTCGAGCATTAATGCATTAACATTAAGGAGACCCCCCCGCTACTGCTTGCCGTAACGAAGCAGAAATACATATACAAGGCTCAAAAGGTCTACGCGCATCAAGTCAACGCCTACTCGGCTGTGTAGCATCTCTCTTATCGATTCTGCCGTCCTCGAGTCGGCGCTACTGCTGCCATTGCCGCCTGGAGCTACTCTCTCCCTTGTCGAGTGCTTTACTTTGGCTCCGACCGTCCACGTCTTTCTCGCTTACGAGACGAGCCCTATTTGATACGGCAAGAGGGAGATTCGCGCCTTGCTGTGCGGCTGCTATCATTAACGGATGGTGACGCTATAATAGAAGAGTCTTGAGGACTTTCGTTAGCTGTAGGAGAATTTTTCGATGATTTTTTTTTCTCGTAAAGTTTTCACGATCCACAGTTTAGCCGCGCATTGTGTTTTGTTCGCGATATTTTCTTTATCGTTATTCGCCTCTTTCTCTATCTTCCTCGTTTCGGTTTATCGGTTCTCTTAGATTCTCATTTGCCGCGTTTTGCGTTGCCGCTATACTGGCGAGCGTCGTACTTTTTATCACTTTTCTTCTCGTTCTTTCAGTCCCATTACGCATTTCTTCCACTATCTCGAAGAATACAGTATAAAGCGAATCTCCTTTCTTATACTGTCGTTTTTTCTCTCTGGCCGTCACCCTCAACCATAAATACTTCTGCTGTGAATTTTTTTCTTTCTGCTTAAAAAATTATTCAAAAATAAAACGATAAGTATGAATGACTGTAAAATATTTCCCTTTGCTTTTATGGGAATAGTTTTACTAAACTTTATACGCTGGTCCAACAAACTAGTTTTTTTTTCCAAAGTAACAAGCTTATGTGTGATTTACAGCTCGTTTTTCATCTGCCTATGCAAACTTTGTTTTATTCCTAAAATTTGAAGTCAATTTACATCCAAACGACTGTATCAGTGCGCCTCCTCACAGCCTCTTCTAAATCTCTTCCCTATAATCGATCAAGCCATCCCTATAATCCAAGCAGACCCCAGAGGAGCAATCAGAAAACGAAATCCGCCAAGCATCGCGAAAAAATTCCATATATTTTTCCCTGCCTAATGAGTTTATTACGCCGGGCCGGTGTAGTCCTTCCGAAAAATTCCAGGCAGTAGAGGGTAAGCTGCAGCGTCGGCGGATCCTTCGACCCACGTACAGCATCAACTGAAAAAAAAGTCCTGAGCTGGCTCGGCGTCTTGTGAAAACGAGCTCTTGGCGGGCTTATATTGCCTTCACTTCGTCTCTCTGTGTCGCGCAAATTTGCGACGACGGCTAAGTGCTTCGTTACATTAGATCGAGGGGAAGGGGGAGGTAGGCACAGGCTTCTCGCTTTCGCCGCTGGAATGCATAAAATATCGGCATCTACAAGTTAAATCGCAACCGACCGATATGAGTTTGCTCGTGATTTACAGTTTTTCGTTCGTCGAACTCGTTTTTTTTTTCAACGGGCCTAATTTAATGCCGGGGTTGTCGCAGTTAGAGAAATTGCTGCTGATGGGACTAATGTTATTGAAAAAGTTTGGCTATGAAGTACCTATAGCTTAGCTGATGTAGTTGCAATAAAATACGATTCGTTACATTATCGACTTGCGTGATTTATTCTCTCCGGCGCAGAATAATTGATGGCGGGATTTCAAATGAACGACGAAAAACAAGGTCAAATACACCAGACGAAACACGGCACTTGTTTACAAACACGTTCAATATCGATCACTCGGTGGGTTAATATCGCGTTTTGCCGGATGACTTTCTAATTTAATGAGGTATATCGGATTGTCAAAATCGGGGCGGCGTATCCTTGAAATAATTGCAATTCGGGTTATCACGCGTAAATACGCGTAACGGCTCTCTTTCACATTTGTTTCGAATTTTCATCGCTCGATACCTTTGCTGTGTGTACATAACGAACGCTTGGAAATAGCTGGAGCGCTGAGGGTTATTATTAGATTAATATGCGGCCGGATGGTGGACACAGCGCATATACTCTCGAATATTATTATGGCGCGCTGCGCATACATCAGGCTAGACAGTATAGAGACTGAATTTCGATTTTTTTTTCTGTTGCCGAAGCTTCTTGAAAATTTGAATTTCCCGCGAAAATTCAGAAGCACTTGGGATAACGAAGTTCGATGCGCGCAGCTGTGAAAATTCGTAATTCTATCATTACTCTTGGATAACAAAATTCATTCCACGCGGGCACTTTCCCTTTTTTTTCCTCGTACACTGAAGCAATTTTTTAACAGAATTGGATTTTTTCCTTTTCACCCTGTACGAAGCTACTGCGGTCGCGCATCGCACCTCCGATGCCCAAATTCGTTTTTTCCGTCGACGCTCCCTCCGCTCGCATTTATTCAACCATCCATATACCCCCGCGAATGAAAAAACGCCAGCGTCGACGCGACGTTTTTCTTTTTTTTTTTTTTAATTCGTCAAACGAAACCGCTGCGTCTGGTAAAAAAAAATGTATGTATGAATATTTATTTTATGGAAAACACAGCTCCGGAAACTCACCGTTATAGATTTTATTTACGACATTCATTCAGTTTTGTGTCCGCGTCGCTTGTTGTCCGATGCCCAGAGAATCAGTCATTGAGCTCGAAATAAAAGATGAGTAATGCAAACGTCTATATGTACCTGTATACAATTCATTTTGATCAAGTCAGAGGCGAGATAAAGAATTTCACATCCGGTATGAATTCTCCGTGGGAATAAAAAGAGTATTGGTGAAAACGTTGAGCCAATTATGGTTTCCGCCTGACAGAGCTTTCCTGACAAGCGCAAAGGCGCTATTACACGGTCGGCAGGCTCTTTTGTAAAATGAGGAAAAATGCGGCAGATTGCAATTTGTCTCCCTCGTGAACGTTTTCATACCGTGGTGGCGTTTTAAATTCAGCGCCGCAACGTTTACAATGCCATTCAGACGCGCACGCTTTAAAGCTCCGAGCGAAAACAGGACTCTCAGGAGCTTTGGAACGTATTTTGACCGGATCTCTGTGAGCTTGCCTGAAAACGACGTTGAATATGATAACTGGGGAAATTTTACGGGCTGAGATATTCTTTATTTGGGATTCAATTGTTTGAATATTTCGTGACGTGAATGCAGAGAGATTTAAAACGAAATACCAAAATAATAACGAATTTCTAATGAATTGATCGAAAAACAATATTAATGATTAAATTTTTTTTTTCTGTTACAGTACCAAGGTCAACAGGGTCATGACAAAAATATACCGGAGATCGGTGAGTACAGGTAGAGTACGATCTTTTTTAAAAGAGGAACATGCGTCGTCGCTTGTCGTCGCTATAAAGCACAAACAAACTTCGCATAATGCAGTGGGCAAGCTTTCTTTGTTTAATTGTTCATACGTGTTATACATGAGAACTTAATATAAAAAACTATATGGAATTTGTATATACTTAACGATATCAGCTTTCAATCGTGATAATATTCAAATCACTATAGTAATATGATTTGTACTCGTCAATCCCACACAATCGAAAAAAATATCATCCGCTCTGAGCATCACCTTCTTCGACTGTAAAAAATCATATTGCGAAACGCAAATTGGCTGAGTCGCTGATCGGTAAAAGCTCCCGTGGATAATTTGAAAATTAATAGCTGGCGCTCTAATGCCTCTGGCTCGAAAATTGCCGTTTGAGTGGTTGGCGCTGCGAATAGTCGCGCGCATATTACCCGCGCGAGAAAATTCGTGCTTCGCCGGATTTAATTATCAATTTATGCGCAAGTCATAATTAATGAATGTGTGAACAGGATACTGTTAGTATTATAGAGGTTTATTCATTCGACGGTTTAGGGATTTGGATTATGGGACTTGTGCGTTGAATATTAGTATTTCGATTTGGGGGTAAAATTCACGTTTACATTCACGCGTGGTTTGTTTATGAAATGCACGGGTATATGGAATTCTGCTGCATGAATGAGTTGTGTAAATGTCTATACCGTCAATAAATGCTATACTAAAGGGAAGGCGATTATTTCGATAATTATTGAAGTTTCATAATAATTGCGAGCTCCCTGGCGCTTTGACTATAACAACTAGTAATAACTGTTCTATGTACGAACTACAAGCAACAATGCGGTACAACTTCGTTATCACTACATCTGCACCCAAAAATAATTGTCAGCGTCACCATTTCAAAAATAAATCCAGCATTCTTCTGATTGAGAGATCAGCATCAGAAGGTAGCAATAATAAGCTCATAAAAAGCTAATAACAACCGCGCTTTCGCGAGAAAAGACAGTTAAAATTTCATAAAACTCGAGGAATTTACGAGGACGCCGAAGACACTTAATTCTCGCGGTTCGTAAGACGCGCAGCAGTCGACGCCGTATTATCGAGTTATCTCGTAGCGCTAACGGCGACAGCAGGAGCAGCAGCAGTGTTCGACGGCCAACCGACAAACGAGGTGTCGATGAGTCTTGGAAAAATTAACGGAGAAGCCATCAACGACGAGTTTATTAACAAGCGGAAGCTTAATGAGCTCTACACGGATAAAAGGTACGGGTCACGTTAGAGGTAGCACATGGAATTAGTCCTATTATCACCAACTCGCTTGAACATTCTGTAACTGTAGTCTCTAGCTAGCGAAGGTAGGTGGCGCATAGACACGTTTACACTTTCCTCGTCAGGATTTACGCCCAGAGTATATTATATAGGAATGCTACCTTTGCCAAAACTGCCGATTAGGCTTGCTAGAGTCGCTTATGCTGATTGCTATAACATGATTTGATATGGTTGTTCTATCGGAATCGCCTTCTGTTGTACTGGCATTCTCAAACTTGCGTGCAAAGTTTTAACTAAGATCCCGCGCAAAATTTACAAATCTTCTCTGGATACGTAAACAAACACAGAAACAGAGGAAAGCGCCAGCCAAATACAAAAATTATTACACATAAACACGTAAGGAGCTTCTCGAGAAGCTCGTAGACGAGAAAAAAATCTGCAGAAAAGAAGAAAACGGCGGCCTTTTTCAAATGATTTTTTCCAACCAGGCACAAAGAATAGCTGTAGAAACGAATTCATTTACGCAGTGCCTAATACAGTACATTTCGTTACGAAGCTTCTATACAAAACACACATCCAACGGCATAAAAAATATGCAAAAGTCAGCCGCGTCAGAAGCAAATTCAATCCCAAGATCTCCTTGATTTGTCAGCTGCAGCAATATCGTCGCCTTATTATTTCGCGCATAGCATCAGCAGCTCGATCGCATACTCGCATTTCGCAGCAGCTCACATCAGCCTCGCGTCGCTTTAATCCGAGGGGTGTCGTTGCAGCCGTCGTCAGGCGTCAGCGCCTGCGGCCGTCTCTCTTGAAATTGGAATGCAATATACGAGGCTCCGGAAATCCCGCCTCCTCTACACATCTGCTTCTATATATACTTACGCTATTCCTCACTTTCTCGTGTTGTCAATGTGGCACGTGCAAAAGAGTGACACACCAAAGCGGGGAGGATGTCTTCCCCTGAATGATAATCGACGCGCACATCTGCGTATACGAAAGTTGAAAGGGTTGCATGTAATTGATATGGATTTTGTTCGTTTTTATTTATACGAGACGATATTGGAAAAGTTGGATAATATTTGCGAAAAAAATCTGAGAAACTATAGAGAAACAAAGACAATTCGAAAACAGTGGATAAACGTGGAAAAAATACTCGAAGAAAGTTGCGAACAGAATTAAAGCTAAAGAAACTAGTTATGGAGAAACTGAAACTACGAGGGCGAAGGAAATAAATGGCCAAGGGAAAACGAACGGGCGACGGTGCTTTGACCTGGCAGGAAAAAGGCGACTCGAAGACAGAGGATAAACGGGAAAAGAAGCACAAAACTACGAAGAAAAAGTCCCGACGGTGAGAAGTAGGCTGGCCGGACGAAATCTCGAGGAGGAAGTCGCTGGCGGAGGCTGAATTCGTTACCAGCCTGAGATTATTCGCGTGCAATATAGCTTCGGCTCGCTCCACAAATGCATGAACTTTTTTTGATTAAAAAAGGCTTCGAGCTCCAATTCACGAGGACAAATATTGAGCTTGCATATCGCAGTCCAACGGTGTGACTCGTTATAATTTGAATTCTGAGTCAACATTTTTTTTACCTCTTCATCAAATTCGATTCTTATTAAAACGAGATATACTGCTACTTTGCCAGCGCATCGACTTCAAACCTCATACTTCCCTTCCTCAGACCGAAAAGAAATATAACGCCCTGCGAACTTTGGCTGGATGACTGTTGGCGTCCCGGGAATGGTCACTTTGCATAACGAATGGCCGTTAAGTTGCCTCCTGGCGTCGCGCATAGCAGCCATTAACGCTCGACTAAAGAGAGGATGCGCGAATTGCCAACCTCGTTTATGGCGCCAGGAACAGACTTTAGCTATAGTCGAATATGTACTCGAAGAAGTAACGTTTTCAATTGTCGAAGGTATTCGAATATAAAATTCATTTCTTATTAGAAGCGTTTATCCGAAGATCACACCGGATATTTCTCCGAAGGCGCAGCCGTACGATTACCTGGCTGAAACTTAATTTTCGCTTCGGCGAAGCGATTAAACTCACTTTAGTGTAATAGGTGAATAATCACCTTTAGATCCGCCCTGTCACTTGGGAGATTAAGATTATGCGCTCGTTAAAGAGATCCTCGTTTGAAGTCTTTGATTAAATTAGCTAGTCTGATCTTCTTAGGTCAACCTTCCGGCAATCGTAATGTGTTGTAACCTGAGATGAATGTAAAAACTGGAATTTATCCCACAGCAAACGCAGCGTCACCGTCGTTTCCCAAAAACCTCTCGTGCACATCCATCAAAACCCACCAATCACACAGTCCCAGTAGAGTATCGCATCCCCATAGTGGAGCTTTTCTCCGACGTATCCGTTTCCATGGAACGACACCGAAGACGCTGGTACATCTCGCGATCCTCTCAGGACTACGCAGTAGCAGTAGAACCTATCGGATTTCTAATGACCCGAGCATTTGCCGATCGCAGCGAGCTTTGCGCGTCCATCAATCTCCCTCCTCCTAAGTATATATAGTTTCTTCCTTTTTGTCGAGGGGGGCTTGCGCGAGCGCTAATGTGCTTTTTTTTGCTCAGGATCACCTTACCGTCTCTCGCGGACGCTTCTTTGAGTGATGTTTCCGGCAAGTTTTTGATCGGTTCGCCGAGACACGAGAGTGCGGTTTCTTTGAGTTTTCTTATCCTCTTCGCCGTTGTTGCCGTCGTTGGCTTCTTTCTTTTTTTCCTTTGTTCGTGATCCTAGGTAAAGTTGAGTGGGAATTGTAGGTGGAGTGCACTAAAAGAATGGGGAGAGTATGTACGTCGACGACTCGGTAAGTTTTCAGTAAATCTCGCATTTAATTGAAATTATGAACATCGATACAATAAGCTTTTTAAAATGACGCGCGAATTTCAATCGGCGAACTAAGTAGTAACAGTCTGTCATTGTTCGGCGTGAAACCAAATAAGTAGTGACAGGCGTTCGCGCGCTATAGGCGTCAGCTTGTCGAGTAATCGATACACAGCAGTAAAGTCTCGCCTAACGAGACAACGCATTTCTCAATAGCATCGCTGCTACCAACACACGCCAACTCACACCACTGAGGGGTTCGCTGCGCACACGAGATCCAACGCGCGTGATAAAGTCGTCTAACTATACGTCTTGCCTGCGCTTATTATTGTGCAGTTGAATTTTAGCAAAGTGTCGACACCCAATGACAAACGTCGTTTATTTCACGATCTTTCGCTTGGTCTAATGCACTCCATAAACTCTAACAATTGAAATAATGATCACCGAGTAAATAACAATCTTTTTAATCTAAACGATTCTGAACACGTCCGTCGAACCCAACAGAAACAGCAAGTTCATTTCCCGAACCATGGGCACCTTTAATTAAAGTCTCGCGGAAGTACTAGGGGGGGGAAAGCAACGATGTTTTTTTTTAGCACGGAACTGCAATCTAGAAAACAAAGGAACTGCTCGCTGATTAAGAAATTGTGAGACGTGACGGCCCGCCTTTAACTCGGGAATCTAATTAGTTGATACGTTCAATTAGCCGCTGTTTGAGTTTTATTCTAGCTGCACGATTTTTTTTTCGGGCGGTTTAATTAATTTGTTGGAGCGAGTGAAACGTCTTGAGAGAAAGATTAAACGAAGATTTCGAAGGATTAGAGAAAGCGGTTTTAAAATGAGTAGACAGCGTTAAGCAAAAAATTAGAAATACTTCGATGAAGGAAAATTATTGAATTCTCACGGCATTCGCGGATTACAGAAAGTCTCACTTTACAGCGTCGCTCTTTTTCATTGAGCGAAAAAACCTGTGAGTAACTCGTAAAAAACTGCAGTATCGATAACTATAAAAAAACGAAAACGATAAAAGGGAAAAATCCTGAAAGCCGAGACTTTTCAGTGCTGAATGTATTATCCTGGAAATAGTCAAGAATTTCTCCGATGACAGGAAGCTTTTTGTTTCACAGCCAATCCCTGTATGCGAAAGCTTTCAACGTGTATACACCCAATCACTTGTCTAGCCAGGAATTGAGGCGCAATTGTTTTTGTTTTTTTTTTTTCGGTGGAAACCTGTACTCGAATGCAGAAATATTTCACACATTCATAGCATGAAAATCCTGTTTCTTATAACAAATCCGCCGAGAAAGTTTCACCACACGCAATGAAACTCCCATCTAGCGGCGATTCATCAATTTTCCTAATTCCAACGAAAAACGTAATAATTCTCTGTCCTCACATGTCCCTTAAACAGATGCTCACGCAAGACGGCTGCATCACTTTCACGGCCATTTACTTTTCTTCATTCGCTCTCACGCATCCATCAGCAGCAGACAACTCGGTACATTTTTTTGTAGGGGATGTATGTGTGTATAAATATATTTTTCGATCAGGAAAATCCAAGCCGGAAAGGGGGCGAAAGGGAGACATTTTATAGGCTAGTTTTAATTATACTAATTGCTGAAATAATATTTGGGGTGCGATGGCCGAGTCGATGTGGACATCGATCGATAAAGACTCGAGTAAATAAGTTAAATCATGAAGAGGCGAATTAGTTTTGAAAGGGTAACGCCTAAGAGGGATTATTTCTTTTGCAATTATTAATTAATTTGCAGATAATGCGTTGAGATGAATTGAGTTATTTAAAATATTGTCCACGCGACACGGTATAGATAATTTCATCATCAGAGACTCTGCTATTATAAAAATAAACACGCTTGTCGAATTTAAATTGAAACGTCATTATTCGCCTAGCAACGTCAAATGAAATAAAACAAGTCGCCTCATCAGTGTAACCAAGTCACAGCTTCGGACCACACGTGCGCGCCGCAAACACGGAATACACCAATAAGACGTACAGCCACGGAGCCGGAGGTTAATGAATCCTATCCCGTATATCCTATCCCTTGCCACGTATATCTCTATACGCGTATAGAGACACTGCAACATATAGATGTATCGCAATAGCTGGACCGCGATAACGATTCGATCTCGACTTCCTCCCTCTCTCTCTCTCTCTCTCTCTCTCTCTCTCTCTCTCTCTCTCTCTCTCTCTCTCTCTCTCTCTCTCTACATATATAGGTCAACCATTTCGGCACCTCAGGACTAATGAGAAGCTTCTACGGAGACAACGTGTATACGACCAAGTGTGTGTTTCAAATCGACCCCCTATGAGGGAGTACGTTGATAGGCCTTTCAATAATTGAGCTTCTCTGTGGTGCGAGTGGCGTGGATTAACCAGACGCGTGTCTCTGTTTTCTTTTCTATTTTACTGATTGAAATATACCGTATAATACACGAGATAATTATCGAATGTTAATAACCTTGTCGATTGGACGCGTGCAATCATCAATTCATGGAAATTAAATTTCGCGCATTATTTATGAGATAAAATTGATGGAGGGCTGCTTTGATTATTGATTGCGTGAGCTCACCAATTATTTATCGAATAGGCGATGACGATATCAATTAAAATTTCAATGACCCGCCAGACTACACTCAATTTGCCGAGCTCGGTGTAAACATACTTAATAGCTTTTGTATTGCTATCTACGAGCTTCGGATACAGAGTATAATACCTGCCGTGATTAGACCGCACTTTTATAATGTTAATTACTCGACCCGATATAGTATAATATAAGCGTAATTTAAACAATCGGAAGTACCCAGAGGAACAGTAGTAACTTCACACGAGAAAAACAGAGAAATCCGATCAAGAAGTCACGCAAAAGGCCCCAAAAAATTCGCCGCATAACCACACACAGCCATACAATCTCGCCCGCAGGTCTACTCAACGTTAACGCTCGCGAGCGTATAAAGACACGCTGCTTTTATAGCCCCCAAAAACATCAACATCCGAGAGAGAGAGAGAGAGAGAGAGAGAGAGAGAAGCGCATAAACTTCCGGCTTGACTTTTACCCTCCGGCACTTTTTAGGATCGAACTTTGAAGTCGAGTGCGCGGACGCTCGCGAGCTATCGTAAAAGTTTATGTACTGCCGCAGTGGTCTGACTGTATCTCATTCTTACGCGCGATAAAGTCGGATTGAGCCTTGCGTACGCAGATGGACGAAGAATGGATAGACGGACGCTTGGATTTTGCTTGTGTTTGTATGCGACGCGATGCAGGTGTGTACAAAGTGGTGGTGACGTTGTCTCAGGGGACAAGTGTGTGTGGGGATGCTAAAAAATTGTTTGATCGGCTTCGTTAAGTTTGAGGTTTTTAAGATCGTAGTTTTTCTGGAAAAGTAATAGTTAATGAAACTCTAATGTTTTATGTATTGCGCGAACTGAAGGACATAAAAACTTCAGAAATATGAAAGTGCGTTGCATATTTTTACCTGCAACTTTGCCCATCAAGTTTTGCAGTATTCCAAGCCAAGTTTCCAGTTAAATTTTAAATTAAATTAAGTTGATTTATTTCTTGATACTTACTTAATTACCGAAATTACACGTAGCCCCCTTTATGCAGGTGAGTGGCTCGCGCAGAGCCTCGGGTGCATGTATATCCCACACTGTCGTACCTTAATCGTACCATGTCGTGCTATAGATTTCACGGGCGATAGATCTGCGTAATTAGCGTACGAAATTTCTTTTTCAATCAGATAAGCTTTTGTTTGAGGAATATATGCGTGAGAGCGCATATCCACGAGAGACTAATCGTGCGATTTATTTATTCAGGCTATAAATATCTCGATTGATCGATTCGCAACTGTTTACTCGCAGTTTCAAAAATTCTCGAATTAAAGCTTCCCGGAAGATTTGAATACCCGTCAGTCAACCGTCGTTTTTTGTATCCGAAGAAAAGACACGAGTCCCTCGCTCGCTAGCGCGACAATTTCAAAGTGAAAAGGCAATTTCACTCGAGCCGACGCTTTTCATATACACGCAGAGCTGACATGAAAAAGCGAGCTACGCTACATTTGAGCTGTGCCAGAAGAAAACATTCCGCGAGATACGGTATACAGAAGCGTATTATTACTTCAGTTATTTCGCAGGAGCGCGCTGGAACTGACGCGAAGAGTTATAAACACTTGACCGGGTCCGTAATGCCCCTCGTTAGTGATTTGATGAGGCTCGGAGTAGTTTCGACTTTATTGCGGGGACAATTAATCGATGGCGGAAGGACGTTATTGGAAAACTTTCCAGATGAAAATAATTCCCGGAAGAACGGAATCTCGCAAGGTGTCCTGTGGCTAATAAGTCCTATGTATACCTATAAGTATATTCGGTAGAAATCGTAGAAAAACAAAACTATAGCCAAAGTAGGACTGGATCGTTACACACATCTCAGGATAGCTAAGGCGATGAAACGTCCCGAGCTTCTGGCTCTAACTAGATTACGGCGAGGCGATTATCGCGCTCCAGTCGTGATTCGAGGATCGAGTGTCTGCCGATTATCGTTAGGGTCGTATATGCCACTGCCGGTTTTCCGTCGGACGGCGACGCCGCATTAACGAGAGCATCGATCGGCCGACTTGGAATTCAATTAGGACGTTCGGTAATTTTGAGACTGGGATGACGTGCACAGTTCTTCGTATCGTCGCTTATATAGTTTCTTGCGATCTTTTGACAAGTGGAAATACTCGTGCTTCGATCAGAAAACTTCACGCACCGTCGCCTCGTAGCTAGCGATCGTCAAAAAGGATTTCACATCGCATTATCAACCGCATCTGAGCATTTGAGGGACGTTTGGTTGCACCTGAAACTCATTTAAAACGAAGCGTCACCGGAGGTTCGAAAATTTTCGACGCTCGGCGAGTTGGAATAAAGAACCTTGTCGCGCTGCATAAGACGATAGCTGAATTTTCTTGAATTTTTATTATTGCTCTCATTTTTCTAAGCTACCCTTA
The DNA here is from genome assembly GCA_012977825.3 of Pteromalus puparum. Lineage (NCBI taxonomy): Eukaryota > Metazoa > Arthropoda > Insecta > Hymenoptera > Pteromalidae > Pteromalus > Pteromalus puparum. The sequence goes on along the minus strand of CM053171.1, from coordinate 1,047,756 downwards.
AAATTCCATTACCAAAGGGGAGATGGATTTCCCTCTCTTTCAGCTAAAGAAAAAACATATCCCATTGAAGCTCAGCGAAGCGTAAACAGCTCGCAGACTTCCTTCCGGATATCCGTTCCCCAGCGGTATGCAAAGCTCTCGCGCAACACTACTCTATAATCCGTCGCATATAACCGCGTGCAAAGTTCCTCGAAAGCAATTACATGATTCGTCGCGCTCATCGGCGAAGCGCCAGAGAGAGAGAGAGAGAGAGAGACTCGTCCCGCGGGGCAGACTGCTACTGCACGAAACTCACGCCATGATTGATGAAGTGAGGCATCGCCGTCCGTCGCTCACGTAATCGATATGAATTTGCGTCGCCCATATACTCGCTTTCTCACCTCTATCTCTTGCTCTCTCTCTCCGCGAGTGGATTCACAATAACGGCGTGGATTCGAGTGGAGGAGCTGGAGAATATGAAGGGGATTTTCTCAGAGGTTGATGCCTTGGGATAAATGCCAGATGTGTAGGGGAGTTTTTAAACGGAGGGGAAAGTTGGTTGGGGGTAAAGAGGTGTACAATTTTTATGTTAAAAAGATTTCGAGGGTGAGTTTTGGCTGGAAAAAAATGCGATGCAACATGATGGATGGAATTTTGAGCGAGGATGGATTATGCGTTACGCTTGTCGTAATTCAACAGTTCGAATCTTCACGTGTAAATTTAATTTTTGACAAACTTGTTAGAAATTTCAATCCACGTGGAAAGTCAACTTGGTTTTGCGCGACGAGTCCTCGGTGACATTTTCTATTAAAATGTTGTCATTTTATTTCGCTCGAGTTTTAATTAATTTCATTTAGTGCTCAGCGAACAAAAGTTTACTTTCATCTGGCTGGATATTATACCATTGAAACGAAACTTTGTCTAACACTCCGTCCATGTCAGCATCACGAGTTTCACCACTAGTTACTTTATTGCCTAATATTACCTTCCGTTGTCCTTGTTTAAGATTAAATAACTGAACTTCATATTCAAAAATTATGCCGTTTTGCAGTTACACTGAAAGAGACAACTTCCCATGTCTCTCAGGACAGTTTGCGGATAAATTCTCCTAATTCAAATGCAAATCCATGACCCTCGACGATAAATCACGCCTCGAGATATATTCGCGGCAAAAACAGAAACATTAAAATAAAATTGATGGCAGCCGCTAAAAACTTAAAGCCATTAAAACGCTCGAGCGATGTATCCCCCGGAAACGTTCATCACTCGTACAACTAAATTTCTCCGTTTGCATCAAAAGGACGATCCCTCGATGGCACACTGCTTGCGTATGTTGCACTTCGATGGAGTAAAAGGAAGAAAGAAATGCCGTTGGCCTTTCCCCCACCCCTCGACTTCTCAGCTCTATAGTTTCCAGTTAGTAAAGATAGGTGGCGCATAGACGCTTTTTTGCTTCCCTCATCTTAATCTGTGCACTTAGCCTAGATATAGAGGTGTGTTACCTATGCAGAAGCAGCCTTTGTTAGGCCTACTTGGACCGCTCAAGCTTCATTGTTGTGGTTTTGAATTGGGGTACCTAATAAATTTCACGTGTTTTTGAAAAACTGAAAAATTTGCAAAGAGCTTTAGAAGAGACTAAAGTATGAAAAAAAGCAAGAGGGACGGAAGATATCCTTCAGGCTGAGATAAGTGGATTATTTCGAGTTTGGAAACTATCAGCGGCGTTTCAATAGAGAGCGTCGCCGTACGCTGGTATCGATATCGAAAGGAGTTCGGGCAGAGCTGAAAAGATGAAGAAAGAGAAGAGGAGTAACTGACCGAATCTGGAGTGGAGGAAAATTGAGAGTGTGAGACTGTGAGTTTGCCTTTGATCGTTTGCGTTTCTGTGTCTTATTTTTCCCCCAGTCGCCTTTATGCGTATTAACTTCTCTTTTCATGACATTGAATTATATGTTCTTGAATGAAAAATAATAGACTGAGTTTTTTCAGAGTTCAACTCGTTTAAAAAAGCAGTTGAAAATTCGTTCCTCTACGCGAATTCGTTATGTCCTAAATAGCAACGCAGACACTCAGTCTGTAAATCAATAACTATTTATTTCCCGTCTCCTTCGATTTTCTATTACCACCATATTGTCTTTTTCATCTCGTTTCTCCTCCTCTTACTCTCTCCCACATTGTGCTTCTGTCTTAGATATTACATCCGCCGGTTCGCAAGTTATCCCAACCTTAACTCGACCTTATTGCTCGTAACTTTGTCATTTTTCTCGTACTCCGGTGTTCCTCCTCCTTTTTGACCTTTTCCCCGTCTCTACTCTGGAACCTGACTCTGATGCGTATCTGTATCTGTGTGAAAACACGGAGAAACGGAATCGAGAGAAGTGCGCGTGGATCTCGCAAAAAGGATGTACGCCGACGACGAGAAGGAAGTCAAACGTAATTGAACAATTGATGCGAAAGAGTTTTCGATTTGTTCCTCGGCTTTCTGGCCTGAAAATGATCTCAAGGTTAAAACAAACAAGTTTAGAAGACAAACTATTTAAAATAAAACTTCACTCATACAGGAGAAATTGCACGCGTAAAAAAGTTCAGTCTGAGTAGTAACATACGACTATGATCAGCCGTTCGTTACACGCTGCAGATTACAAATGCTCTTCTTCCATCATCAAAAACTCTGCCTAACTCAGCAAAAACAGCCGAAGCCAAATTTATGACCGTCTATAAAAACCCGTCAAAAAAATTTCGAGCACCTCCGCGAAGCACCTCGTCCCTAAATCGCGTCGTTTAACCCCCTTACCCTGTCCCTGATGATAAGCCCATCGTCTCCTCTCGTTTTTTTCGCGAGTGCACCGGACGCATCACGCCTTCCGCCTTGAGATAGAAAAGCGGAATGGCCAAGTCGAGCATCACCGGCGGATAATGATGACGAGGCACATCGTCGTCCTTTGACTATCGAGCTCGTGTCGCTGTCGAGGTAACGAGAGAGGAGTTGCTCTTTTTTTCCAGGAGCCAAAGGGTCTCAAAGGCTGCGAAATTGCCTCGAGTTTGCGCGATCATGGAAAGTACCTGTTTGAGATATAAATTGCGCGGTAAGATTTTCCGAGAGTTGCTGAAATATGCAAACCACTTTTTAATGGGATGGTGCTGCGAAGAGGTGTTTGAGTAAATTATTTTTCGTGAAATATAACTTAAAATCCATACACTTTCTTTGGAAGCTTGAAACAAAGAAGATATGAGGGTGAAAGATAAGGCAAAACTTTTGGAGCTGGATAGATTCGATAAAATTTGTACTTTTACGAATGATGGTCTCGGGAGTGTTTCAAGAGTATACGGCTGGTAGGAAAGTGAAAAGTTAAAAGGAAAGAAGAGAGAAAGAGAGAGAGGCAAGATGTAATTTCAAAGAGTCATATACGTGCGGTAAAATCAAGAATTGCACCGCCGGGAATAAGGAAAAAACCAGAGATCCCAAGGGATACAAAGGAAAAATACACGGTGCAATTTTGATCAAAGGAAACATCTACTTTCAAACGTTGTTGTTTTTCTCTTCTCTCATTGCGACTTTAATTAATTATCACCGAAACGTTGTTCGTTTGATGATCGATCGAACAATCTCGAGTCACAGGCGTCAAGATAATAGCAGAGAACAGGGGAAAAAACACATCTATCAGTAATGCATCTACAGTGATGGAAGAATTTTTCATAAAGTTCCCGCGCGCCGTCTCGTCGCGTCGTGTCATCCTGGAATTTGCTTTTCTCTCTTTTCTCCGGTCACCGACCAGATACCCTCGGTATGAACCCTCGAGATGGAGACATCTATTTAAATATGTACGGTTCGATAACAAACGCTGCATTCGAAATTCAGACAAATATATCCGATAAATATTTTTTGCTTCCACGTATCCTATTGACTTAATTGCTAGCAAACGAACCGATCCAACTATTCTCCCTTCAGCCTATAATGAGGAAAAGCAAACAAAACAGCTTGAAAAAGTAGTTCTGGTTCATTTTCACGAGCTCTGGCATAAATTACAGGTCAATTATGCAGCTCCATTAGCCGTCGAGAGCGCACTGTTCTCCACGATTCCATTCATAATCTCAAGACGTCGAGCTAGTGCAAAACTCGTGTAAATTAGGGCCAAGTTTTTTCATCAGCTCTTCCGATTAATTCCTATTCAGCGGATCGAGGCGTCGTCGCCTTAAAATGCATGGGCACAGTCTCGTCGAGATGGTAGTTCAAAACTTGAACCGCGGACAAGTCGCTTTCCACAAGTTCATGCACTTTTTCGGCCAGTAAAAGGTCCATCGTCTTTTTTCTTCCTCCAGGGCTTCTTACCTCACTTGGTCTTTCCAAGTTATGACTGACTTTCTCAAAGTGCAGGAAAGTTGGATTTTGAGAAATAAATTTTCCTTCTCGAGGTTAAATTTGAAAAACCCTTGCTTTCTGGGTTAAGTCAAACGTTTAACGTTAATTAGCCTCTTACTCTACTCTCTTCTAGGGATGTTCTTCCTCTCACTCGTGCAATTAATCCGCACGAAGTAGTAGAAGGCGGAGTTCCAAGCCAGCGTTACAAAGGCAAATCAATAAACTTCAGAGAACAGTCGGTAACACGAGACACAGTCTGTGTCGAGTATAAGTCGCAGTACCAGTCTCAGCGAATTTCGAGCTATAAAAGAAGATACAAGTCGAGCGCGAGCGTGACGCGGTTTATGCAACGCGTTCAGCGAAATATTTCGCTCCGACTCCTCGTCCTCTCGCAGTCTATCATCCTCTTCGTATTCCACTCCTTATCCCTTTTACTTCCGTGAGCACGGCTCATATTCTTTTATTGCCGCTCTCATTCTTCATCTAGCTTACTTTCTTCCGTGCAGCCGCTGATCCTAAGTCGGCGACGTCGTTTCTCGCTGAGCCTCGTTGGACTGTAAATAGATAGAGAATTTTCAAAGTATGAATTTTTTCCGTAAAAAAGCATAGTTTCCACACAGAGGAACATCTTAGCGAGTGGCTTTGTCGTTGCAACTAATCTAGCCAGTCATTAGCTAACTTCTCACAGGAACAGCAGCTATTCGCTCATGAAAAATTCCGACGTTGCACTGTAAGTATACATAAACGCGTCGTTATCTCGGGTAATCGACGTCCATAGTGGTTGTGTTCCTTCTGGGTGCCTGATGTCTGTTCGTACACTCGTGCGAAGCGTAAATCCAAGTCGCTCGAGGGTAGGTATAGCAGACGTTCGCAGTCCGGATTAATGTCACGCAGCTTCTTGTCCCCGGCAGCTTTTTCCCCGGAGAGATTTGTAATGCCGCTTATTATTGTAAGTAGCTTTGCGGAGTCCTCCTGTTTCCTGGGATTTCACGAGACGGCTCAGCGTTTACTCTGTGTGTGTGTGTGTGTATATGTTTAATGAATTGCGAAATGGGACGATTTCGTGTTTAAGTTTTAATTAGAGGGGAACGAAGGTTCTCGTTATTCGAGGTACGAGTTTAATACTCGGAAAAATTTTAAAGTAATTAAATCAACGAACTCATTTGAGAACGAAAGGTTACATTATAATTAACCATCAGGCGCAGTTGTAGTATAAGCAGCCCAAGCAGGTTATTATGGCATAGCGACAACACCTCTGTATCTATCTTCCACAGGCAGATTGTGATGAGGGTAACAGAAAGGTACCTACGCGCCACCTATCGCCGAAATATTCAGCTCATTCCACATGCTCGTTATATACCGTCGGGCAGTCGGATCATTTATCTCCGCGCACGTACGCAACCCTGATTAAAATTGAATTTATGCTAATGCAACTGCGCCAGTATTATTCGATGCGAAAAATCGCATAAATAACCGAAGGCTCGGGATTTTCGTGAAAATGAATTCCCTCTCTCTCCGCGTGCGATAAATTCACGTCGATCTTGATAAAATATAATTAACGTTATCCCGTTCGAAATCTCACGACTCAAAAAACCCATCCCTCGCGCTCTTTTCAAACGGCGAAAAAGAAAGGAAGTAGAAGAAGAAGAAGAAGAAGAAGAAGAAAAAAAACAGCGAATCTCGGTCAGCAAAAGGGTTACATCGACCTAAGGCCATATCTCAACACTTCGTCCTGCACAGGGAGCAGCGCTCGCGCGCAGCAGTTCTCCGCGTCCTCGTTCTTCACGCAGCGACTCTTTGTTGATAGGATCGCGACAGCAGCGGCAAGGTATATATACAAAGCGAGCGCTCGATCAGCCACATAGCTGTCGCTCCCACTAAATCTGCTTCTCACGCTAACGCGCGCGCATTTTCAAAGCGGCAACGATCGACCGGTTACTAGCATGGTAGTAGCCTGCACGGAACTGATAATTACACCGGCGAACTGTGCAGGCACGACATGCCAGAGAGAGAGAGAGAGAGTGTAGCACAGTGCATTGCCCTCGCGACGCTTATATACACTAGCTGCCTCCTTTGCTACTCTCTGACCTATAGGTCGCGAGTAACCTCCTCCTACTACCGCTGCGCTACTGCTACCACCTGACGTGGGGGTGGGAGCGACTGAGAGAGAGAGAGAGAACGGGTTCTTGCTGCCGAATGCGCTGCTGCTCTCGCGGGGGAGAGAAAGTAGTGCGCGAGCTGTGTCGCGAGTGAGTAGCTTTGGTTGGGAAAAGAGCGACGAGAGCTCCGCGAGTTTTGTTCTTAACACGTAATGAACTTTTGTATTTTATTTCGATTCAAACTTTGGTTATCGTTGTTTATACCGTTTTATTTTCTTGAGAACTGTTGTTCGCTTCCTGTGTACGAAATATAATATAAGGTGGAAGGAGGTAACTTTGTCAAAGTGTTCGCGCTCATAGATGGATCTCAAGGAAGATGAACTATCCGAAGATGAAATACATGGTCCTGATACGCGTGGGTATGTACACAATATAGATAGAGAGTAAGAGCGTGCAGAATGAGGCATAGTTTCGGAATTGATTGAGTTTCTCCGTGTTCATTCCACTTCCTAGGAATTTGGGACATCGACCGGTACGTTTATATATTTGGAAGGTACTTTCGACTTTTCGAGAACACAGTCAATTTTTCTCAAAGAATCGGCCGTATTAACTTTTTGATTGCCTGCGATTTACCATAATTATTAAATCTGGGCCAGGATTTTTAATCGCCCTGGAATGAAAACGACGTAATTGCTCGAGGTTTAACAAACATAAATTCAAAACGTTAACAGTTGCGTTTTCATTACCTCCTTGATGAAAGAAAGTTCATTTACTTTATATGTATCTTTCGCGTAATCATTTCTGAGAAAACGAATGAAAAAAGCGCGCGCTTTGCGGAATGCAAACTTTTATCCATCCGCTCGAAAATTCATTTGGCATGTCGCAACGAGCAAAAGCCATAATGCATCATCATAAAACAGAGCTCGGCATTTGCATAACCTCGTTATTTCACGAACAACCTCCATCACTCGGCGAAACTCAAAAACGCAAACAACGCGAAAAAGAGTTTCTTGTATATATGCGCTACGAGCAGAGACATCCCACGACACCGGGATGGAGTAAAAAATTTCTTGCACCTACTCAGACGGAGAATAAAGTTTCGCTGTGTGTGTATGTGTATGAGTTTGCATGTACATGTAGACGCGCGTAGCCGGTATAACCTACTCCTCAGCCCTTGTCACCTCGAGTCTCGAGACAGAAATTCCAGCCTCGCCGAGAGGCAAACGTTGCGCGGAAGTGCCTGCAAATAAGACCGCAGTAGAGAAGCGTCCAAGACGCGGAAAAGATTCGCAACGACAACCCGTGTGTGTTTGCTGGAAATTTGCTCCGACGGTTACGCTAATGGCTTTGAAAATTTTTCCCACTACCGGCAAGGCTTTTTTCATCAACGAAACAAAATATCACCGCTTATATTTGCATTTCGTGATAAATTCGCGTGCCGCGAGAAATTTTTCCTGCCGCTAATTAAGATATTCCATTAAGTTCTCTCGCGCTTTATTAAAAGTAAAGCACACTTCGCCTCGTAAATCCAACAGAATTTATTGCTCGCCTCCACAGAAATTCACTTAGCCTCACTTTAAAATTGATTAAAACAGCCTTATCGACAAGTTGCGATGCATCACTATACACTTCTCCCAAGCGTCGTCTACGCGGATAAATTGATTTTTCCAAACTCGTTTAGCGGAATAAACGATGTTCCCATTCAAAATGCAGCCGTGCCAATTGTCCGATAAAAGCACGAGGCGTGAGAAATCGCACGTGTTCCAGACGGAAAACGACCAGATGCACTCGGTTGTACACTGCGAGAAGGAATTGGAAAGGGGATGGAACAACACGGCCGTTGAATGGATAAAACAAAGATAAAAGGAACGTGGGTGTGTGTGTCAGTGTGTACTCGCTCGAGTGCGTATTTTTCTAAACGGGCTAGCGAGAGCTTTTGCTGTGTGTGCTTTGCGGATATAGCTGCTATACGTCAGCCACTTTTTGTTTAAAAAATAATAAAATTGGAATTGTTTCATTAGGAATCGTAAATAACGGACAGTAGTTGACAAGCTTAAAAAGCTGTAAAGATCCCACACGACCGTCTTTTGCGCAGACACTCAGAGACAAATGTCTCTGCCCTGCTGTCCCTCTCGCAACTACTCCAGTTGCGAAAATTCGATCCCAAAGTGTCTACCACACGCTCTGACAAACAAAGCGAGCCAGTTTCTCGTTGCAAACGCCGCGTAATCGAGTGCCCCGTTGATTTATATTCTCCTACAAGGGACTAAGTCTGAAATTTATTCACACGACCGGAAAGCTGGATTTCGCGCCGACATGGATACTTTGGATTACAAATTTGCGCATGTCACCTGCTCCCGACTTTCTGCTCTTTTACTACACCGGAAAAAAGCCGAACACTCGTTTTTCGCGTGTTTTACACGGGCAGGAACCACTAGTTTTTCGAGGGATTTTTCACTGTTCGGGAACGAACGGACTGGATAAGCTATAGGATTATGTAAAATGGAATTTTCATTGGTTTAATCATCGGCTTCAAACTCGTAATTACTATCCGACCCATTACTCAAATCATACGATTAGCATAATTGAACACACGTCGTTATTTACAAACTCGTTTCCGATCGGCAGCAATACACCGAATTACGCAGTCAAAATACTTCAATAGCACAAATAACGATGTTTCTCGGCACGCGCACGCGAAACCTGTTTACTCTGGCTGACGCGAAACTTTCTAAGCTAATAATTTCATCTTCCGCAGCGGCACGGTAAATCGGCCGCGTTTCGTGGAAAACCGTGTGCTGCTGAGAGAGAGAGAGAGAGAGAGAAAGAGAAACGACGCAAGTGTGGGAGTTTAAGCAGCGATAAATTATAAGAAAACTCGCGAGCCACGGCTGATTCATCGCCGTTGCAAAACTCCAACTGGACTTCCGTTGCTGTACACTGTGAGTGTACGTGTCGAACGTGCATGTTTACGTTACGAGAGTGTAGGTCGGGCGAAGAGGAAATGTGGAGGTGTGTTGTGAGATATCTATGCTGCTGTTAGTGTAAGCTTCTCTTATGAAATAATTTGTGTGTTACATTCAATTTTAAAAATGTTCAACCCTATCTGTCCTTTGAAATCGAAAACTTTTTCCTCTGAAATCGCAATTTACCTAAGCCTAACCAAATAGTCCAACGCTCCCCCACGAGCGTCTCTTATACACAGTGATTTTTTTTCCTCTCCGAGCTTGCACGCTATCGCACAGTTTACAATCGCTCAGCTGGATTTCCAATTCTCTTTTTGCCCTCCTCAGCTTCCCAACCTTTTTTTTTTCCACAATTGCTTTAGTCACACGAACTCGTTTGCGCTCTTCGCCGAAGCGTTAAATTAAATTCCACGGAGCGAGGTATGAAGCGGCCCAAAGAGAGAAACCGAGAGCGGATATGTATGCTCCTACGTGTGCATTTGCACGACGATTTTCAACCGCGAGAATCGCTCCTTTCTTCTATACCGACGTGGATTTTTCGTTTTTCCCGTCCGCGCGCACTAGAACTTTTTTTCCCCGTCTTACTCGATTTTTCTAGCTCTTTGAGTGTATTTCCCAGTTTTTCTCTGATTTCTTATTTTATATTTTACCTTATATTTTACCTCTTGCAGCTTTTTCCAATGCGAATCCCAGAGTAAATCCTTTGTTCGACAAAAAAAAATATTTTTCCAAAAAAAAAAAAAAAAACGAGCTTCAGTGATTAGGTCCCTTTGTTTTGTCGTGCATGCGCGACCCGATACCTATACACCCATTTAGGCCTCGAAATACGCACAGCAATATCTATAGGCAAAGCTGTAACTCCATGCCGAGTTTGACCGGGTCACAGCAATTTAGGACGTGGGAGGCAATTTTCGACCCGACCGCAAGAGAGAAAGAGATAGATAGAGATGAGAACGCAGCGAAGCAGCCATATTTTATTGTCGACGACACATACACACAAGCTCGAGTGGGATTATTAGAGCGCTCCTGTTTCAGTGTTAAGCCTCGTGACGCGTAATTATTTTTTCGCGCCCTTTTTTTTTCGCTACTCGCCTCGCTTCACTTTCAACGACAGGGTCAAGGACTTTCGCAGCTGACTCTTTTGTTTTTCGCGGCAAAGATCGAAAAGCTCTGAAAATTCAAAATTAGAGCGCGGGAATGAACGGACGTGAGCGCAAACAAATTCTTCGCGCCGGCCGACTAGAGCCCGGCTTGTACTACTTATCTCGCAATGTCGATAGCGCCGATTCTGATTACGTCGGTAGGTACTCGATGTGGCTTTGGCTGTTTCCTCGGAGGCTAATCTCGGCGCGATTGCGCAAGGACGTTGGAATGCGATGGATTTAATAATAATTTTTGCGAGATGTTTTATTTTACTCCGTCTTTGAAGCAGTAAAGTGTATACGCGAATTCTAAAATTGAATGTTTGATATTCCAAGATTTATAAGACCTTGGAGAGAAATGTCAAATTTCACATTCCGATGCTTTTTAAAGGAAGGAAATCTTACGTCGTGAGTCAGTCGATTTACGAATCGTCAAAGTGAAGGAATGGTTGAAAATATTATGCGCGGAAAGAGGTGTTTACGTAAAACAAATCGCGAACGATTTCGCTTTGACGTCTAAATCACTCGCTTTCACAAGTTTAACGTGTATTTTGAACTTGAAAGTTCTAAAAATCGACTTTCAAGATAAATAACAGTTTTTTAACTTTTATATAAGCATATTACCACCACTGCTCTCCATATTTCCAACGAATCCGCAAACTTAGCGCGGGACAATAATTCATGCGACCTGAATAGTCGCATTGGCTAAAGCTGATCCTTCGAACTCGAGCAATTTCCGGCTCAGCGAATACGCGCTTCTCGCCAAAGGTTATGCATGCGGCAGTGAGTATATAGGCTCATATACAGAGATATACCGCGAAACATACCGGCTTGTCGTCGTATAGCAGACTTCTGATACGTTGACTACTGCAGTGGCTCGATTACGGGTTTGTTTGGCTTATAGGCGGAACACGAGCTACCACTAATTAGGATGTGAAATAGATGACAGGATCGTCAGGCGAGGTTTGATTTTGTTTTGAGAAAAATAACGTTGCAGTGCTAGGAAAAATGAATTTATACCGACGCGTTGCGTAAAATATTCAAGAGGTAAAATATGTATGCTGTTTAGACTGGAATACGCGATATGGAATTTATACAGAATTCAGTACGAGAGCTCCTTTTTATCATATGGAGATTGCGTTTTTGTCTATTCCTCCCTTTATGGAAAAATTCTCTCAGCAAGTGTCTTTGAGAGTAAAACTTTGAAAGATTCAGCAAGAAACTTCAACGTAAATTCATCTCCGGCAGTTTTTTTTTTCAAAACATGGTATACGTATCACTCAACGCTGGAAAGCTTCGACAAGCCAATCTACTCAACGAATTGCTCGTCCTTTCACGAGCTTGTAACGCATGCGTGGCCAGCGTATAATGGCCGAGCATTCATGAGTAATACCGCGTACGAGCAACAGGTGTATCGCGTATGAGACTTAGGCGGAATAAGCGCGAACGAGCCAGCGCTGCTTAAATTAGAAATTTCGTCCGATCCACAGTCGTGGTTCGTCGGGCCGACTCGTGGCTGGCTTTACTCCTGGTTTGTCTTCGGTATTCAAGCGGCTGTTGTTTTTGTGTATTTCGTTAATTTGAGCAGTGTATGATTAAGAAATAATTGAAAGCCTATACTTATCACACATCCCTTGAGAAACCACCGAAAGCTCAGGCCGTTCTTCAATTAGAAAAATAATTCACCTTTTAATATTAAAAATCCTTCAATTCAGCCCTCTCGCGCACACAACAGCATCTCAACTAGACTACCCTCGACGTACAGCCGTAAAGCTCATATACACAGCCACGGCTCTTGCTCATCACCTCTGTGAACTCGTGTCATTTTCAGACGCTCTCGTGAAAACGAGAAGCGAGAGCTGCGAAAATAAGATTGAAATCCGTGAGTATCCGGAAGCAGCAGCGGCAGCTTCGAGAGCGGATCACAGAGCGAAAACTCGCGAGATGCGTCCTCATACATTTACGTCCTTTATCTCTTTCTCCTTCTCCTTGAGTGTGTCGAATATATATATAGGGAGGTCTGAGACGTATCAGAGAAAGAGTCGACGACCACCTCGCACTAGCAAAGGAGAGATATTTTATTAACACTGTTCTGCTTGCACTCGACTACTCTCCATATCTTAATGGTTTTTTATCCATGAGTTACCTTTTGGCGAATCATATCTTACTTTCTTGAGATCTGATCTTTATCATACTTATTATTAGTATTACATATTGTATGTAGGTGAATGTAAAGATCTGAATAATAATTTAGAAAATTGCACGCGTATGTATGACTGTGTTTATGCGAATCTCAAAATGAAGCTTTTACTTCTGTGTCAATCGGATTTCATACCCGCTGAGATTCTTTCACATCTACTGAGTGCTGCATGTCCCTTTCATTCTGATGCTGTATATAAGTGCGCGCGCGCGTGTGTGTCTGTGTAGAGTAGTAAATAAATCGAGCTGAAATTGGACTGGCTTTTTCCCTACCGCTGCAACTTTCCAATTCATTAGTAAATTGGATCGACGCTAGGTGGCGCATGGGCATTTTCCTATTTCTTTTATCAAAATCTGTGCGTAGAATGTACATAAAGGGTTATTAATACCAATGTCAAAACAGCCTTGTCGAGCCAATTACTTAAGCCGCTCATACTATAACTGCCTGAGTCTACCGCTATTCCTTCGGATAGCCTCATCCTGGCCATCCATGTAGACGCCATCGTACACTGTGATGATCTTGTTCGTGGTCGCGGTACTACTGAGCTCGTCGCAACGGGACTGACGTTGCCGCGGCACTCTTTTTTATATTTTATACCCAATCAAAAACTCAACCAAGTACTAAAAAGCCAATTTCCATCCACCGACGGCAAAAAGAGCATCGTCAAACACACACACATACACATCCATTTTCAAATCAATCGTAGCCGCCATCCAGTCGCGAATTTCGTAGCAAATTTCCGCGCGCAATATTTACACTCGACCAGTACGGTCCTCTCTGCCGATGTGCTCGCACGCACACACGGATCTCGCCTCATTAATCGACGAACAATGAGCGCGTGAATATCAGCACCGCAACCTCAGGGCTATATTCGAAGCTAATTCGCCGTATGGCGCGGCCGACCATATGTTTGTGTTTGCTTGCGTTATCACTCGCACCTCCACGAAGATTATAAACGAAACGCCCAAGGGAATTTGCCGGGTCATCTCGCAGCTGTAGAGCTGTTTTTATTTTTTGCACGACGTTTGGTTCACGTGCGTGCACTTTGAGCATTTTTTTTTTCGTCAAGCTCGCACGAGCCAGTACCATAAATTTCTGCGTTTTATGATATCCCAGCGGCCCGCCGTTATGCTCCGGTGACCCTCTTTATGTTGTATTTTCGAAAATTGCCTTTTACGAACGCTGTAAAAAGGCGATTCGAGGTTTATACGCGCTATCGCGGCACTTTTTTTAAGGTCACGCTGGGAGAGGATTCGAAATTGAAAAAGCGATTCACGGCCAGATTGATCTCACCTATCAGCCAATAACTGCTGATTAACCGATAAATGCATTTTTTTAAGGACGTTTATCGAATCAAAAAATGTTTAACCCACCCACGAAAGAAAATAATACATCACCCGAAGAGAAGTGTTCATCGCGAGTCATAAAACTGCCTTTTCAGCCATCGCAGAGAGCATCTTTGGCAGTAGAAAAAGGCACAACAGCTAGTCTTCCTGTTTCTAATCAAGCCCACTTCCAGCCAGTAGGCCTCGTGTCGATGGCTCGGTACAGATAGGCGCCTTTTAATATGCGGCTTGCGCGCCGTCAATTTCGTGCATACTCGGTGCATGAATACATGCATGTAGCCCCTCGCGCCCGGCCATGTAAATCTTTCCGCTTTAACGATCGCGTTGTGTAATAACACGCCGTTATAAAGGGGCCAGAACGGTGGCAGCTGGTGTGTATAAAACGTGTGCGCGGCCGAAGATTGATGAGGCCCCGCCGACTATGCCGAGTAGAGAGAGAGATGACCGAAGGAACAGCAAGGAAGGAAGACGTTGCTTTACGAGCCGATCCGAGTTTAAGGAGCTTAGACTGTACATCGAGCCGCTTTAATAACGGGCTGTTGTTATTGTTTCCTTTCTCAAGGACTTCAAGTGAGCCACTTTCTCTCCGGAGCTGTACTCGAAGATAAACAAGTTCTAATAATCACCGGAGACGAAAAACGAAAAATTATGCGAAACCCGCTCATGCGAATTTGCGCACTACAGCTTTGAAGATGAGGAAAGATATACGAAGAGAAAAAGGAGTAGAGAGAAGAACAGCCGCTCAAAAACGAGCTACCATCGTTTTTAACGAGACTCGCATAATCTCCCTCGTTCTATCTTTCCTCGCTTTACCTTAATCTCTTCGCCGACATACGGACGCGTTCCGTTGCACTTCTGTCGTGCTTTTTTTCTTTGCGAGAATCTCGCGTGGTAAAGCATTTTAATAAGAGGCTGTGCAGGAAAAAGACGCTAAGCTCTGGGAGAGAGAAAGTCGATATAGCTTTCTGTAACGGTTATCACTATTGGCCGGGTACAGTCGCGGATCGGATATGATAGAGGGCGAATGAAGTCGTTTCGCTGCATTCTGGAAAATGGTACTTTTATTACTGTAGAGGGAAGCGTGATTATGAAAAACGGCGGGGAATCTCGATAAACTGTTCTATATCTTATTCTTGTAATATGATTTAAATAATTCCGTTTTCTGACGGTAAGGTTATTAAACGATTATTTAGATACATGATTGTCTCACCCAAGACATAAGGCAACATTTCCCCTCAGACAGTCTCATCTCAGGCGCATCTACTCAGCGACCGCAAACAACAACAACAGCAGTATAGCATCAGTGATAACGGCTCTATCCATAACCGTTGTCGTCGCCGTTCCATTACGCGAGCGAACGGCCTGCGATAAACATTGCTCATTTCCTTTATTTTTCCATCATCGACCCGTGCGCATCCACGAGCTGCACACGTGGCAAAGTATTAAATTCGTTTACGGCCAAGCGAGCCGTGTATATTCGGTTTCGCTCGAACAACGCCTGGGAAAAGTGGCTGAGCTGCGAGAGAGAGAAAAAGTGGGGGACTTTTTACGATTGATGGATGCAGGGCTAGCTGCCATTGTGTACTCGTAGAGATTACGCCTGTGGTTTGAATGGTCGTGTGTGATGAGATTTTCGCGGGGCATAAGATACGATGCAATTTTTGGATAAATAGCGCTTGAATTTGAAATAAAAATAACGATTTGCTTTGTATTTCAGCACATTATACGTTACATGCGTGCCTTACCATAACCGTGTGTTTTCTACTGATATTATCCGCGAAAATATATTGCGCACACGAAATTAATTGCATTTTTTACGCAAAATACGTTCAATTTGAATATCCATACATATATCGTACGCATCGCTGATCGACTGGATAATAAACGACTTTCACAAAGGACGCCAACACGAAAAACAAACAGAGAGCTTCCGGCCGTCGCGCCGAATACGGCATCGATAACACAGCCGACAGTGCGTTAATTTTCCTCGTTTGCCGATCCCTTATCGCGTAAACACGTCTCGTTATCGCTCGCCATATACGGGCACCGCTTGCGAGGTACAATCGGGAACGAGAACTTTTTTCTCTTTCTCTCTCCGTCATATCGAACGAAAAAGGCAATTAAAGATTGGATTCCATAGCTGCGCGTCCCATTGTTTATGAAAAAGCTGAAATATCAGCTTGTACACGGCTGCTATGAAGTTGGCACTGGAAAGAAGACGGCGAGGAAAAAGTAATTCGATTTCGCTGTAAAGCGCTTTAGCTTTCGATTATATAAAATCCTCGTTTCGAGCTTGGCGTTTTTTCACCGGATACTGCGCGACGGCGTTTCACGGGTTTCCAGCGTGTGGAAAAAAGTGTCCTTTTTCTTGTTCGCATTCGTAGAGCTTCGAAAAAACTATGAGGATTTAGCGTGTCCGGACGTCACTTTGACGGACAGACTGGAATGGATATCCGAGCGGGATGGGATCAGCTTTATTCGAGCTTGCAAATTCGTAATGAAAATCTAGCGTAACTGAAAGTAATTGTAAAATAAGAGAATCTCTCTAACTGAACAACAAAAAAATTTAATTAACACAAAAATCTCTTACCTTTCCACAGAGAGCGCGGGCGAAGATGAGGATCAGTTTGCCAGGGGCTCGGGATCCCCTGGTGGCGGAAGCGCCGACGAAGGAAGTACCGAACCCTCGGTGTCAGCAGCAGTCACCTCGACGCAGTCAACAATCGCTGTGAGGATGGCGGAAAATAGGCGGCCCAGGGGCTTCCTGTCGGGGCCCGCGCGGCATCCGCCACCGCCCCTATCCTTACAGCACACCAATGTTAACTTCGATCCCGAGGCACCACCCACGCCCACTTCCAACCAACCCCTGCACGGTGGTGGGCCCGGGTTGTTACATCCACAGGCCTATCCGCAGATGAGTTTGCTAGAGAAGCCCGAGATCGACAAGAAGGTCAAGGTGAGTGACTCGTTTGATATTTTCTAACTAAATCTGGAACATCTGCGCTAACGAAACCTGTATACTTTTCGAAGAATCATAAAATCTATATACCTACGCGTTCCTCCACTCTGAAAGTGCATTTTCCCCGTCCCCATCGATACGTATAACTTTATAAATCGTCTTACCGGATAGTTCCGTGAAAATTGGATTTCCCGCCACGAGAGACGATATATCGGTATACTCGTGCATGCATAAACATAAACATGCACGGAGCAGCCGGCACAAGCGGGTGACCCAGAATTCTTGAGTATATTTCATGCAGCGATTGAAATCTCGTCAAACTGGCGATCACGGTGGACGCAAAGTTTTCTGGACACGGAGAGAAATCCTGAAATATAAAGTTTGGATGGACTTAATTCATGAAGTTACTACTGATAAGGTTTCAACAAAGTCTTACACCAATTACGGATAAACAGTTATTCTATGGCTATGTCAGAGCTGTACCTGGCTCTTGCGCTCGAAGGCGAAGGAAAAAATCTAAGGAAGGCGTAGGGAAAAAAAAAACTTATAGGTAACGCGATAACAACGTTAACATCGTTGGTCCAATTTGCGGGAAAGTTTCCTCGTCGAATCCAACGTGAAACTTTTCCCTCTCTTACATCCGTCGCGTGTACAGCTATACTGAGCTTCGTTTTGCCTACTTCCTTTGCCTGGAGATTTCTCGGTTGCGGGTTTCATCAAATCGTCAAATGAAAATCGCAATCTTAACAAAATTTAACGATCCTTTTACAATCAACAAAATCAATCTCACCACACTTGAACAAGAAGCTGCCAAGTAAAACACGTCCGCGCATCACTCCTTCTCACGAGGAGCCTCATCGCATCCGACGTCACCAGCCATATGCATCATATACTAATACGTTCGTTGCACGCGCCGTCTTTGTCCATATATGCCGTCATCGTCGCAGATCAGCTGGACGATCCATCATCATCTTCATTAGCCGGCGTCTCTCTCACCCACTGCGCGCGCTCTCGGCGCAACTCAAAGCCATGGATCTTTTAGGGATTTGCGTCAGCGCGATGAGGAAATGTATGAAAGTATATACGCAAATTCACGCGACTCGATCCATCTTCTAGTTTTTCGATTGAAGGACGTGGGGAAAAAATTAATTTCGAAGCCATCGGAGGGAAAGTTTTTGAAAGTAAGAATGATATTTCATTATTTCAGAAGACTTGCACAGTCATAAATAAATGACTTGCTTACTTAATCAAATTGTTAATTCAACTGCCTCGCGTATTCAAAGACAATTCTCGGAGGATAGACGTAGTTCTGAAGTGATCACAAATTATGTTATACCCACTCGAAACTCTCTCTTAAGTTTTGCGCATATTCAATTCGCGCCATAAGCTTCGAATTTCCACTTTCCCCTTCGTTCTCGCTGAATTATTACGCCCTTGGCGCTAATGTCGCGTCTCAAGCCCGCGTCAATCTTGTACTCGGTCGCATTAAACAATCATTAGTATAAGCGTCGCTTGTAGAACCAATGCGAGACTGTTTAATACATCAAGGAATTAATCGTAAGCTTCGTTCTGATTCGAGACGGGAAGTGGAAATTAATGGAAATAGAATTCATAATTGACACGTAATTCGCGACTACTTCCATATAGAAAGGGTGAAAACCTATTATGCACGTGGAAAAGTGAAGTTCGTCGACCCCTAGAATTACGATCCTTCATCCGCCGACACATCCTCCGTAGGCGATATCCATCTCTCTTTTGTTTCATTGGCTCGAGTCTCTCCCTTGATGTGTATACGTCCGCGTCGACTCTTCTCGTACACATCCATGTGTGTTAGCGGCGCCCCTAATGACGCACGTCTCGTATTTCGTCGAGGCATCAGGCGCCTTCGTGGCGGCAAATATAACGCGACGAATGCACGCAAGAACGAGACTCTCTCTCTCTCTTTCTCAGCCGGCTTTATTATTATGCGAGATGCTGTCGTTGTCGCAGGGGTTGAAATTATTGTGCTACGAGCTTCCGCGATCTTGTTTTTTCTTCTTTTTTACAGTTTTCAAGCTATGAGTGCTGTTCTTTTTTCAAAGAAACGTTAGATCCTCATACGTTTCTGTTTAGTTTTTTTTTTTTTTTTTGACATTACTTCCGTCGTGATCGTCGAATGTCTTCACCTACGTCAAAACTTTTCTGGCTTCTCCTGCCTACGCACAGTAGCTTCTTAGATTTAAAAAGCTTTTTTTACTTCGTGTGATCTGACCTTGGAAACGGAAACTTGACGTTTGAAGAACTGATGACATGAAACCAGATGTCATCTAAGTGTTCTAAGTATAGTATTAATTTTAACGGACATTTACTACAATTTTGATCAGCCTAATGAAGCTCTTCAAATTAATAGTAATCAGTATTATGTGTTTGAATTAGGCTGTATTACAATTAAAGTTAAAACGAATAGGTATTTATAAAGTAATAGCCAAATGATCAATTTAGAAAATTATTGTGATCTGATAATTTTAGAACAACATTAATTAACGCAAATGGAATTGCGTTAATTATTACCCAAAATCTTCCAGGACAGCATCTCTCA
This sequence comes from Pteromalus puparum, assembly GCA_012977825.3. Lineage (NCBI taxonomy): Eukaryota > Metazoa > Arthropoda > Insecta > Hymenoptera > Pteromalidae > Pteromalus > Pteromalus puparum. The sequence continues at coordinate 1,028,127 of CM053171.1, read as the reverse complement.
GCAGTCATAATATAAAAGCACGTATTCAATATATTTCTCTAATAAAACGACCCTCCGCGTAACTTTATTCACTCGACATAAATAATCCATCCAGCATCGAGGAACTTTTACTGCCGTCGCATTAAAACACCTTAACGACCTTCAATAAAAATCATCTCGACAATCCCATTCAGATAAAATTCAGCTTCCGCGTAAATATAGACATAACTCGACGCGCTGTTATATGAAGCAATAGCGAGGAGCAAAAAAAAAAACAGAGCGTAAAAGTCGAAACCAACGCGCCAACAACTATATCTCTCTCTCTCGTCAAAATTGAATCGACCACTCCGGAACTCGATTGCCTCGACCGAGTTCACGACGTTAAGTTGTCGGCCGACGGCCTAATCCCGGATTCGAGAGCTTTTTTTTCAGACTCGGAATTTTTGTCACACACAGAATCGGGCTTCTGAAAAAAAGGGCCTTGATAAATCCCGCTCACGATACGATCGTCAATCAATGTTTCGAGTTCGCAGCTGCGACAGGAAAAATTCAACGATATCAATTAGAGACTCGTGTCGATGGAATTCGGACTGCAGTTGAAGCTCTGGCTTTTGTTGCCTTCTAACGTTGGCAGATTAAAAAGAGAAGTAAAGTGTGCGGAGCTTTTTTCGTTTTATCACGGTTGATGCGTTTATTGGCCGCTTCCGATCGGCTTTTATTTAGTTTACACTTCGACTGCTTCGACACGCCGGTATTGCTCATATCCACCAATTTGATACGATTAACTTATTGTCCAAAAATAAAATTGCTGGAATTGAAAAAAGCAACATAATCTTATCGATGGGACAAAATCCCTCAGTATTGTCAGCTCAGATTATTCAAAAAGTCCGCCGAATGATTAATCACGATAGCATAGTACAATCAACAGGAGCAAACACGGAGGCATCTCCGAAAAAATAACACACGACAAAAGCCATCCCTCCGTCGGCGGGGATGATTCATTTATCAAAAACTAGATCGACTATCATCGGCGTATGCCAGGATATGGACTAAATCACATACGACAAAGGAGCATCAATCAGTATATACAGAATGACGATGTCTATACACGATGTTGATCGAGAAGAAAGACACACACACACACAAACACACACACACACGAGGCACATACTCATATCTGGTAATCCCCTCACTTTCTATGTGATCTTCTGTCTCCTTCGTTTTCCTCATTATTTTCCTTTTTCTCCGTCGACGACTTTCTTTCATTTCACAAGGACGAGCTGTGCCGAGCTACCCCGGAGTGTCTTTTGTGTATATGGAAGAGCGAGTGAAGAGGAGGCAGTTGAGTTAAGAGATTGTAGGGGCCGAGGTAGGGAGGTGAATGTCGAGATTTTGACGGGGGATAAGTTGTGGACACGTGCGACGTACTTCAGGTGTCGTTTGTCTCCTAGAAAGACGCAGACGAGTGTTTACCGTATTAATAAGCACAGCGAGGCGGATATATATATATATATATATATTTTTTTTAAATAAAAATGCGACCTGGTTTTAGCGCGAAAAATTATAAAATTTTGTCCAGGATCCGCTCGAAGACTTCATTAAATGTGTGTCACGTAGGGGAAAACCGTTAATTCTAAACTCCGCCTGGGATTAACGTAATAGAGTCCTCCTAATCTCGAGCGCTGATGTTATACGTGAACGCACCTCTACTTCGCTAATCTCAAAGTACTACTGTACATATATTATATTAAAAAAAAACGAAGTTTAAAAATAAAGTAAAACGGCGTCATATAATACTTTCTTCTAACAATAGCACTTCTCATTAACCGAGCCCTTCAGCGATGTTGTTTTTTTTCTTCATTACCAAGTTTTTGCACTCGCTTCAAAGAAAGTCATTTATTTACATAATGCACACTATACCAGTATAACAAAGAAACGGATAGCTCGAGAACGTAGAAACAACAGCTGCGCGAAAATCAAGCTACAAGACCGCGTCGTTTTTCTGCTTTTAACGCATCGTCCGCCGAGTCGTCAAGGTGAAAGTAATTCTCTTCGAGAAATAGAGAAAACGGAAAAAGACCGCAAAGAGGAAGGAAGTCAGCCAAAAACAGCTTAACTCGGAAAAAACGATAGCTCGGAAGTGTATAAAATGAAGGAAGAAAAATAGTCTATACCCTATTGATATAAACGCGAAGCGCGCCAGTAACTTTCTCAAAATCCAATCGCGCAGAAAGTATACAGCCAGCACACGCTCGATTATAATAATAAAAACTACTCGAACGAAAAGACCGTAGCAGCAAACAGCCACATCAAACTAATAAAAAATCCGCCTCCTCCTCCCACTTCACTCCATAGAGTATAAAAAAAAAAAAGAAAAACAGAGACACACACTCGATATTAGCTCTCTCTCTCACTCTATGAAGAATACCGGCACACGCACGTGTGTACGGAGGGCAGTTTGTTTGCCGGGGCGCTCCCTAATTGTCGAGCGCTGTGCGCCGCGCCCTCAGCACACACGCTGTCCATCATTCCGCTGCTGCGGAGGTGTCTCGATCGCTATAGTATGTAGGAGCTTTGACGCTGGAGTATTACGATCCTGCTGTCCCCAAAATCGTCGTGGATTTACTGTTTGCTTCGAGAGGAATGTGCGCTGTAGGCAAATTAGGTCGCTTGGAATATTCTACGAATTGTTTGGGAATCCAGGCTGAAATTGCGGCTTATCGTTACAAGCTCGCTGTTATGATAGTGTATATGCTTGTCACGAGTCACGATCCTGTAGATGATCCACGATTGCAGTCACGCTGCATATATCTGTCGATGGCTTTCAACAGGTGGTGCGCCGCTGCTGAAGTTAATTTGTATTATACTTACGATTTTTTTTTTTCATTAAAAATAATTTTAAAAAGTTGGGGGATTGAGTGTGGAAGTTAATCAATCTCTAATCGGGAAGATTTTACTCGTGAAAATTGAAACGTATATAGCCAGCTGCAATTGACAGCCGAAGTAAATGAAGTGCGGCGTATCTCACAGTTTGTCGCAAATGCGCTAGGAAATGTCACAGATATACGTGGCATCGCTCGCAGCAAGATTAACGAGAAACTACTCGATGAACAATAGAGCTACGTTTCTCTCCGGTTAATTGGTATCCTCGTCGCAATCTTCCAACCAGACCTTTTTTTTTCCTCTCATTTTTACCCTCCATCTCTCGATTGCACTCGGTATGCGCCAGTTTTTTCATTCCACAGCTGTGTCTCTGATTCAGAAAATTAATTGCGGTTATTGAAAAGAAATTACTTCGATATGCTTGTTGTACATATACATTGAAATTATCGCTCTCGACACGAAAACGCACTCGACACCCTCTCGATCAATAGTCTAACGATGAATATCATCGATGCATCAACTTTCCATCTCATCAACCGGCAAAAAACCCACGTAACTCCAAACGCGCGTGAACAAGACGAAGCGAAAACTCGCGAACTCTATCGAGACGCTTTAAGCGGGTGAAACCATCGTCCATCAAAGTGACCGCTGAATTTTTATTAGCCTACAGTTATGGCATTGAACTCGCGTCGATCACTCTTCGATGATACTATTATTTACACCGTCGATGCTTCGAACTTGGTCTTTCATCAGCGGATGAACGAGTTCGAAAGATTCAATTGGATTTCTGTTTGTTTTGTGACTTCGCAGCGATTCGTTAAGCTTTTCAAAAACTTTCCGCGCGCCGAGTCTCTTCGATAGTTACTTCAGATGTCAATAAGTAAGTATGAAGTAGTCTCGAAGAACCCATCCAAGAGCGACACTCGAAGCTGAGAGAACTAAAGTTTAAAAGTCCTTTTTTTGTTTTTCTTGAAAACCTCATTTCCTGCAACGTTGCCTCTATTTGTATGTATTTCCTTCCGTAAACTTCGATTCGAATTAAATTTTCAACGTTCCGCGCGTCCCTAGCCTGGTAATCCCCGAATTCTCAAGCGCAACGCATACAGTCCTCTGGACGATATCTCACTCGACAATCGAAATTTCTCCGTGTTTCAGAGGCACAGCATCCATGGTATGATGGAGGACGAGAATGTGATAAGGCCGCACCAGGAGATGATCAGACTCTCGACGGACGATAGGAAGTTCCTACTGGCTGTGGAGCGTGGCGACGTTGCCGGTGTCAGGAAGTAAATCCTACACTCTCTCTCTCTCTCTCTCTCTCTCTCTCTTGGTATTAGATGTGTGCATGTACAAGCTTTAGCTTCCATCTACTCTCGTTGAAGTTCTGCGTATACATACTGCTTTTACTAACCCGAGGGTTTGTTGACAAATGCATGACTTTATTCAAAACCGAAAAAAAAAATGATACTCATTGTCAGTTGAAAAAAGCATACAGCGTGTCATCTGCACGGCTGCCGAATATATACAACATTAATTAAAGACGATTAGAAAAAACTGTGCGTTCGTCATCCTCTCCAACGTATACTCAGGTTAATTGCCCCAGGGGCTTTTTCACGCGCGAGACACACATCCTCATTTGCTAGCGCTCGCAAAACTCGGTAAAAAATGCTCGTATAACGGCCGCTCTTTCGTGCATGGCGCCATATGGAAGACGGGAGGAATCGGCTTTTTAAAAAATTAAATTACCGGGGGTGGAGTCGTGCACGCCGGGGATAGCGTTTCGAAACGGTAGGAATGTTCGGCTCATTTTTGTACGGGTCGGCTGACACGACTCGGTCTTTACTACTTGCGTGAGTCACTGGCACGAGACGCAACGAGGGGTGGACTCTCTAGCGTAAATGGCATTTTTAGGATGGCTTAGCGGTAATTTGAATAAATGCGGGCTTCGGAGAATATAACGTGTATTCGACTGTAATTATGTAATTAGTGAAACTGTGGGCTGCTGTTTGCCTAACTGGACTGTTTAACGGATGATTTAAAAAATGAACGCTTACGTACATAGCCTGTCATCTAAAGTATTTCGTTTGAATGCAACGAGTCATAATTTTTTATAGCTCTCGTGATAAAAAGCTCTGAACTTTTTTGCTCCTTATACTTTTCCTTTATTTATTTATCCAATTATGCGTAAGTGCTCGCGTGTTTCGTAATCCGCGTGCTTTTTTGCAGCGTATCGTTTTAATTTTCTCCCCACTTGCTAATCAAAAACCGCGAGCTTTCTCATCAACTGGCATCAGATCCTGCCTAGTCCTCGTTCGCTATTCGCTTCGTAAAGATGAAGTTATCCAAACGAATGTTCTACAAGAAATGGTAAGATAAAGGCTAACCAAATCTGTCCCTCGAACGATCGTAAAAAATCTCAAAAGTCTCCCCTGAAAAAAAAACAGAGAAACTGAGAACAAACCTTTTTTTGCTCAGGATACTGACGGAGAACAAAGAGAAGATAAACATCAACTGCGTCGATCCGTTGGGCAGGTCGGCTCTCCTGATGGCCATAGATAACGAAAACCTGGAGATGGTCGAGCTGCTGATCAATTACAAGGTCGACACAAAGGATGCCCTGCTGCACGCCATATCCGAGGAGTTCGTCGAAGCCGTGGAAAGGCTGCTCGACCACGAGGAGGAATTCCACCGCAACGGCGAGCCCCACGTAAGCAGCTCTGTGTCGTCAGCTTGCCATATGCCTGTTCGTAGAGTATACTATTCACACACTACCATAATAATCGAGTGACTTTTAATAACATTGATAAGCGCTTTTTTTTATTGCTCGTTACGCGCTTATATGCATTTTGGGAAACGGAATATAGCTGATACTGATGATCGGTTGGGATAAACCATTGCATTTTTTAAATTATTATTACTATAGCATAGGAAGAAGCACGTTTTTAGACATTAGATTGTAAATGCACACTTTAGAAACACTAAAATCAAAGCAAAATACTCACTCACTCGCTTAACTGATCAAAAGTAAAGTTTTTCTGTTTCCTCTTGTCTCGTCGTGACGATTTTACTTAGTCTAACAAAAACCCAACAATGAATAATAAACTAATTTCAGCAATAATTTATTTTCTCCTTAAATATCACCTCATTCATCCTAATAAAACTCTTTGGATTCTTCAGCTCCATTCGTCACACACGATCTCGACCCGCTGGCAAACGAATCTGTTTGCATTGCAACTCCAATTTGCTCTCTCGCATCAATCCCTTATCAGTGAAAGGCCAGCGGCCTAATTAGAACGAATTATTCCCCGAAATATCCCCGACGCGTTACTGCTGCTGGCTAATTAAAACTTCTGGCGCTAAGTCAATAAGACGCGCTGCTATGCTTGCGCTGAAGGAAAAACTGAGATGAAAAATTGTTAACTAACCGTTAATTGCAGCACTTGGCTTGCGAACAAGTTAGCCGATTGATACTGCTGATTGCGACTTGATAGCTCTATTCTCGAGGAATATTCAAATCGGAATAAGAGAAAGAGAGAACGAGAATAATGCGGTGCTTTCAAAAATCGTCACGACAGAGACTCGGGATACGGCTGGAATACTAATTGCGAGAATTCTTTCAGAGCTGGGAGGCACTACCGCCAGACACGGCGACGTTCACGCCGGACATTACGCCGCTCATCCTCTCAGCGCATCGGGACAACTTTGAAATCACAAAAATCCTTCTGGATCGAGGTTCTACACTGCCGATGCCTCACGATGTTCGTTGCGGGTGAGACTTTCGTCATTGCTTGCGAAGCGAAATTTAATCTTCTTTTCCAAGAAACTTTAAAGCTCTCTATAAAGATTTCGAAAAAGCTATAACGACGACACTCTTGCAGGTGCGACGAGTGCGTGACGTCACGACTCGAGGACTCGCTACGGCACTCGAGGAGCCGCATCAATGCTTATAGGGCGCTGGCTTCGCCCTCCCTTATCGCCCTGTCATCCAAGGACCCAATACTCACGGCTTTCGAGCTCTCCTGGGAGCTGCGACGGCTCTCCTTCCTCGAGCACGAATTCAAGTGCGAGTACCAGGTAGGTTCACTCGCGGACTTCTCTCATGCGCTCGATTATTGTACGTGTGAGGTCGAATCGAGAATTTCAAGCGAGTACTAATTAAGCCGCTAATATACAGCGCCTTCGAGTTATTGTCGCAACAAACAGAACAACAAACTCCAACGGGCCGTAAAGCGATGGCTAACATTGGCTTAATACCGTGTGTTTACGTGCTAAGCTCTGGCGCGTCTTACCGATCGCGGAAGCGAACTGCACCATCGACGCGGAAACTCCTGTATCAACACGTGGCGCCAATCGGCTGTTGACCTCAGCTCGGTCGTCTTGGCTTATTCGCGTGTCGATGCTTTGTTTACTTTGCCAGGGAGGAACCGCTGTTTACCGACATTCTGTTTGTATCGGTGTTCGTAAGCAATAATCCTATGACATATATGACTATTCTCCAGCCTCTCGGTTCACGGTCAGTTAAACTTCCTATCGTGGAATCTCGATTGTATTGATGATTATAAGCCGACTATCAATACTCATCGATTCTAGAGGCAAGCAGGCAACCCCTAAATCGAGTTAGGAAAGCACTTGTCGAAGCCAAAATTCCACGAAACTTGGAGGTCGAAGTTGCCGAGACCATCGGATTTAGTTCGATCGATGATGAGGGCAAAACATTGCTGGAGGCTAATTTATGTGAATTTCGAACTTTCGACAAGACGAGAACCGAAATCCGGACCCTTTGACGGGAGCAGCTCGTAGTTCTAGCTTTGAATGTTGCTGAGAGCTGAGATTGTTGTCGGGATTGAACCCTTGGTAATTTATGTGGGGATTGTGGCTTGTTCACCTCTCCGAGCTAATTTGATTTCGCTGTACGATTCACAAATTATTCTTCGTTCGAACAAAAAGTAATTACAACCTGTTGCGCGCATTCAAAAGATACATTAGCCGATTCTTCTTCTGAATAATAAACTCACCTTCAAACTTCACTTAGCCCTGCTTATCCGAGTTTGCTGAGATAGCTCGTATCTCAATTATCCTCGACGCTGTCACCTACGCCTTGTCTGCGGATTCCGCTAAACCTCCGAAAGCGAGCTTTAAACGTGCCAGTCCCGCGTGCTCCAGCTGCGTCTTTGATTTATCCTGGAACATAAATCAGTCGCTGGGTCGCTATCGAGTAGCGAATGCCTGCGGCAACCACGCGTGTGCGCATTTGTCGACGTTTACTGGATTCTCGAGATTTTTGTTTATTTCAAATTTCTGCAAAAGTAAATGGATAATCAATCATCGGTTGAAAGATTTAACGAACTGGAAACTTCTTAAAATCTCCCTAGAAAGGCTTATCGGATTCACGGATCATCGCGAAAATCTCGGCGCGCAATCAAAAAAAGCATTTCGCCCAGCATTAACAAAGGCTCGAAGCTGGAAGCCCTGAATTAAGCAAAGACGATCAAACTTTCCAAGTCCACCTTCTCTTCGATTATACGGCGATTCGGTGCAGCTGCCATTAAAAGTGAAGTGAGCGCGCGCGCGAATTCCCACCGATTAAGCCGCGCTTAGGCTCTCAAATCGCTTCGGCGATCGTTAAATCGAGGGATTTAGTTGGGGAGATTACGGATCAGCCCTAAGTAAGTTAACCAACGAAGAGCTATATTGATGAGTACTGGTCACAATGAAAATATTCAGAATAAATAATAATTTGAATTCTACAGGAACTTCGAAGACAATGCCAGGACTTTGCCACTGCCTTGCTGGACCACACGAGAAGCTCGTACGAGCTAGAGGTGCTGCTGAATCATGACCCGACCGGACCGGCCTTTGAACACGGCGAGCGCATGCACCTCAACCGACTCAAGCTTGCGGTCAAGCTCCGACAAAAAAAGGTAAACCCAAAGCTGCAAGAAATCCGCTGCAAAGACCGAATGGGCTAGAATTATTAATCGGATCGCACTTTCCGAAGAGAAAGAGACCGAGCGGCAATAAACTTCATGAATAAACGTCACGGTGATTAATCGCAAGTGGCTGACTCGATCGGAAAATCAAGAGAAAAAAAGTAAACGATAAAGTGGACGTTATAAGCGCTCCATTGGCAAGCTTATCGAGCTCGGCAGAGATGATTTGTTTCGGTCCGGTATTTCAAGAAAAAAACGCGACTCCGTGGATATTACCAAGAGTTTAAAGAGTCATGTGCGCTTTATGTATGGCTATTGATTTCATTTTTACGAGATTTACGAGAACGTCGTTTCGCGGCCAAAAGCGACAAAAGATCGCCAGCCACTTCAATTTTTCAGCGTTTACTTCTTTCGACAGTTCGTAGCACATCCAAACGTCCAACAACTACTGGCATCGATCTGGTACGAGGGTTTGCCAGGCTTCCGACGTAAGAACATGGTACTACAGGCCCTGGAGATCGTACGCATCGGAATACTGTTTCCGTTCTTCAGTGTGGCCTACATTATAGCACCCCACAGCGTCATCGGGCAAACCATGAGGAAGCCCTTCATCAAGTTCATCTGCCACTCGGCGTCCTACTTCACTTTTCTCTGTGAGTACAATATTCTGCAACTCTGATGCACAAAGTATATGCAAACTGCAATTTCGAATAGTGCATGGCTCGAAACATGTCAGAAGGTATCATTTCGATTGAGCAATGCTTTCTTCCAACGGAATGGAGTAAACGGACAAGACGATCAGCTTGAACGCCTTGTTGGACAAGTTGCTTGGAGAATTGCAGTCTGGGGTGAATGGTGTGGGAGAAGCGATTGCTTCGAAACTTACCGAGAACGCTTGTGGGAGGGACGTTGTATAAAGCCGGAGAATTGTTATCGAATACCGAAATCGAATCTTGCTGAGATGGAGAACTATTATTTGATGGATACATTGATCTCCTTGATAAAGTGTGCGGAAAAAATTGAAATATAAAAAATTGTTCTTCAGACTATATCGGTAATTTGTACACATTAAACATGAGCTATCAATAGAGCGCAGATTGAATAAACAGCGGTAGATCAACTTTTTACGATGTTTTTCGTAAAAACAGATAGATAGATGGATGGATAGACAGAGGGGGAAAACACATTTCCCTGTTTAATTTGGCTTCTGGCAAACGTGGAAAAACGATGTACCTCTCCATTGTTGCTTTCCGTTGTCGGAAAGCGTCTTTCTATTTCTTTTCCGCGCTATTTTCACGTTCCCGGTATTCACGCTATCTATTGCCTTTCGACTCGGTATGAATATTTATCTTCGTCTTTGCATCGGGATTGTATCGATTTTATACCCTTTCAAATTCATAAGGTCATAATTGAAAGCAACCTTTCGATACGGATTGATAACCCATTAACTACGATAATTATCTCTCGATATTTCCAGACAGCTCACTTTTTACGAATCTATCTTAAGAAATCTCCAGAATTCCGTTTTATCAAATATGCATCAAAATCAATTCTCTCTGCGCTCGGCCTGCATCAGAGAGCGACGGGCAACTTCGATCGCTCGACGGAAGCTCGGGTTGAACGTACTCCGGACAATGCATGACATAATATCTGGCAGCCGCGATTTATCACGTGAGATCACCGCTACACCACCATACATTTAGCTATACGAGTAAGAAGGATACCCGCGCGCTCGGATAATTCATGAGATTAACGGGGGAATCCCTAATGACCCGTGCACTCGCTATAAAGTTCGCCAAGCGTCAAACTGTCGCGCGGGACATTTTGATTTTTGATGCAGCTGATTAATAAATCTGTTAGTGAATTTAATGATTTTTCAGTTATGTTAATACTGGCGAGTCAAAGGATAGAAAGCGTGATTGGCGTCTGGACGGGACGCGACATATCGGAGCACGAGATCGAGCCTACGAAGAGAGGCGCCGCTCCAACGTTGGTGGAATGGTGAATAATTGACAATTTACTCATCCTTCTAATCACCTCCAGCTTTAACCAATCCAATTTCCAATTGGAACCTCCCTTAAAAATCTCTATAACTTCCAAACTCGATCGTCCCCAGGTTCATACTGGCATGGGTATCGGGTCTAATCTGGTCAGAGGTAAAGCAGCTGTGGGACGTGGGTCTCGAGGAATACGTGAACGACATGTGGAACGTAATCGACTTCGTGACGAATTCGCTGTACGTGGCGACGGTGGCGCTGAGGGTGGTGGCTTACTACAGGGTGCAAAAGGAGAATGAGGGCTCGGACATAATAGTTGACCTGCAGCGAGAACAGTGGGACACATGGGACCCGATGCTGATCTCTGAGGGTCTCTTTTCCGCTGCTAATATATTCAGGTTCTACATTGAATTCCAGCTTTTTACACTTTTACCGTGAGGGCGTTTTCCACTTGGTAAGTGATTTTTTAATGCCTCTCAAACCGTTGCAGCTCGTTGAAACTGGTCTACATTTTCTCCGTGAACCCTCACCTCGGACCACTGCAAGTTTCGCTCTCAAGAATGGTCATGGACATCATGAAGTTCTTTTTCTTGTATGTGCTTGTACTCTTCGCCTTTTCCTGCGGTAAGTAATTTATTCATGACTGATACTGAAGAACGAAATCGACTAACTAGGGAACTAACGAAATTTTGACGCAGGTCTGAATCAACTGTTGTGGTACTACGCCGATATGGAGAAGAAGAGGTGTCCGACAGCCATGCCCCATCTGCCGCCTAACGCTAACATAACGCAGGATCCGAACGCGTGCATTGTTTGGCGGAGATTTGCCAAGTACGATTTACCTTATTTAAATATTTAGACCCATAATTCAACACGTAATAATGACTTATCGAATCATCTCCAAACAGTCTTTTCGAAACAACGCAAACGCTCTTCTGGGCGGTCTTCGGCCTAGTGGATCTCGAGAGCTTCGAGCTGGACGGTATCAAAGTGTTCACGAGGTTCTGGGGTATGCTGATGTTTGGCACGTATTCCGTCATAAACATTGTCGTCCTCCTGAATCTCCTCATTGCCATGATGAATCATTCCTACCAGTTGATATCTGTAAGTGTATTCAGTCTTATCGAAAAATCAACGAAAAACATATCAAACTAACGATTGATCGACTACCAAAAGGAGCGAGCCGATATCGAGTGGAAATTTGCGCGCAGCAAACTCTGGATCAGCTACTTCGAGGAGGGCGGTACCGTCCCACCGCCCTTTAACATCATCCCTACGCCGAAAAGCATCTGGTACATCACCCAGTGGATCTACCGAAAGCTCTGCGGTCACAGTCGCGCTGCCAAAAAGGAGCACATGCGCACCATACGGGTAAGAGCCTCGTTATCCCGCTCCTCCTCCTCCACCTCTTCAACTTTCCGAAAACGAGGCAGCAATCAAGTCTCTTAATGAAACGGGTTGATTAAAAAAAATTCCCACAGCTCGTTCGTTTGGCTCGCGAGTGGAATCGTTTGCGTTAAGAGACGAGATTCCGTGGTCACGGTACGGGTTTTTAATTATCGTCAGCTGCAATTGAGAGGAATATTGTTCTGCTGTATATCGTCGCTTGTTGCTTAACGAGTCTGGCTAAGTTCGGTCGTTACTACTGAACGCGAGCAATAAGAGGCGCCTGCAATATTTACTGCCGTCAGAGACACTTTTTAATAACGTGCGAGGAGAGTAAATTCCCCACTGGAGTAATGAAATTATAGCTCACCCTCCAAATTGATATACTTATCCAGAGTTCGTATATCGTCGTTTCGCAGAGAAAGGTAAAGCAGGCCTCGGAACGCGACGACCGGTATCGGGCTATAATGAAGAACCTGGTGCGTCGCTACGTGACGGTGGAACAGCGGAAGACTGAGAACGAGGGTGTGACCGAGGATGACGTAAATGAGATCAAGCAAGACATCAGCGCGTTTCGATGCGAGCTCATCAACATCCTGCAGAAGTCGGGAATGGCAACGGAGCACACATCCGGAACGGGTACCGGTGAGAGTAGAACGTTCTTTCGGGGAGCTCATAGAGCCTCGATCGCGAGTCTTTCTCTCTTTTATCATCAATATTGTCTTCTATGTCTCAAGTTTTTGTGAAACAAGTTTTTTTACTTTATATATACGTTTTTCTGGATATTTTTGATGTATTCAGTATAGTCATAGAGAGGGGCCATACGTTTGTCGCATGATGATAAAGAAAGACTGAAGTTGGAATTAAACCATTATTTGCTGATTGACATGCATCACTATGCAACATTAATTTTATATTATTATAAAAAAAAAATGCATGACTTTTAACAGATGATGGTTTTATTTTGACAGAATTATTACTGATATTTGATAAAACGTGAAAATTTGAGCTTGAACCTTTTCAGAGAGGTATAACATTGTAACTATACGAATTCTGATATCAGTGACGCAATTCTGTCAAAAAGTTTGAATTAGTTACTTGAAATATTTACTTTCTCTCAAAACGCATGAATTTATAGTACTACACACAATTTCTGCATTTTAATCGAACGAATAAATCTCTACGCGCTCGACTTCATTGGCAAATTTCAATCGACCGAAAAGGCACTGCTTTAAATACATCGATTCGTGAAAACGGATAAGGCTTCATCTCGAATTCATGCATATTCATGACGCGATATCCGCAGAGCGTTATTTCCTGCCGCGTAATTGTATTATTAGCTATAAAGGCCGTCGCACTCGTCAAAGGCGCGCCAGAACTTGAACCTTCACTCCTGAGAGTTCACGTAACAAGTGAAATTAATCTTTGCCGAGATTAATTAAGGGTTTCGCGCGCGAAACCTCCAAACTTTCTCTCGGATATCCTTCCGCTTTTCTCCGAACAGCAGCAATTGTAGTTTCCAGAAGGATGTTCGTGTGTTTTTAGAGGAATTGAGTAGCCGCACGTTGTAGCGTATATAATTTCGTGTCTGGTATATGTATATTTTGGAGAATATTAAAAGTAGTTTCGAGCACGTGTAGATAATTTGAGTAGGCCTACTTTGATATCGATCGCGCAGTTTTCACAGATTAATTTCTATAATTTAATTACACTTAGCTTTAGTTTGATAAGATATATGATGCTGAAACCTTTGGAGATGTGTATTTATAGACTCTTTTCAATATCCTGATATTATGATTTGCTAATGAGTTTTTTCCGTAATCACTTAAGGTTCCAGATACACATATATGAGGAATGCTACAACAATTCACTGTCAGAGGGTTACATATACAGGAAAAAATTAATCAACATTACGAACCCTTCGATCGTGGACCAGTTGTAGAATTCCTAGTACACTCGCACGTTCGCTATACTGCGTAGAACGTTTATATTTTATTTTCGTGCCTTTGTCAACAGAGTTTCGAACGACATATAAAATAATCGACTCTGTTAACAAAGCACGAGCACCACAAAAAACACAATTTTAAGTTACCTTTTTTAGTAGCAGCACGCTTAGTGTCCGCCTGTGGGTTCTTGTTTTTCTCTATGCCGTAGACGGTAGCGTGAAAGAGTTATCCGTAGGTGTGGGCGGCAAGAAAAATCGTCAGAAGGAGCGTCGGCTGATGAAGGGCTTGGGAGGTCTGGACGGGCCTCTCGGACCCCAGCCAAGTGGTAGCGGACCCCTGCCCCCAGTCGCTGAGGCCACCGGCAGTCTTCGCGACCACCAGCACCAGTCGTCTGGTCACCATCCCCACGACATCTTCAGCAGCACGTTGAGCGGCATCTTCAGACCCGGGACGACGCCCAAGAGGAACCCCCACCACACGAGCACCAACAGCGTGCCGGGATTGGCTTCGTGTCAGCGTCAGTCCAGGGACTCGAGAGGCAGCTCGAGGAAGCGCAGATGGGGCACGCTAATCGAGGCGGCCAAAGCTGGACGGGTTTCCAGACTCATTGGTGAGGACCGCAGTGGTGTGTGTCTCTTTCTCCGTTATGCGTTACCTCTATCTGGGGAAACGTCGCTTCAATTGTGCTGTAACTCTGTCAAATCAATGATCTCGCTTTCTCTCTCATCTTTGCTCACGTCACTTTGCTTTCACTCGCTGAGAACTTCAAAAGCAACAATTTTAGCACGGTTCCGACCAGGAAAAAGCAACCGATCTCGAACCGATATCATCCACCTGTTTCTCGCCCTAGGTCGCTCTCGTTCCCAAGACTCGGTCTACTCTCCGGCCTCGGAGGACGGCGAGTCCCGCTCGGACGGCTCCTCGGATTCCAAGTCCTCGCTGGACGTGCCCTCCCAGGACTCGCATCCCCACCACCCGCACCACCAGAGCCACCAACCGCATTCCTCCCACCACCACCACCATCAGCATCACCATCAGCAGCAGCAGCAGCAGCAGCAGCAGCAGCAACAGCAACAACAAGCAGCTCCGTCGCAGCCTGCCCAGCACGAGAGTCACCACGTGTTCAGCTACGCGCTGGGTCCAGCTCTGGCGCGTCACGCAGGAAGCGCAAAAAGTTCTCGGCCTCGCGCGCCTCGACTCCGGCCATGACCACGTCCAGCGGCAACAACAGCGCCTGCACCTCGAGCACCCTCGAGAGCGTCATGCAGCCGATTGCCTCGGCCCTGGTGTCGCGTGTCAGCAAAAAGCAGCTGCAGCGCGCCAGCAGTGTACCCACGCGCAGTCCCGACCTCGCGCTTCACCAGGTGGTCGCACCACCTCGCAGGCACGAGACCACCCAGAGCCAGCAGCCCAGCCTCGACGACACGCCCAGCAGTAACAACGGATCCAAGGAGCAAGGTTAGCCGAGCTTACCGAAACAAAACGGTCTAGCGACTCGGAGATTCGTATGAAAAATTATATAATGACTCATAATATATTGCTCGAAGTGTTGTAAGGGTATAAGAGCGGAGAGGTGTAATGCTTACTATATGCCGACACTCACAAAAATCTCGGGCCTCGAATTCCGCTTCAAAATTCACTTGGACCAAGGAAATCCGTCTTCTTCTTCTTCTTCTTCCTCCGCTACTTCTTCTTCTACTTCTTCTTCTTCCGCGCTATATAGTCATCGTCTATGATCTGGAAGAGTTATCGCATATACCGCGCATAAGTATACAGTAGACTCTTGCTAAGAGGCGTGTGTATAATACGCGCGTGCGGCTGCGTCCGCGCTACTTCGAAATTATAACCTGGAGATATATATATATATATACTTAACCGAGAGGCATGCGATGACCTTGGCTACGCGCTCAATTGGCTATACGTATAAAATTATCACTTTGGAAGAGCTGTCGTCGGAGAAACTGTCGCCGATTATACGCCTGCGTTTGTTGTGCTCGCCGCATCTGTCTCGCTGTACGATGCAATATAACAATCTGCTTTTTCTGCATGGAGGAGATTAACAATGGCTGCTTCTGCAATAGTGAGTCTCAATATCTCTCTCTCAATTCTGCGTGACTATATACTTAATTTTTTTTTTTGGCTTATATACCTTAGTTCAGCTGTAGGCTTTTAGATAGACTGTTATGATGTAGAATAGAGGGTCTGGTCATTGTAAATTTTTACATATATGTATACAAATAGACAATAATAACGACGCTGTCATTAACGAGAATCATCGAGCTTGATGCGCATGTAAAATATGGCCTTAGATTTGTGGCTTCACGATAGTTCTGCTACAACATCTCTATAATTTTATAGATTTCTGATGAATTTATTTCTGGGGCACTTTTAAAGCTTGATACATATGACCTTTGACTTTTCTATAAACAAAAGTATTTTTGCAAGACTGTATCTGACTTTTCAAAAAAAAAAAATAAATAAATAAGGTAAGGGAAATGACACATCACTTACGATCACTAATTTATCCATTTCGTCATTTCCCTCACCAGAACCAATGCCAAGAGCAAGCAACGACACTAACAACTCGATCTATTGTAGAACCAGCCTATGAACGCAACACACAAATTAACCACCACCTGTGTACAGACTAACCATGTGTGTATAACTTAGCGAGACTCTACTGTAGGTCTAGAACCCCCCGTTCTGTCTAAACTCCCCAATTCGACAAGGAATGAGTGACGTTTTTGTGAGTGTCAGAGTCCATCCTGCGCAGGATGCTCAAGAGAGAGTGAGAGATATGCCTAAGAGACTGCATGTGTCATTCGGAGCCTGCAAAAATCGTACGGGCGCGTGGCACACTAGAGTCTACGAAAACGTATTGCAGGTGGCGTGACAGCGTCGGCAGCGGCAGTAGCAGCGATGACGAGCTCAGCGGTCGATCTGACCCCCTCCACCACCGAAGAAAGCGTCCTGAGCGCCAGCACCGCCATCGTCACAGCGGTCAAGCGCAACGGATCGGCTGGTCAACAGCAGCAACAGCAGCAGCAACAGCAACAGCAGCAGCAGAAGCTACCACCGGGTATCGAGCCCATCAGCGGTCATGACGGCACAGCCTCGACCGGTTGGCTCTGAGCAGCAGTGATCCCATCACATTCTTCCACCACTCCTCCCAATGCTTCTTCTTCTTCTTCTTCTTCTTCTTCTTCTTCCACTGATACTTCATCTCGCTCTGTTGACGATCATCGAATCGAGCCAACAACACTACGCACAATGATGCCTTGCCTTCGTCCTCGATATTCTCCGCGACGACGACGACGACGATGATGGCCTGACATTTATCACACAGCTCGATGATTCGGAAGGAGTGTCGAAATTTTTACCGCAATTTTTGTCGACGACTCGCGCGCGTATTATACCAACCCCTATTTTTTTCCTTTTTTTTTTATTGATCGTAGTCACGAGTGACCGATGGAGGTTCTTCGTGTTCAAATGACACGCCCACTCGTGTTAGATTTTTTTTCCCGGTGATCCTATATACTTGAGCATGGTTCAGTTTAGTTACATATCCTTTTTGTACAAAGTAATCTCCTCCGTTCAGAAACTGTTGGGTGCAGCATCATGAGAAGTCGCTCAAGTGATTTCGCATCCGTGGCCATTGGCGCATTGACAATTCGAGTATACCATTGGAGAAATATCATTGTTACATTTGACGAAAATTGTGAATTTTTAACGATCGTTGCCATTGTTTGATTGTTGAAGAATTGTAAATTGTCAAAGTCACTTTCGCGACTTCTCGAAATCAAGAATCGCACAGGTGTAAGCCGACGATGAAGCAAATAACGAAAAATAATCGACTAAAGTTGTAAGTACACCGCCACTACTGCCAAACTGGAAGTGCCACGGGTCAAAAACATAAAAATATTATACCTACATAAAATGCACGGCAGCATAACTACTCAACCATTTTTGACATGCGTCAACCCTCGTATCCACGGCTTATTGGAAAAAATGAAGGGAACTAAATTTGTAATGGATGACAAATATGAATATGAGTTTCTCAGATTTATACGAGAAGCAATAAGGTCTCCTATATTTCTGCGCGAAACTTGTGATTGTAGATGTATATTCATGTTCTCAGAGCCGGGAAACTTGAATTTTTTTAATAAGCTATGATAGGACCGTTGTACCAAGGGCGAAAAGAACTATGGCGATAACACGTACTGTTGTAATACTAATCTTAATGCATATTACCGATTTAACGTTAAGCAGTTAAACGAGAATTAGTTTGTTCGAATCAAAGATACATATTTCACGTCGATATATCGTCGTTTAAGGATGAGTCAGAAACAAAAAAAAATATATCTAGTCATCGGTCAATTTTCCAAGTCTTGAAACTGAAAATAATAAAAGAATGTAACTGATTAGCGCGTCGTCGGGAAAAGTAATAGACATTATTGTGATATAAAAGTTGTACATGAATTCTGCGTTGCGTAGAATTATATCGTTTTTCTTTTCAGTGATCTTTTTTAATTTAATAAAAAAAAAAAACGTGTCTAGTCATATTGTGCACCCAGAACTTTTCCTTTGTATACCGATGTAGCTCAAGACTTTCATATCTCATATTGAGAAGGGAAATTGACCCAATTTTTCAAGATAAAACAAATACAAAAAGAATAAGAGAGGAAAGGGAAATAAATTTACGAAATATAAAAACAAATCATACTTTTTGCAGTTTTAAGTAAGAAATAAACTTTGTCTACGAATATTGTTACAAGTCGTAGCTATCGATCGTAACATCCGAATTAACGTGTCACACACTTTTATTACGTTTTTAATGGCTTTCGCGAGCATTTCTATATAGTTCGATCTCGTAATACTGAATTAAAAACTGATTAAATTTTTCGATGATAAAACGAAGAAGTGCGACAGACGAAGAAACTCTTATTCGCGTTAAGTATAATACGAAGAAAAAGATTAAGATAAATTTATCAAGAAAAACACTATATATGATGACCAAAATAAGAGAGAGAGAGAGAACGAAACCCGAGCGTTTCGACTTATATATAAATATATCCAAGCGATGTGTCTGTCGCGGGAAAAATTTACTCCTCGACTGTACTCAACAGGTGCGTATTTTCTTGCAAAAAGAGAATTTCAAAAGATTTTTAAGAATCTGTAATTGCGATCCTATAGAGGAGAAATTTTTCCAGCGACACGAGACATCGCCTTAGAAAGAAAGAGATGGCTTCGTATAACTCGTAGATATTACATGTAATTATTGCATACGAATGAGTAAAAGTGATAAATAGTTGTGGGTTAAAATAATGCCGTGTCTTGTAAATTATTGAGGCACGAGATTTAGCTGTTTGTATGAGATTATAAAGTTAAGGGTGACATTGTAGACGACCAGTCAAATTTTCTAGTCTGATTGTCAACGCAATAAGAGCGAATTGAAAATGAACAATACAAGAGATTATTATTGATTTATAAAACAGCAGCCTCGTATGCGAATATCATTGACAGTTAGGAGTATAGATGCCGGTTTTAGTTGCGAGAAAAGTTGAATGGGCCGTCTACAATCATCATGTCTGATGCATCAGACCTCTGCTTGAACGATTGTACAAAAAGAGAGAAGAAGGTCCTCGATCGATGTTACGAAAGTGGAAACCGTCGGACGTGAAAAGTATTGCGAGTAAGAGTATAGAACGTATTATTTATTTTTTCTCTGAAAAGACATTATATTTATGTTTAATTTTAGCTCTATTCCTTGCGTATTTACATTTAAGGCTACAACTCACGAAAGACGTGAGCAACTACATATTACCGTACGCACCATTTTTATTAATTTCCGCTATAAACGATTTCGTGTCGACGAGAGGATGAACACTTTTTTAAGCCCGTCACATTTTTATAACGAAATCCAAAACTTCCTCAGTTTTCACGTCTTTCAAGTGTTATAATTGTAACGAAGAACTAAAGGAGATATTTATCGATTAACTGAAATTCTGCAACTACGATTGTGTTACAAGAAAGAGGTATATAGGTAAATTCGTGTTGATCGCGATTTTTGGGCGCCAAAGGCAGCGTAGAGAGATGCAAAACTCTCCGTTGCTGTGCCGACGAGAGTTTGAATTTCGCCGTGTTTTACGATTCATTGTAAAGTATATTTACGTGCGCAATTTGTACACATAACACACAATCTTCCATGCGAGCGTGAAAGATGTATAATTAATTTATCGCAGAGAATACGGGATCGACAGTCGAAAGGAACTGGAATTAATGTGAAATGACGACGTTGGAAAGTTGCGCTTTCTCATTACACACGGATGTCTCTTACACGTACTTACACTTACATACGAATGGAAATCGACACTTTAGATGAAACATTGAAACGAACGGAACTTTTAGCGACGAAAGATTGTTGGTAAAAAAAAAATGACCATTAATAAAGCCCCGTATATTCTGATACTCAAGTTTATTTTCTGCCTGTCATTACATCATA
Source organism: Pteromalus puparum (assembly GCA_012977825.3). Taxonomy (NCBI): domain Eukaryota; kingdom Metazoa; phylum Arthropoda; class Insecta; order Hymenoptera; family Pteromalidae; genus Pteromalus; species Pteromalus puparum. The sequence continues at coordinate 1,007,504 of CM053171.1, read as the reverse complement.
TAATAAAAAAATGCTCATCTTGTATGTTTTATAATTATAAAAAAAAACGTGCTTATTACGATTATAAATACAAACTTATCTTTATTTTTAAATTAGACTTACGCTTATTTGGTTCATGTCCCTTTGTCTAATGTAAAGGTCGATCATTTCTTACCGTAAGTAAGTACCTTTAACTAAGTTGATTTTATTGCCTCACTTTTAAAAATATTTTTTTTTTTATAATTGAATTCATTCATTTTGTTCTCATATAAGTTTATCTATAGAAGAAAATTTACAAATACTCTGCTGCACAATTATTTACGTATTGTCGTTCAATGCGTGAATCGAAATCCTTACGTTGCTATAAAATAGAGTGAAAAATGCCTAATTTTAATTTACTTTTTTTATGGCAGCTCAGTAATCATCACAAGGTGCCAGTTGACACCGAGCACGCCTCTGCAGACGTTTTGGGCACGGCTTTCCTCCATTCGTTGGTTGTCTCTGTGAATCAAATTAAAATTCTTTGTTATACAATATCAGACTTTATCAAGCAGTTATAGCATAAGCGGCCGGAACAGCAGGCCCAACAAGGCATTTTTGGCATAGTACTACACCGCCATATAATTATATACATTCAGAAGGCAATAATTGAAAAACTTACCGTGATGTATCGGCTGCTGGTGACACGACCGGTACCGCAGGTCACGCTGCAGGCTGTCCAAGGGGACCAGTCAGATACGACACAGTCAACGGGAGCCAGAGATCTCGCGGGTTGATCAGATGCAGCGGATGCGATTAGACGATCATTGGTCGAGTGACGCGGCGGCAGTGGGTCCAGCGATTGACTCGGGGGCTGTCCACCTCCCAGAGTTTCTCTCACCTTCGGATTACAAACAAAATGCTCGACTATCTTCTAGATTGAAAGAGACACTAACAAAAAATTAATTGGAATACTAACGACGTCACAGGTCTTGGAACACTCGGCAGACGTGCGGAAATTGTTCCTGTTACCACGACATCCTCCGTAAATGAACGGCACGCAAGTACGCTTCTCCGGATTGAAGACCCAACGTTCAAAGTAACCGCGGCAGGGTCCCTTTTCTGGCTTTTCCATGCAGATCGCTGCGAATTAACACGTGTATATTTTATAAATAAATGAAAAATCAGAATTACTGTATCAACATTTTATCGATCTTACCTTTGGCAGTAGCCACATCGAAAGTACAATCCGCCTGATCGAGACAGGGGCGCTGCTGGCGAAGCTGAATCTTTCTTGCACATTCCGTCTGTAGTTCTGGTAGTACCAGCAAGAGCCTAGTGCGCGTCTTCACTCCTGTACCACACGTAGCGCTGCAGGGCGACCAGTCCGACCAGTCCGTTACCTACAATTTTTCAAGCATCAGAATAAAAGTCTTATTTTAAAAATCACCACCGCGTTTGAAAATCCACCTTGCAAACTTCGTCCTGCTTCTCCTCGGTACCAGGTGCACAGGGAGGCTGCATACACTTCTCCTTTTCCATGAGGCTCACGTGGAAGCACTTCTTGCGTTTGCTGGAGTCACGAAGTCTTCGCCAGCGAGTCTTGAATCCTACTCCACAGGATGAACTGCACTCTGACCAGTCGCTCCAGTCACTTGTCTCACACTCGGCGTTGTCCAGACCCGGGAAGGGATTATCATCGTCCGCTGCTGCAGGGCTGGATCCGCCCCTGAAAATCGATGCTCATTTCAGAAGACTATAATTATATTATTCCGCTCGACACCTCGGTTTATTACAAAAATAGCCTCGTAACATCAAGATTTATAATCATCTGCTTTGATCATGTAACGTGATACGAACTAAATATCCATTAGTGTATGGGTATACTCACGAGCATTCGCCTGCGGGTGCGAGGCACATCTCCTTGGACACGAGCTGTCGGCTGCAGCCCATCATCGCTGCCTTTTCTGGTATTCTGTAGGCCCTGGTACGCATACGCAAGCCCTTGCCGCAAGTCACCGAACAGGCTGTCCACTCTGAATATTCCGTGGTCATGCACTCGGCTGGTTTTTTACGAGAAGAATTAATTAGTGAATCTTTTGTCGCTTCGATGATCTCGCGTATCGTGCTTAATTTTTGTTAATTGAAGATTATTAGCAAAGTTTTTTTTTTAGTTTTGTAGAAGCGATTTTGTAATAGATAGCGATAGATAATATCGTGTTACAGCATATATTAAATAGAGGTTTAATCGCAAGACTTGAATAATTATATAGGTAGAATGTGCGTGGTACGATTCAATTAGCCACACAGCGTAATGGTTTTTTATTACTTACTCCAATTCCATTGTACAACATGGTACCGAGAACTACAATGATACTGCGATAATATAATACATCCTCGTTTTCACTAAAGCGTGAAGTTTCGTACTGCTACATGATAATACTGGCAATAATACTCTAAGTCTACGTGAGTTCCTATCGATACTCCAACACCAAAACACTACCGTCTAAGTCCCAGCAAAAACTCACGTCTCTCCGTATCGCTGGTGTTCTCCTGGACATTGAACTCGGCTACCTGATCCTCCAGGTCTCTCTCGTCGCAGCTCTTCTTCTTGATCTCCTCTCTGTCGATGTAGAGTCTCGCCAAAGGCAGCATTGGCTTGCCGCTGGGGTCGTAGAACGGCGACCGAGGATCCTCGGGATACATAGTGGTAATGGGCTTCATGAACTCGCGCGGACGCGTCTCCGAATTGGGTGACATGTAGCTTATGCCATTGTCGGTACCGGCATCCCAAGGATACAAGTCGATCGTCATGCCCTTGATCCAGGTACAGTCGCGCTGACAGAGGTTCAGTTTGCTCACACCTACGACCCAGTCCGGAGACGGACCCAACATCGAGGCCACCGAGAGCAACGGGTGCTTGCGATCGACTCTGTTGATCAAAATTTGTCATAAATACAACTATTTTTCTTCTACGAAGCACGTCGAATAATTACTTGAAGTTAGCGGAGGTGTTGCTGTTGACATGGGGATACCATAGCCCGGGCATCTTGATGTAAGTCCGGAGGTATTTCGCTTTGGTTCGAAGCTCAGCCTCGAGGCCGGAAGCCGAGCCCCACTCGGCAAGCTGTCGGAAGCCGTCGGTGGCTATATGATCACGGCCCCAGAAGGAGAAATTTGTCTCGTGAGAAGCGCCCACTACGTCGCTGAAGTGCGTCAGCCAAGCCGAGTCCGGGAAGTTCTTCGGATGCGTCGCGTTCGACCAGATGCCTTCCATAACGATCTGCGCCAAGATTAATTGCGTTTCTCGATTAATCGATACGTATATTATTTCATTGTAGAAAATTCCATCTTATCAGCCGAACATCAGTCTCGATGACATACCTCCAAGGCTTTCACAAAGGAGTGAATATATTACATAAATAAACGACAAGCCCACAAGTGTCTCAACTCCTCCGAGAGGGAGCATTAAAAGAACGAAACCACAGTCAAACAAAACCGACGCCTATATATTTCGCAATCCCTCAGCATATATTCCAGCCAAAGCCGCATCCTCCTTTCTGAGAAAAACGCATTATGCGCAATATGCGACTGTTGACACTGGCAGCCGCCCATAATAAAGAAGACAAAGAGCCGAAAAAACAAGAGCTCACCTTGTATTTGGCCTCGTCGCAGGCACAACATCTCAGCTCGTCAAGACTCTCGGTCTCTTTAGCGCTCATCTCGCAAAAGGTCCGGCTGAGTTGTCCATCTTCGGCGAACCAACGATTTGGTTCCTCCATCACCATTGCCGTGAAGATGACGCAGCCGGAGCCCGAGGCTGGTGCTCGCCACATCACCTGCACCTGTGTGTGTGTGTTTATGGGTTTTTACCGGATGTTCAGTTATGCGCGCACGCGGTGAAAGCGCTTTTGGGTTTTTGTTTTCATTGTTGGACGTTATCTCGAGGAGCATCCGCTTATTATACGACGGTTCTAGGTCAGAATGTTTTGACTCATATCGTGTGAATACGTACAAAATAGAAGAATGACGTGGTATTGTTGTGTGTTTGGGTGCGGATTATGCATTTGCATAGATTACCTCGGATTTCGGATAATCCGACACCTCTGAGACGGTATTGACGCAGTCCTCGTTAAACTCGGTCAAAGAGTCCGGGAAGATCTGGAAGAAACCAACGCGTGCTGCCGGATTGAACGGGGCGTGTTGTGAATCCACCGAGAGAGTAAACCGCTTGAATTCCTGGGACCTCGATTCGTAATTGTGTGGTCCTGTGGAGGAATTGACAATTAGTTAAAGTCATGTAATCTAGAATCGATTGGCCGGTAATTACCGAAGATGATCGCAAATCGAGCTTTGATAATATATACCTTGAAGACTGATGGTGTAGACCGCGTTCGGGATGTACTTATCGTAGTCACCGCTGATGAGTATCCGATAGCCACCGTCTCCGGGAAGTCGCTTGGCGGAAGTTTGATCGGACGTCGGGCTCAGCGGACATCCCGCTTGAGCCGTGGCGACGAACCACGCGGCGATTAACAGACGCAGCATCGCCTCTTCTCTGCAAACAAATGTATGCACATAATGCGTATACTTATTTTATGAGTTGGCTTTTTGATTGATTTATCGGATTCACAACGCGAAACGGCATACTGCTATTTTGTTATTAATTATGCGGCTTTCACTTTAGTAAAGAAAAATTAAATTCATTTTCATGCGTTTTTAATCGTATAACGCGGCACTGAGATTTCAACGGATAACGAAAAAAACACGTCTGGCCATTCTCGGCGAGTATCTACTTATACAGGCGTTACTAGTGCGTTTATTCCGTAAGCAGCGGAAAGCGGCAATTGAGAATGAGCAAAAAGTACGAACCTTAAGCTATTGTGTCGAGAGAATGTATTTTAATTTTATTCCACATAAATTAGCGTGTACGAACCAGTCAGATTTTAATCATAATTTAACTGCCCGGAGCGATTTACGATCTCGAGAAATAATTTACGATCGATGCGAAAAAACGATCGTCGATCATCGTCAGGATAAATAGCTCCTGCTCATTACGCACTAGATCATCATCATAGCCAATTTACGAAAGAACCAGCAAATCAAACACAGTTCGCTCGACCATAAAAACGCAGATCACCTGCAGCAACGACAAAAGAAAGTCCGTAAACGCGTGAGCTCTCGGCATCAAACCATCATCTCTCCATCGCGCTCTATTTACGTCTTGTGCACTCGTTAATTATCCTCCCGACGCGCTTTACGCATGAATTATGCACGGACGGAAAAAAATGCGCTACCGATGCACAGCGTTATATTATGATACAGTGCGTCTTCCCTCGCGAAAGAGCGACATTTCACAAGCGCACAAAAGTGTTTTTCTCAGTCCTTTTAGCCAGGCGTGACGACAACGCGTGAGTATCTCTCGTTTTGTAACGGGATGTACTTTGGACTTGAAACGAGCGCAGTGTGCCATAATAGAGTGCGTCTTGTTGATTCCACGAGATAATGTGCTCGTCGAGACACTAATTAATGAAAGTGTTATTGAGGTGTTCTTATTTTGAAACGCGTCGTATTGTGCGCTTGGTTTTGTTGCACTTTTGACAGTTTGAGAGTGAAGATAAGTATTGCATTATGTTTGATTTTTCTATATGGGTTATGATGGTGAAATCCAAGTGGATTTTATTGCCGTTTAGCGAGAAGAAAAAACATAAGTCTACACGTTGATGGAAAATATCGAAAGTTGAACGAATATAATATAAACTGCTCGTGCTTCCGACTACGCATCGCTGCTTCATAAAAGTAAGGTCGCCGCGATAAAGCAGCTGATCCAAAACTATCGCGTCGTTACTAATCTTGACAGACGAGAGTTTCTCAACACTGCAGTGATGTCACCACAAAAGGCTTGATAGTACCAAAATAGCTTCTCTCAGTTTCCGTTGCGTCTCTCTCTCTCTCATTATTCCATAAAATCGTTAATTTTTATTATATTCAACAGCGTTAACGACCAAGTACAGCGTCGAATACGCCCTATTGTCCACTCTGCAATCAAAAACTTTCCTGAATTATGAAAGTAAACACAAAAGCGCGAGTGACTCTCTAATTAAACTTGAATCTCCAACCGACGCAACAATCAACTAAATATCATGACTCATTCAGCGAAGCTCAACGCGCTTCATTCTCCGAATGAAAATTTCGCCGCATTGAAGCAAAACCTTACATATACGGCGGAAATAGCTTGCCGAGTCCACAACTGTGCGCGTAACGATAAAACACACGTGATGCCAACGACCTTTTCGCTTTCGTCGCGCCAATGGAAAATGCAAAGCGTTAAAACCGCGCCGTAATTGCCCGCGCAAATCGAATCCAAGCGAACGGGGCCGAGTCACTGCATGTGCGCACTAACGGATCTCCTCTGAGAAATGTAGGCGAAACTGGAACGTGTATTTGCTATGGAATACCGTCAATGGGATGCGTGATTCTGGTTCTGCGACTCTGCGGTAATGCTGAGCTCTGGACGAGTCATTGAATCTTATGCAGACGGGATTACATGAGTTTTCTTTTTTGCCAAGACAACGTTTGAGGTACGATTGGTTTTATTGAACTTTTTTACTCTACTGCCGCCGATGGGCTTGTGAAATGGGAACGTAAATGAACGAACGGGGTTATGGTTTTGATTTATGCATGAGCGTAAAATTTTGTAACTTTGTATGGCGCGTAAAAATTGTTTTTGCGAATCGTGTGTGCATATGTGAGATGATAATTGTTTGCTTGGCGCAGTCTGTGAAATGAAAGTTTGTAAGAAGCTTATAGAGTCTCTGAGAAATGCCAATTAAAAATACTGTTTATAAGGTATGCTCGAAGCTTATAGCCTCAATAAATTGTCGTGAATGCGAATTCAACCGCGCGATAAGTGTTTCATTCGTCTAACAGTTTATTGGTATAGAGCAATAATTTTGTGGAACGCAAACGTTCCGAATAAGGTAATCCACTTGATTTATGCTCGAATGTGGAATTTTGCAACATTTTAGGTTCCTAAATATTTACGTCATCTTATATCATGGGAAAAACTATATAAATGTGAAAAACTCTTTGAATTTTGCAAGCTATAACTAATATGTACATAACATTCAAAAAAATGCGTTTATATATTTCTTTTTGTGAATATTATCAAAATAATGGAAAGGTCGTGTACTGGATTCAAGCTATGTACACACTGATAATGTCATTCACGCTATAACAAAGCAATGCTTTCCATTGTTTGTGTGCTACCTGCATCAAAGAAAATAAAGATATTTAAATTTACGCGAATTCGCGCTGTTAAGTCAGTATCAAAAACCAGCCTCAGTCGAGTTTTCCGTTTGAATTGAGAACAAAAATGTCAACGACAACAAACAACACTATTCAATACTAGTGAAATACCACTTAAAGACTCGACTCAACAGCGTTGCTCGTATCGTTAATGGGTGGAGCTGTGCGAAATTCATTAATTCCACTTTTACGACTGGCATATATTCGAGTGCCGGTAATCGACTTTCATTGTAAATGAATCGTTATTTTCATTCAGCGCCATTCGCGTTACATAAAGGATACGACGACGTAAGTATAATTGTCGGCGCATCGTTTAATTTGACACAAAGTTAATGTAATTGTGCTCAGTTTATGTGAGAACCCAGAGTGCGTGAAATAAGAACAACAGATTGAATTCATCGCCAGAAAAAAAAAATGGTTGACATTGTGTGCTCTAGGTCATGGGAAAAAAAAAACTTGAAATTATCGCTCTTGTTACCTTGTGATACTTGTGCACAATGTAAAGTTAATCACATAGTAAAATGTGCGCTAAAAGCGTAAAACTCAATTTTTCCAGTATTTCCTTATTCATAATCAACGTTCACATTCTAGAGCACTAGTCATTAAAGGAATCATTTAGAAAACTATAATTTTACGTAATATGGCATGAAAAATGATACAATGCAACGGTTCATCATCATTTAACGTTATTAAACCATTATCTAAGCAGTTGCGCGTGATTTGAGTTATTGATAAGGCATTAAATTATATTTTAATCATACTCCTTCTGGCGGAAATGATAGATTATCACTTTAAGGTTGCATCTCCCGTCATACGCCTTGCGCATCCTTTTTTCCATGAAACACTAATTTAATTTTACCCTTCCATCACCATCACTTAATATTCATTGCCTTCTGCTCTAATAATACAGAAATATAACGTGTTAATCACATCGTACTGCAGTAAACATTAGCTCAGCTTTTGATAAGCAATTAACAGCTAAACTCATTCTCGCGCGTGTCTAGCTGAAAATTATCAAAGCTAATTGCTATACGGCATAATACCGGACACAGAACATATACTATATCGTGTGATGGGTCAAGTGCGACAACGATCGTTTCGAATTACGCCTCTCTGTTGTAGCTTCGTGTGAATATGCTAATCCGATTCCCAAGCACGTTTCTGACATTCTGTACGGAATCAGTTGTGACCAAGGTTACTTTATAAAACGTTTGTGAGTATACGCGTGCATTCTTCGCAGTCTACACACGTATACTAATATTAGAGGTTTTCAACTTGATTTACGTATAGCTGTGTAATTTTTAAAAGTTTTTTTAATCTTTGGATAATCTGAAATATTTCAGGATGAAAGTTTGAGACAAACACTTTTACCGTCGGATGTATAAGTGCGTGTAATTTGGTTTTTAAATAGGAGACAATCAAGCAGTCACTTGCGAATTTGCATTGTATAATAGAAAATGTCGAAAAATGAGCGGCAGCAAGAGCGACGTGAACGAACCGATTAAAAATTGAAAATTAAAAACTGTTAAAGCTAACGATGATCCACGTGCATGAGCGTAAGACCGTAGATACAATCTCAGCAAAATGTATTATAAACACGCGGAAAAGTGTTTAAAAAATCCACTTTGCACATGAGAGCGAGTCGATGAAAGCTGATAGAGTCTGGCACTGAAACCTCTGATGGTTGATACGCTAATTACTGAAAGTAATCGATGCATGCGCGCATGAAGTCATTATATCCCGGTTGCGTATACGCGTTTCATCCGCGTAGGTATTATCGATCCGCTTCTCGATTCGGATATCCGGCTTGAGAATCGGCTTTTTACATTTTTACGACGGAAGAAAGCGATTTGATATATACTTTTACTTTTATTAAAATTTTGAAGGATTTTTAATTTATTTTCGTAAACTCACCTCTCTGCAGCAATAACGGAAAACTATCGCACTGATTCAGCAACCAAAACTTTAAACAAACTAACAAAAGTAAGCTCTTCACTTAGAAAACTATCGCAAATTTCTCAATAACCCCATATGAAAACTAGCCATCGATCCGCACGCTCACTCGGTGGTTTTCCAAAAACGCTTGACACGCGCTAATAACAAGACTGAGGGAGTCGCGCTTTCGGCGGTTTCTTATGGAAAGCAAGAAAGAGACTGGCCGACGCGCGTATATTCGACTGGAGAGGAGGCAGCCAGCACACTGCCGTACCGCTACACATACACATACGTGGATGACGCGAACCCGTCCCTCCGCGCGTACGAGAGCTTGTTACAGATCGGGAAAGTTGAGAGACGAGCGCGTGTATAGTGCGTAGGTACGATGCTGGAGGAATCGGTGCGGTGTAGGTCTTTTGGTTCTCTCTCTCTCTCTCACACTCTTATTGACACAGATTTCGCGATGAATGCGCGCACGCGAGTTTTGCTGAGAGCGTTTGTGGGAAAATTGATGGTGAGCGATTAGAGAATGCGTTTAAGACGAGAGCGTTATTGTTGAATGATTGATTGATGTGGAAGTGTATATGTGAAATGAAGATTGAAAATGAGGACTGTAAAGTCGTTAGAGTTGACGTGTCTTTGTGGGTGGTCGAGTGCGTTTTTAATGTATTTACAGAAGCTATATATAATATTGATTTTAGGTTTTATCCGAAGACATCGTTTATTTGTAGAATTATTCTATTTGCCCTCTAATCTCTGGCTCGCAACGATAGGTGGCGCATAGTTTTCCATTCCCTCATCACAATCTGCGAGGGGAACTTATATATACCGGTGAACCGCTAAGCCGAAACTGCCTTGTTGGGCCTGCTGCCTACTATTTATGTATTAGGGATATTGTTATTCCTCTCCATATTTCAAAACATATAGTTTTTGGGAAAACAAAGGTGGGAGGATAACCCAGGTTTTTTAATAATAAACAAAGTCCAAATAGAATTAACTGGCGATGTTTCGTCTCCGGTGAGAGACCTCTTCAAGCCATAATGAAAAAATTAAATTAAACACTTTACAGCTTGATTTCCCAAAAACTATATGTTTTTTATTTATGTATTAATTTTATATGAAATGCATACCCCTCTATTCCGTCTAGAGAATCAATTATATATTCATAAAAAATCTGTTGAGTCGAGAAAGTTTGCTGAACTATTCAAGTATACGTTTGACACGATTTTCACTTTAGCGTGAAAATATATTACTAGGTTCAGACAAACACTTATCTCATAATTATTCATAATTTATTGGATACTTATATTTTACTGATAGTTTAACACGCCGAGCGACAAAATTTCTCACATAATTTTCATTCATTTATCCAGCATGACACTGAGAAAACTCTAGAAATTTATATAAAAAAAGAAAGTCAAACAATACACGCGTTCTTCAGCAGATAATTTATAGACCAATCCAGAACCGATATGGGATACTAAAGTGCCAGCTTCGGGTCATGCCATATCTCCGTCGCTGCTGGTCTTCTGATAACTTTGACTTGCATGCGCTAAAAAACTTATTCCTAGAATTGCTTCTTTGTATGCTATCGAATAAGCTCCGTATCTTTGAAAGAATTCCCTTATCGCAACTTTTTTCTCTGAAATGAAGCTGTTCGACAAGTCTGGATGATAATTGTAACAAACTGTAATCACATTGTTCATGTAATTATATACGCATATCATGATGTTGTCGGACGTCATGAAAATATTTGACGAATGATGCGGGACTAACTATACAATTTTTACTTTTTAGCGAAAAATAAAATACTTTCTATATTCAACTATAGCATAACACATACCTCTAGCGGATGACAATTTCATTTCAAATAGCGCGCCGCACGCATTCGCCGTCCTACGAGCGCGCACGCGCGAAAATATCGACATAACCTGACTCATATTCTAGCTCTGGCGAGCAGACGCCGTCGCACCGCTCTCCCTCTCCTCTTTTTCTACACACAGCAGTGTATCGGAGCCCACAGAGTGGCACAGAGCCATCAGATCGATTCGCGAGCGACGCCGCCGCCGCTACTACCACCCGTCGTGCGTCGTATTATCGCGCGCACGTATATAGCATCCGTAATGTTTTCTCTTCGGCCAGGAGATATTGTTGTCACTTTGCTCCACGGCGTCGTCTGCTTCGTCTCGAGGATGAGTATCTAGTCTACAGCAGAAGACCACAACACGTAAGTGGAAGCTCGTGCAGCAGACGCCAGAGAAGATCACAATACTTATATGAGAGCAGACGAGTGACAGGTGTTTATCGGTGTCTCCGGGGATACGCCCGATCGGAAATTTTTAATCGCGGAATAAGGTCCTTTTCATCGGAAAAGAGCAATTCGAGTACACCGAACCCTGTGAGCAGAAGTGGAATGCAGCCCGTAAATTATCTCTGAGGCATCGGATTCGGACCCTATGATTCCCATAATTCAACATCTGATCGCGCGAAAGAGAGAAGAAGAAAGGCAGAATGGCAACGCTAGCGGGCGGCTCAACAAGCCTCGGACGAGCTCCAACCATGCTCGAGCAGCTTCTCGAGGAAATCAACTTCCAGCGAACAAAGGAAATGCGCCAGCTTCTAAAAGATGGTAAGCTCTTCCATATATATATACAGTTCCATCGTTGCTTCGCGTTTTGTTTACTTTCGCTTGTCGTAGAGACTATGTCGAGGCATTATTATTATTTATTCGATGATGTTTGTACTGGACTATTTTCTCATTCCATAGTGATTTCTCGAGGGGATTATATTCTAACGTATAGACTAAGAAAGTAATTCGAGATTAATAAATTCGATAAAGGCGTCGTCGAGATGAGGAATTTTTATCGCGCATAGCTCTATGCAGGGGCATACCTTCGTATATACTCTCGATAAATAAAATCGATCGCTAATTCCGCAGGACACTTGGACTCTATTGTGTGATATAACTTTATAGTGTATATAGCGTGTTTTATACCTTTAATGACGTCATCGCGGTGAGACTTTTAGTACCTGATGCAGCATCTGCGAATTTTTTCGACAATTTTATTTTGAATTTATATTATTTTAGCGTGTATTAAAATAAATAAGAAAAGTAAATGCACTACGCTCGTACTTGAGTAGTTTAGCATTTTATCAGCGAGTTGTGTATGTATTTACCTCTTAGTCACGACAGTGTATATACGCCGCGAGGGGTCAATAACTGAAATGAACGATGATCATGACACGCATTCGTGGCTGCGGCTTTAGTACGGTACGAACCTACTTACTAAATATAAAAATGCAAATTTCATTAGTTTTCTTTTTAAAATTTCTTTATTTACCTAAAACACAGATGTATAAGTACATAAATAGCGCCGGTGAGATAAACCGCTTAATGACCAATTAGACTGCCGAGATCTCGTATCTTTTACGTATATGTCATGTAGAACGAAAAAAAAAAACGGAAGCACAAAAAAGATCATAAACAATGATGAGCTGCAGAACGAATGCCATGACTTCATGAATTTAAAAAATTGCAGAACACGAAGCTCCTATTTATAGCAAGATTTATAAAATATTCAATATTTGCAACTTTTATTTCCGCATGATTTTATCGATCAACCGCGATTCAAATAACTAATAGGATTAATACAGATTACCGTATCATACGCAATACCGACCGTATTCCTCATTTTAATTCTTCTCTATTGACCGACTCTCACACGAGCATCTATACCCAGCCATATCGTTCAAGAACACTCGCATTGTTTATTCCATTCTCCGGTTTTATAACCCCTGTAAACCTTAGCAAAGCCTATTACCTATAACAGTGCCCAGTTGCAGACGTTCGCGAATTCATCGCTATGTTTCGCAATGATAGCGTTCGATGCATATATCACACGTCGGTGATTCACCTCGTTCAATGAGCAAACAATCTCGACTCAAGTGACCGTATCGATGGATCGACAGGTCTTTCTTTATCTCACTGACGTCACGTTATAGATAATATTAATGTTTAAAATACGTCAATGCCCACTTCAAAACTAGCCAATATATTTATATTCAAGGAACTTTTGTAGTAATAATATTTCCTTTTAAAAAAGCATCCCAGAAATCCAGAAATCGATGATTGCCTAGATCACGAATAACCACCAGTTCCACAGAACAAGCTATAGCTACACATAAATCAGAAAAAAATATAACGTAGTATATGCAGGGTACATTAGAAAGTCTATATTAAAACGAGTTTGCCCCGTGATCCTGATTATAGGTGTAAATCGATTTCGATTATCCGCCCGACACTTCATCTTTGCGTTCTCTCGCTAAACAACCATCAGGAGTATGTGAACGCGAAAAATCCTATATCTCGCTGGCCTAGATTTTCCAGCGACATCAATACCCCTTTTATTGCACGCAAATTCGCCTCCTCGAATTATAATACACAGCTCCTTGTATACTCCACTATACATATGCACACACGCTTTCTTTCGAGATTAATTTACCTTCGCCTTCGACGTTTTCAATCAGAGCGACGTAAACAAAGTGCGCGTAAAGCGCCGTCGTTTTCTGTTCCTTGAAAATTGATCGACAGACTGATCGATAAGCTGAAAAGCTAATGCTCGTATACATCAACCTGGTGTTTACGTTTTACCTATATTAGCATTTTTTAATTATCTTAATTGATTATCGATTCTGACGGGCTGTAGTAGAACATAATGCACTTCTTAATTTTCTTTTGACCTTCGAGACAAACAATTTAGTTATATAATATAGATATTGTAAAATTTTTTACAAACTCATGATTTTAATAATTTATTCATTATAACGTATATTCCACGAGCTTAATCTTAACGCTCCGATTGAACTAGCGCGATGCATATTTCACGACGGCGTAATCTCAAAGTCATAAAGTAAATTTCCAACTTCATGAAACCTATTTTCACTCCGTAGGTACTGATTAAATTGCAGCTAGTTAACTCGATAGAATTCGTGAAACATGAATTTTAAAAGCTGAAACGATGTCATTACCAATTGAAAAAGTGACAAAGTATAATTTTCTTCCACAGATTCGGGCTTCGTGATGCTACAGGGCACGACCTACTGGACAGACCTCTTCGTGCGACACTTCCTTTTCCAGGCGGAACACACGATAGACGGCGACGACCTGTTGTTCTTCGTGCGTAAAAAGCACGTTAAAACCTCGTCGCGCTACCTGCCCAAATTCGAGACTGAGGTCGACGTCTTTCGTAAGGACAGCAAAAAGCTGCCGATAGGCGATCCGGACATCGACTGGGAAGAGACGGTCTACCTGAACCTCGTCGTACACCAGTTTGACTATACGCTCACCCTGGCCATATGCACGAGGACCAGCCCCAAGGAATTGCAAGTAGGTTCACATATTTAAATCTATTTATGGTAATGTTTCAAACTGTAACTTTACCAATGGCTTCACCGCAGGTATTACGGAGACACTCCCAAAAGGTCTATGCCAGTCCGAGTCGTCGACGGATGGATGCCAAAGGCGACCTTGAGGAGATGACGTATCCGCACATCTGCTTCATGGTGGACAACTTCGACGAGGTTTTCTGTGATATTCTAGTCAGGGACGGAGAGATGGTCTGCGTCGAACTGGTCGCCTCGGATAGAGAGGGAGCAGTTCAGGGGGTCATCTTTCTCGGCTCCATTAGATACGATGCGCTCAAAAAAGTCTACGATGCCAGGGTAAGCTCATTAAATAGTGATTTTACTTTGACGATACGTGGCTAATGGTTTGTTTCTTTTTTTATTCAGTCGAGTTTGAGTACAAAAGTGGCGCAGCGAATGACGTTCGGGCTCTTCTCAGGTGCAACGTCTCAGAGAGTCGAGTTCGTCAGGATGAAAGGACCCCAAGGTATGCTTTTCGTTTAACTCACGACTATACTTCAAAACACTATCCCTAACGTCTCAAAATCATTCTCGCAGGTAAGGGTCATGCCGAGATGGCGGTAACAAAGCCAAAAGGTTCCGGCGCGGAAACGCCAACCTCAGAGCCGGGCTATTGCGCAACGGACGCTCTCTGGGATGCCGAATGGGACGACGCGGAGGAACTGTTCATGTACCGGCACCAACGCAGGCTCTCGGACCCGAGCGCCAACCTGAACAACTTCGTTCGCGGAGGTTGGCGCACCAAACCTGACGGAGCCGCTACGAAAGCCAGATCCGAGAACGAAGGCCTCGACTCCATGGCCAACGGGCTCAGCGAAATCGAAGCCGGGGACGTGAGAGATGGTAATGTCGACTTTAAAATCGCCAGTTTGACTTGCGATCGTCGCTGCTCGCTTCGGTGCTGGACGCTGCGGAAAATCCCCCTGTGATTTAGAAGGGAAATTTCGTTCTTTTCGACGAAACAGAGCCGTTTGCAATTATATTAATTACCGCTTATACTTGTTGAGTCTGCGTTTCTTACACCAGATGGGATAAGTGTTTCGAGAATTATACCAGAGAAAGGAATGGAATCGAGATACGCCGTTTCGGTCGTTGCGACATCATTGAAAGATTGCCGGTTGGGTGTGTGTAATTGTGGTACGTCCAGCGCTGAAAAGCGGGCGCGCGTTACGCTTACACTAATTACTTCAAGTTATAGATGCAATTACATTTCTGTTCAGAGATTAGAACCGAAAGAGTATTTTTGTATAAGTTAGCGATTATATCGATGAAATATTCATACTTTACATCACCTTCGTGATCTATGTATTTATCAATGCAGATAGTGCTAGTACCTTTGACACTTGAAAAAATTCAATGGATCATTAGCCTTTACATCTCTATCTATATACATGTAGTGCACGACTCGAAAGTTTCATGGCTCGATGAATTATTTTAAGCAGCACTTTTGTCTTTTCACAATTCATACGCCACTCTACAAATAGTTTCTGATCATTTTCTCGATACTTTTTATCTCTTCTGCATGACAAACTATTTATCTATTTCCTGTACTTCTCACTTTTCTTTTGGGCAAATTTTCACTTGATTTTTCAAAATTTTTAACGTGTCGTTGTAGTCATGACTGTGTAACATTGGCTCTTGGATACAACCGCACCTATAGAATGAAATTAAAGTTAGATAAAAGAACATTGAAAAGGATGGATCACAGAAAGATAAAATAGTTACGAGATATGTAATATAGCTTACACTGCAGGCTATAAAGTACTACGATAGAAATTTATAAACCGTAGATTAGTCTACGCTTTATCGATTATTTAAAACCGTTTTATGCATGTTTTATTTTAAAATGTATCAGAATAATGTAAATATTCGAAAAGAGCGTTGGATTGAGCTAAATTGAATAATCGCTTGAAATAACTGCATTATCGAGAAGATTTCTAAACGATTTCATGCATCGTAAAGTAGTAAAAAAAAACACGCAAAACGATGCAGACAGATCATCATTCTCTTCAATCGCAAACACGCTCGAACGCATTCTGCACACATCTATATACGATAACATCATGAATAAAGACCGAAGCGACAAATCATCTCTCGAATAAATCTGGAGGCATCTCTCTGATAAATCGCTATAGTAAATCCCCGTCATAGTGGAGAAACTCTCCGAGTAATATGCCAGACTATCGAAATCAACCTGTCCATATATATATACTGCCGAAGCTGCGCAGCATAAAAAATAATTCAGATCACAGTAGATATCGCTCTTCGATTACACGTATTTCACTGCTCCCTGTAATCTGGTGTCAACATTTTTCCCGCTGATCAGACCCCCCAAATATCGGACTACGAGAGGTTTTACGACAGTTTTTACGCATTTAATTTGATAAATCTCTCGCAGTCCAATTGAAGCGATATAAAAAAAAAACCGTACACATCCGGCCTATACAGTCCCTGTGTAAGATTCCTAGCGTAAGAAAGAACATTGACCGCAAAGCATCGTTAAAGTAGACCCTGCCTATATGTAGACGAAAAGCGAAGCCAGTATACCTATACCATCAGAGAATGTGTTTGCTTTGTGCTGTTCTCGCGCGACGTCTCTATGCAGGCGACGAAGCCGATCAGGAGGACAATGACGAAATCAGTGGCCAAGAGGGCTGTCGTTGCCAGCGGGTGACGATGCTGCCCAGATCGGCCCAGTCCTCACCGGCTACCGCGCGCAGAAGTTCGAGGCTCGCGCGTCTCTCTGCCGGAAGGTCTCCGCTGCTGGGCCGCTCGGTCAGGAGTTCAGGGCTTCACAGGCCGCCGAGGGAGCGATTGGCTGCCCCACCGCGCGGTGAGCACACATACACACACACACACACACACGGGTTTCCTTGAGCTCATGACGATGATTGTGTCCGCCAGTTTTTGTTCGGCGTGGTATAGTGGTCGGTTGCTGGTGTCTCGGGGTATCTCGGAACTGGCTGAATTGATCAATGGCTAGCGCTTCTGCGACTAATTATGGCTAGATTTTTATGTGAAACGTATAAAGTTGACCGAAATTTTCCTTTATTGTACTGGTAACGTAGCTTCCTGTATTTCTGTGAGGGTATGTGACAGTTTGCATTTAGACTAATCAAGCTTCAGCTGCGTAATGTTGGTCTTTTGTTCAAGTAACTTGCTGCAAACGCTATATGAGCATAATATAATTTACTGTTGGCATTTTTAAGTGTTAACGGATTTTCTAATTATGATTCTTCGTTAACTACCATTTTTATTAAATTCAACTAAAAGATTATACCTACCTCTATAGTCTTATACCGGTACAGGGCACTGCACCCTCTCCTTTCCTGAAAAAGCGTTTTGAACAATTTCCCTCTTTGAGAAACTCTGCGCGCAAGTTTCCGAGATCCTCTCAGGCACAGCGAAGGCACACCCCAGGGCAATTCAAGTCTCGCAAAGAGACCGACGTACTTTGAGAAGGAACACGAACGCCGGTCAAAAGAGTCGACGAAGCTCGAGGCAACGGAGAAAAAAAGAAACAAGCCTCGCCAAGGCTAATGGCACATCGCGCTGTCCGTAGAAGCAGGCCTCATAAAGAGCCAGATCTCCTTGGACGAGGACGAGCAGCAAAACGGAGCCGTCGACCAGAACCAACCTCCTCAACAACCCATTGAAGTGGGCAGCGAGATCCTGTTGCCGAGCGGCTCGCCTCCCACCGACGACAACGTCCGCCAGAAACTCGACTCCGGAGCGATCCTCGTCCACGGCAAGGAGGAACTACCCCTTGACTGCTGCGAGAACAACGAGCCTCAGCCTCACAGACATCACTTGCGTTCGGCTGAAAGACGACGCGGCCGATCGCGAAGCCTCGTCCACGAGAAGACGAGCAATGGACACCACATCCTCGAACCCGAACCACCGCCGACAACGACGACGACCACGACAACCGAGGAGAACGGCTGCAAGGACGATAACGCGAACGCGACGCCAACGAGGAACGGGCCCGAGCGCAGCGCCACCTTACCGAGACGGCGCAGGCGCAGGGCCTACTCGGGCAGCCTGGCCTCGGGGAACCCCCTGCCTCCGCACCGCGTCACTCCGGACGGCACCGCGATCTACTATTGGTGCGAGCTCCCCCGGCGGCCCGGCTCTCAGGGTAAATCAGCCTCACTACTCTGTCTCTCTCTCTCTCTCTTTAAAACTCTTACTCTGATCCTATACCACAACCCCTGTCTGAAAATTACTCACCACTGCTACCAACAATACTGTAGTGACATATACTATACTCCAGTGTGTACACTCTTCTCGTTCGGATGGATCCTTGTTGCGGAATTCGTCTGTAAAAGCGCGTCGACTGCGAAATTCAGGATGATTATTGTATGCTCGACTGCGAAGATTCGGCTAAGAGATGCAAACGTGTGCTGATATCCTTGAGAGAAATTCAGCAAGAAATTAGGTGTTCAGTGATGATGATGCAATTTTACGTAAAAGATATTCATTTGTAATCGATTGACATTTTAGGGCTTTGTACAAACTGCTTTCATGTATTGAAAATTTAATGAAATGTAAATGAACATAAAAGCTGGTGTTGGTGGAATGGAAAGCAAATTGAGGAACAAGTAGGTATTGATTATTAACGAGTTGCCCCACGTAAATGAGGAAAAATTTACTTCTAAAACTCATGCTGGAAATGATAGAGCACCAGCCATGCGCTTCTTGAAAAATATTGCTCTTGGAAATAGATAAATCGATGATTTCAAGGTTCGAAAATAATTTTCGCCTTGTTAAGGTTTATCATTACTATCTACTCAACCTAGATATTTTTCACTCATAAGTAGATGTACTCTTTTTAATATTCAACACTCTAATTTTACATCTATTAAATTTTTGTGTGGAAAAAATATCAGTATTTATTCATGCGTTTAGAATACAGTATCTACCCACCCGCTGAAGGACTAATTTTCTGAACCACCTTTTAATAATACCGCTAATTTTAGTATCTTGATTTTAAAATACGAATTCCGTACAATGGGTCTATTCGAACTCTATTTGTTTATCCCGTAGAAGTACCCGCGTAACACAATAAACTATACATAACACGTACACAACATTAACAAATAGATGCAATAACTTTACTTTGATCGGAATTTGTTAACAAACGAAAGAAATTGAATTTTAAACCGATATCTATTTCGGCAAGGCTTTATTTATCAATGATTATGAGCATGAAATATAAGTTGAACATTATTTAAAACGAAATAACTCGAAATAGTTGGTAGAATTTAATGTTATGCTCGAAAGCTTTATGAAGTTAAAAGCTTTCGGAAGTATTCATTTTTTTAACTATATAGACTTTACTTATTGCCTAAAATAGAAAAAATTATAAAATTTAGATTAGGATTTATAAGCACCTTCATATTCTTCAAGGGTGCATATATATTAGTATAACAGCTTATTTGCAAGAGAAAATCCTTATTCTTACAGTGGAGTGTGCTTATATTTGTGTATATGAACACGCGGCATGAGTCACACATGTTCTCACACTGCTCCATTGTTTTCGAATTGTTAATGTCTTATATATATAGTTGTTTCAATTGCTGTGTACTCTTTATTCTTCACGATTACGAAATATCATTCCAAAAACATACACATCAATTTCACGACTCTGGATATGAAACACATGCAGCATTATGCGTTTTCAAAGCGATACAAACATGTATTTCGTACAACATTACAACATCCTCAGATCTCAGTTATTCTAACGAATTATAACATTAACAATAGGAGATCTGACAAAACCTTAAAACAAAATAGTGTTACATTAGCAGTAGAATATAAACAGTAGAACAGAAATTGAAAATAATTAAGAACTACGTTGACAGAAAAAGTTGTTGATGATGAATGATTTTATAATATTTCTTTACTTTGTCTCGAAGTTAACCAGCTTTTTCTTTCAATGAATCACAGATTTAATTAAAATGCATACTTTGTGACTCTACTCTCATTATCATATCTTCATCTTTAGAACTGGACGACGGGGCCTACAATCCACTGTGGACCATGCGGGGATTCACTCAGACCTTCCACTTCTGGAAGGAAACCAAAAGAGCCCAGTCCGTCCCCCTTAACGCCTTCCTCACCTACATCACTCTGCCATGGTGGAGCATAGCCAAAGGTAAATTGGAAAAACAACATTAGTGCAGTGCTTTTGTAAAAACCAAAACTAACTTTTCTCTTGCGATTATTCCAGATATTCTAGATCATCGAGAAGGTCCCATATTGACATTTTAGCGGATATAAAGCTCGTACCTTGGAAATGCGACGACATTCCTCTACTCTGAGTTTGTACACCGACCGCAGAGCCGGCAAATCTTTCTACATGTGTACAAATGAGATTGCTAAGGAAATTATTAAAAATTTAACTACGTCGAATTTTTTAATATCCCACTGTCTAGTATGTATTTTTTTCATTTTGAGATATGTGATACTGAAATATTTATTATTAAAATACAGAATAAAATTATGCATTTAAATTAAACGATTGCGTTGCTTTCTTGGGCTGGGCCTTCAAGTACTGAGGAAAAATATTGGTTCGATAGCTTTTTATTTCATCGTTATACATGTCAAACGTCACATAGTATAAATTACTATAAAAATAAGTTAAAAACAAGCAACCATACATCAACACTCATTCCTAAATTGTCATCTAGATTTAACATCGTATTTCAAGAGGCTATTTAATAAAAATTTATAGTTAATTATAAACTAATAAAAAGTGCGTTTTCACTACACTGTTAACTATTTTTTAAATTGCTCAATCAAATGAAATGATACTTATATACGTGGATAAGAAATTAAATGATTTCAGATAATAACTTGAAATCTGCACTAATAGACATCTTAATGAATTGTGCATAACTCGCTTTCCATAAAAATAAACTTAAAACTATTCCTTTCAAATTGACGCAGCCAAGTCTCTTATGATTCTCCTTTTTTATCTAAAATTTTACATTACATTTACGACTTGTTTCTAAGCAATCATTGAATTCTTTTTCGACATAACGGATAATGCTTATTAGAAATTATCAATGCCGTTAAAGAAGAAATCGAAC
The DNA here is from genome assembly GCA_012977825.3 of Pteromalus puparum. NCBI lineage: Eukaryota > Metazoa > Arthropoda > Insecta > Hymenoptera > Pteromalidae > Pteromalus > Pteromalus puparum. Next base: position 985,785 of record CM053171.1, on the reverse strand, counting down.
AATGCTTGAAAACCACTCGTAACGGTGTTAATAAAAACTACGTCAATTGAAGAGAAAAAAAAATTGTTGATCCAAGCTGTCGATGTAAGCTTGCAACAACTTGAATCCTTAATCGGACTACCTAGTCGTAACGTATTCCATTACGCCAAGACGTTGGCACATATTTGTACATACACATGCAATTCTACTCTCTAAGAATTAAATCTATCAATCGACTGGCCTTCCATCAACCAAACAAAGAGTATTTAAAGGCTCCATCGCAATACATAAACCTTCGCGTATACACTCTATTTTCTCTTTATAATACGCCCAGCGTCAACGAAATTCCAAAACAGTCCTATCAATCCTATCATCGCTTGACAAGATCGTCCTGAATCTGCTGCAACGTCTTGCCCTTGGTCTCGGGCATGCAGATCAAGGCATAGGGCACAATCAGTACCGTCAACGCCGCGTGCATGAAGAACACGTTGCTCTGACCTATGAGTCCAATCAGTGGTTGGTAGGACTTGGTGGCGACAAAAGCGAAGATGGCACCGGCGAGACTGGCAAAACAAGCGGCGATGCACTTGACGTTGGTGGGAAAGAGCTCACTGAGAACTGCGCTAGGAACACACATGAGACCCACGAAGAAGGAGATGTCAAAGAGGAAGAGAGAGGCCACTGGAAGCCATTGCAGATCAGTCACATCGTAGCCCGATTCGATCAAGTGGAAGTGCGTACCAAGACCTGCCATCGAGAGGGTGACGCCCAAGCTTGAGACTATCAGGAGAATTCGCCTGTGAAACAAATATTTGCTTAGTTTTACGAAAACGAAGCGAAACTTGAGTAAAACAAAGAAAAATCCGTTAATTACCTGCCACATCGGTCAATCATAATAATGGAGACCACCGAAGCAAGCACAGCCGACGCACTGACGTACATGACGACGACTTTGGGCTCGATGAGATGTGACTTGCCCTGCGTCAGGATGATCTCCATGTAGAACAAAACGCTGTTGAAGCCACAAATCTGCATAAAAGCCCAGAGTACGATGATGAGGATGGTAGCGCGTACGAGAGCCGGTTGTCGAAACTCGGCGAGCTTTTCCGAGAACGTCTCTGTGCTTGCGTTGCACACGAACTTCTTCACCGCGTCGAACTCTTCCTCGACTTGACAGCCTGCCCGGTAGAACTCGACGGATTTTTTGGCCTCTTCGAACTCGCCAACTGTCGGTGAGAAATAGATTTAGAAACTTGACGATATAAAGGACTCTGGACTTGGATTCAAACGCGACACTTACTCTTAACGAGATGATGGGGTGACTCGGGCAACCAAGCGAACAGGACCATCAGCGCTAGACAAGGTGCCAGGTAGATCCCAGCCGATACCTCGTGGTCCAAGTAGCTCCCAGCAACGCTTCCCAGAAGAACACCGAAAGTTCCTCCGCAGGCAGCAAGCGAGACAAGCGAGCCCCTGATCTCGGGCAACGCTACCTCGCCAAGGTAGAGCGGGAACGAGCTGTAAGTCATGCCGAGTCCCATACCTCCGAAGAACCTCGCGGCGTATAGCCAGACTGCAGACTTGGCCAGGATCGTGAGGAGCCAGCACAAACTGATGGGTACGAGGGTCATCAACATCGCGCGTTTGCTGCCGAGGTAGTTGACCGACATGGCACCAATTATGGCACCCGCGAAACGGCCGAGATTGAGTAGTGAGGCTACCCAAGAGGCTTCGTCCAGGGTCAGGGGTAGAGGTGAATCAGGCGATGTTAGTCGGGCCAGATATGGCGAAGACCAGCCACTCGATATACCCAGTTGGACCAGGACCATCGTTACTGAAATGCAAAAGAGGTATGTTGTTAGATACTTGTAGCTGAATCTGAATTTTGCTTTGAATTATCTAAGGAAAATCTCATGTGTTAATCAGAAGACGGTACATCAACGCTATAAATAATTCAGTAGTTAAGTGCCAGGATTTGGTCAGGCAACGCCGCGCAACTGTATGTACTATTCATTCAATATTTACTTTGTCTCGAACTAAACCAGCTGACGTAATCGCAATCGGCTTTTTTTTTTAACCGCAAAGGATCGATGTAATTTATCAATCCGTGCAATTAATTACACTTAATCACGTTAATTTCAATCACATTATAACAAAGCACAACTCGTTGGCTCATACGTTTTTCTCTCCATCCATAATTGGGAATAACGGATATTATTTCGGAGCAATAACATCTTTATAATTAATCACGCAAGACAAATTGATGTAAAAATCCTTATCAAATAAACTGACATTATAGTCGAACGTCATATGGATATAATACCGAAATTGAGAGTGCATGTACTAGAAACAGTATTTAAAAAATGCTCATTATGTGCGTATAATCAAACAGCGAAAATCATTGTGTCCAATACCAATTTACTTGAAAGCAATTGTTGATAAGGCGCAATAATTGCTCTACAAATACAGTTCGGCTCATGCATGAAAAAGGTACTCCGGGAACTCCCAGACGTCTCGATATTCTTTCGCATGAACGAATTTTAAATCGTAAATCTTGACACCACATGTTTCACATTTGGATAACGTGAACAGTTCTATTAATACATTGCTGCCGATATCAAAAGAATATTGCATATCTTGCTACTCAAAATTGACTCGCCGAGTTAGTCGAGTCCAAAAAACCAATGCAAATTTCAAAAACGCAATGAATGATAATTTGATGAGTCAATTATTAATAAATTTTCTTTTTTTTTTTCAAACGCACTTAAAGAAATTATCGGTGAATCAAATTTAATCGAGTAGCTTTCGATCATTCATCAATCAATAAAATTATGCTGATATGTACGAAAACTTGATTTCAATCACTGGAAAATCGTATTTCTCTAGTTATACGAGACTAGCAAAATTAGCTTTATAGTGGTATTTGAAAAATACAACCACGCAATTTTCTGACATCGTAGTAAAATAATCACACGTTATAATGTGAAATGTTTAGAATAAATTTACATAGTATTTAATAATGTCCAACACGTATGCCAAGCAGTGCTGGTGACAGCGATAAAACTATTAATTATTTTACTGATTTTAAGTTGGAACCTCTATTAACCCTGCCTCTTAACGCCACACTTGATAATGGCTCATACTATCTATTCTTTTAATTTTACAAACTAGCAAATCTAAAAAAAGACTAGAAATTCCTTTATATTTGCCATTTGGGAACATCATGATAACGTTTATGCTTGAGCTGGTTATCTTATTAAAATTTTGATTCCTTCTAACTAAAATAAATTATAGTAGGTTTAAGTAAAGCTTAATCCGCCAGAATGAGCGTTATCATTCGCATGGTATTTCTAAAAATTAAAAACTAATGCGGTCACCTTAGATTTGCAAGTTTATAAGATTAAAAATAATTTGTTCACAATTCTTATAGTAGAATGTGTATGGAATCCGAATAAAATTGGGTATGAACCAATATGCAAGTGCGGAATCTCGAGGCAGATTCGATAACTTTAATTCATCGTATTGTAAATGTACAAAATCAAATAAAAAAATTAATGATTCACTTAAAAAAACTGCATTGTAATAAATCAAATAAACAAGTTTTGAATCCACTGAAGCTTTCAAAAATTCTCGCAAGATAACAATAAATCATAAAAATGGCATCTCCGACGCGAATAAAAATAATAATAATCGGTACTCACCACCAAATCCGGCAACGAGTTGCGGGAAGAACTTGCGCAAACTCGATGTCTTCGTAGCCACTTGAACCATCTTGTATATTCTTTGACTGACTCTCAACAAAAGTTCCAAGTCCCAATCCAAATCCCAAGTGAAAGAGAAAAAAAGTCCGCTTCGATCCTCTCCACTTCTACTTTAGTATTATATTCCTTCCGGCGACTCGTCTCGGTCCCAACTAAAGCGCAATCAGCGCCACGGCGGCTCTTAATTTTTCTCCCGCGCGGGATCCTCTTCTTCTCTCCTGCGCAACTGCACACACAGACACACACGGTATAAATTATTATTGCGCAATGATAATTAGTCGCGCGCGCGCGCAAACCTGTTGCTCGCGCTTTTCCTATACGAAAACCGAGAAGAAGAAGAAGAAGAAGAAGAAGGAGAAGGAGGAGGTGCGATGGAATGAGAGAATATCGAAACGTGTTCGCGCGCACGGCGCTCGAATATCGTATTTCTGCGTAAATGAGACATAAAAGAATGAGGAGAAGAAAAAGAGGAGCCTATACGCTGGCGCCGATTGTCGTCTCGCGGGCACATGTCTTGGATAAAAATCGGCGGCTACTATCGGCTCGCTCTGTCTATACTGCGCACGCAAAAGAGTGATTAATGCTTTTCTGGGATTTCTCGAATCCTCAGGCGCTTCTTTCTTAACGAATTCGGTGTCGATTGCTTTTTTACCATTACGCTCTATCCTATAGTTTTCCTAGTTAACTATCGCGCTGTAATGTTTTTGTAATCTTGCGTCATTTTTTTTTTTTTTTTTTTTTTTTTGACGCGGATCCGCAGAAGCTGGGCTAATTATATGACATTGGATAATGTTATATATACTGCAGTTGGAGAGATTTGAATTGGCAGAAATGTCGAGGAATCGCCGTTTATCTTGAATAAATTGAACGCGATCGTTTATTTCGCGCGTGCCGCTATTCTAGGTGTCGGTTATGTGCACCTTGGAGAGCGACGATTGCAGAACTGACAAAAGGCGCCGGTGTTACGATATGCTTGAATTTACTATTGTAATAAAGCTTTCATCGAATTATTCTTTTGGTACACAGAGAGATGATTGACGCGAATTTGAAAACACCTCTTGAATCTACTCTCTCGACAACGCCAAATAATGATCTCGCGATCGTTATTTTTAAGCAGTTTAATACGATCCTTATGCTTGTGCACATCGCAATTGATATGAGCCCTAAAAACGGATTGCGCTACATCAAGACCACCTACATCTATATTTTCGTTGTGCAACGTTATGAAACAGAGTCGCACGGTACTAGATCGAATCAGATTTCAGTTTCAATAGAAGCGTTAAAATTTCATTTGCAAAGTGTTACTTATATCCGTCCTAAATTGCAAACGCAATCGACTTACATCAGCAATAAAAAGTTATTTACCATAAAACGCTAATATTTTAAATGGCATAACTTACCCATCAAACCCCGTCTGCCAAAAATTAAAAATCCCGCTAAATTAGAAAGTATTTCGCAACATTGAAGATCAAAGTTTTACCCGTGCCGACGAGTCAAATTTCCTTGAACCCGCTTTCTCTGCGTGTCCCAACGGCGCAACTAAATTGAACTTTGATCGCTCACGCCACCGCAGCTTGCGTCTTCAACACACGGCGCGAACACGCGCCAGTTTACAAACACCGGATACCCGAAAGAGAAAAAAAAGGCATATAAGCGCCACGGCAGAGGAAAGTGCGCGCGCGTGACGCGAAAGTAAACATTCGCCCGGTAATTATAATCACGTACTTGCGTCGATTATTAGGCCGTGGCTGGCCACGTGTATTATCCTATATTACTGTAACACCGCCGAATACTATGCTGGCCGCGATAATACTTTGTGTGCGTATGCACAAATTTTTACCAATCAATGTATTGTATAGATTGTGATATATTGGATACTCACCTCTATTGAGCCGCAAGGATGGACTGCTTCTGTCGAAATTTTCTTTTTTTTTTTCAACGCACTTAAAGAAAATTATCGAGTGAATCAAATTTACTCGAGTTAGCGTTTCCGATCTATTCATCAAGTCAATAAAATTATGCTGATATATACGAAAAACTTGATTTCAATCACCTGGAAAATCGTATTTCTCAGTTTTATAACGAGACTAGCAAAATTACGCTTTATAGTGGTATTTGAAAAATACAACCATTGGCACAGCAACTTTTCTGACATCGGTAAGTTAAAAGTAATCACATTGTTATAATGTGAAATGTTGTTAAGAATAAATTTACATAGTATTTAATAATGTCAACCGTATGCCAAGCAGATGCTGGTTGACAAGCCGATAAAACTATTTTTTAATTATTTTATTTACGATTTTAAGTTGAACCTCTAATTAACCCTGCCTCTTAACGCCAGTCACATTTGATACATGCTCATACTATCTATTCTTTTTTTTTTAGCAAACTAGCAAAATCTAAAAAAGACGAGAAATTCCTTATATATTGCCATTTGGGGACATCATGATACGTTTATAGGCTTGGAGCTGGTTTATCTTATTAAATTTTTGATTCCTTCTAGAGAATATAGTAGGTTTAAGTATAAGCTTAAATCGCCCAGAATGAGCGTTGATCATTCGCATGGGTGATTTCTAAAAATCTAAAAACTAATGCTGCGTCACCTTGGAGATTTGGCAAGTTTATAAGATAAAAAAATAATTCTGTTGCCAGAGTTCTATCAGTAGAATGTAGTTATGAATCTTCGAATAAAATTGGGGTATAGAAACCATATGCAAAGTGCGGAATCTTCACGGGCCAGATTCGATAACTTTAATGTCATCGTAATTGTAAATGTACAAAATCAAATAACAAAAATTAATGAGTTCACTTAAAAAAGAACTGCATTGTAACTAATCAGAATAAACAAGTTTTGAATACAGCTGAAGCTTTTCAAAAATTTCTCGCTAAGATATAATAAATCATAAAAAATGCATCTCGCGCGCGAATAAAAATAATAATTTAATCGGTACTCACGCACCAACATCCGGCAACGGAGTTGCGCGTGAAGGAACTATGCGCAACTCGATGTCTCGTACCCATTAACCATTCTTGTATATTCTTTGACTGACTCTAACAAAATGCTCAAGTCGCCATCCACCAAGTGGAAAAGAGAAATAAAGTCCGCTTCGAATCCTCTCCACTTGCTACTTTAGTATTATATTCCTTCCGGCGAGCTCGTCTCGTCCACACACCTACACCGCTTGAACAACAAATCAAGCGTTCAGCATTGAAGATCAGAAAGCAAGCGCAGATGACAGAGCGGAGGAGGGAGCGATTGAGGTATTATACGCGGACTTCGTTTCCGTTCGGATCATGTTGGATTTTGCAAAAGTGGATTGCCGCGGTCAAGGTGGCGCGACGGCGGAGCCTTGCGGGGGAATAGATACGAGATCAAGGCGGCGCAGAGGTGCTGCGCGGGCCCGAGAGAGGCGAAGGGGTGGATTGGTGAGGGAAAAAGAATCGAGCCGAAAAGCAAGGAAGCGGGAGAAGGGTGACGGTAGAGAGGGGAATGGCACATGGGATTACGAGCATTGATGAGGCCGAAGGGGGCGCCGACAGCGGATCCATCTTAACATTGCTGACATATTTGCCGGAGACCCCCCATGGAGAATGAAGCGATTTGACGCAGCTAGGGTGGGAGAGACCGCAAGGACTGACGCTGGCCGAGGACGATCGAAGCAACCGGAGCCAATATTTAAACCCATCAATAAAAAAAGGAATAATTATGGATTTTACCCCCGGGCAGCGACGAATCCACCCACTCACACAAATATCGGAAGCTGCTTTCTCGAGAGCAATACCATGCACGCAACTGCACGACACAAGAGCACACAACGAATATCCAGAGATTAATTTATCATCGCGCAGAGGGTCTCGGGACTAGATTACATGAGTCGCCGCGCCGCGGAGGGGCGGTTATTTTTATGTAGATAAAAACCGGATAGCGTCGGAGTGAGGCAAGAGTGGCACGCCAGTTTCAGGCAGACGCGCTTTTCAGAAGTCGCCCGGCAGCGCTTGACTAATCATGAAGCGGGTGTAGCCACTCGGAAAACTGGTAGGGGTCGGTATTCAAGCAGATTTGAAATTCAGCACTTTCTCGTAGAGAAAAATTGCGATCGGCCGCGTAATTAGAACAAGAGCGTTTGGGGGAAGGACGAGCCTGTATCTTTATTCGAGTTCCAACCGAGGTTGTGTGTGGGAATACGAAAAACGATAACTATGTAATGGTTTATGCGAGCGAAAGGAGTGTGTAAGCGATTTAAATAAACCGTCGTGCGGTGCGAAGTGGGTATGTACTTTTGCGGAGCAGAATTATCCTTATTCGTCCGATAGACGCCAAGCACATCACTGCTGCGGAAGCGCTTTGTGTGTGTGTGTTGCTCGGGACATACAACCGTGGCCCGCCGGGCGCCGCGTGTGCCACCTAGCTCGCAGTGGTGAGGGCGCGCGAGACCGCGGGGCGCGCCGGGCAGTAGATAAACATGATTTATCTCTGTAAGATTGCAACGCCTCGTCGATTTCGTATAGTTCCGAATAACGTGTTTGGCTTAACGGACGCCCCGCAGAAAACCTTGGATGCGGGTATCCCCCTGCGCGAAATAAGTACATGAGCTGCCGTATCCGCACCCCGTATACGCAGCAAAGACCGAAGGAAGAACAGAGTCGGAAGGAAACTGTATGGACAATGAATACGCAAGGCTCAGAAGGGTTAGTGACTGGTGCGCGGATGGAATGAGAGAAACGGGGTGGATGACTGGATCGCGATAAGTCGTGTAATTCGCGCGCCACGGAAGAAACATCGAACTGTGGCAAGGTGTTTTGCGGTCAAAAAATGCTGTGGAAGCAGCTCGGGCGGCCCACGGGAACGAGATTGTATGTACGATGCGCCGGTGTAACGTAAATAACAAAAACACAAAAACTCCATGACGGCGCCTCGAAATCGTCGATTTCTGCGCAAATAGGAGCACTATAGATAAGAATGCCAGAGCAAGGACAAAAAAGAGAGCGACGTTACCTATACCTGGCGGTGGCTTCTTTAAGCCGGATATTGTGAGGACCTTGCGGTACTGACAGGCGGCACATGTCTTGGATAAGAAAAATCGGCCGGCCTACTTGGGGCTTATGGGTGGCGGCTCGCCGTCTCTGTCTAGTATGAGCGCTACCGCGGAAGCTCGCTTCGCAACGATAGAGTGATTAATGCTTTTCTGGGATTTCGGATTCTTAGATATCCTCTAGGGAAGCTTCTTTTCTAACGAAGGTTCGGGTGGTCGATTGCTTATTTTTACCAATTTTAAGCTCCCTAGTGCTGTTGAGCCTATAGTTTTCCTAGTTTAACCAGTATCGCGCTGGTAATGTTTTTGTGTAATCTTTGCGTCGAATTTTTTTTTTTTTTTTTTTTTTTTTTTTTTTTTTTTTTTTTTTTTTTGAGCATCGAGAAGATGGGCTAAAATTTATATGACATTGGATAATGTTTATATACTGCAGTTGGAGAGATTTGAATTGGCAGAAATGTCGAGGAATCGCCGTTTATCTTGATAAATTGAATCGCGATCGTTTATTTCGCGCGTGCCGCTATTATAGGTGTCGGTTATGTGCAGCTTGGATTGAGCGACGATTGCAGAACTGACAAAAGGCGCGTGTTCGAATGCTTGGAATTTACATTGTTAATAAAGCTTTCATCGAATTATTCTTTTGTGTACACAGAGAGATGATTGACGCGAATTTGAAAAAACCTCTTGAATCTCAATCTCTCGACAACGCCAAAATAATGATCTCGCGATCGTTATTTTTAAGCAGTTTAATAAGATCCTTATGCTTGTGCAATCGCAATTGATATGAGCCATAAAAACGGATTGAGCTACATGCAAGACCACCTACATCTATATTTCGTGTGCAACGTTATGAAACAGAGTCGCAGGTACTAGATCGAATCAGATTTCAAGTTTCAATAGAAGCGTTAAAATTTCATTTGCAAAGTTTCTTATATTCCGTCCTAATTGCAAACGCAATCGAACTTACATCAGCAATAAAAAGTTATTTACATAAAACGCTATATTTTAAATGGCATAATTACCCATCAAACCCGTCTGCAAAAAATTAAAATCCCGCTAAATTTAGAAAGTATTTCATCACACATTGAAGACAAAGTTTACCGTGCCGACGAGTCAAATTTCCTTGAACCGCTTTCCTGCGTGTCCCAACGCGCAACTAATTGAACTTTGATCGTCTCACGCACCGCAGCTGCGTCTTCAAACACACGGCGCGAACACGCGCAAGTTTACAAACACGGATACCCGAAAAGAGAAAAAAAAAAGGCCTTAAGCGAACGCAGAGGAAAGTGCGCGCGTGACGCGAAAGTAAACATTCGCCGGTAATTTATAATCACGTACTTGCGTCGATATTAGGCGCGTGCTGGCCACGTGTATTATCCTATATACTGTAACACCGCCGAATACTATGCTGGCCGCGATAATACTTTGTGTGCGTATGCAAATTTTTACCGAATCAATGTATTGTATAGATTGTGATATATTGGATACTCACATCTATAGAGCCGCAAGGATGGACTGCTTCTGACGTCCGCTCTGGTCTCTTGTCACTGCGACGATTCCTCACGTCTCTCGCGCGCGAGAGAATGCAAACGATCTTTTCATACGCCTCTGGCTTATATCGATTGCTTTTAATCGAGTCTTCCTCTCAGATTCCCGCTGGACTCTTGACGTCAGTTGCTGCTCTCTCGCTTATCCTGTCTGCAGTATATGTAATATTTTCCTTTTAGCGTCTAATTTTAGCGTCATCAGCTATGCATAAGACAGCAGAGAATCAGTCTCGCGAAAAATTAGTCTCAGCATCGGAAATACACAGGAGCGATTATCCCGTCGCTGCGCATAGCTTTGTGCAAACAAACCGATCGTCCATCAGAGATTAGCGATTATCGCATATCGATTTCAAACAAAAGCCGATTCCCCCGTAACGCACTTTCCGTGGAAACTTCGAAAAGAGGAGTCTACGTCAGACGTCGGTCGGCGGACTCTTCTGTGAAAACAAATTTTCTTTCCGTGCACAGGCTTGCGCGTGTATAAATTGCCCGCAATTAGCCGTCAACTCGAGTCGCGAGTACAAGCGAACGCTTCCTTTATTATACTATTTTCCTTCTAGATAAATTGTCCCAATCAACGCGTCCGCGTGTGAATAAGAGAAAAAAAAAAAAAAACTTCGAGAGAATGGAAAACTCGCCGACGACGGCAGCGAGTCCGACCACCTCGGAAAGGAATTTTCGCTGGCGCGTCGCTGCGGCTTTTATACCGATGGTCCGAGCTGTATTTTTGGACTCGGTTTTGTGTGTCGTGCACGTGTGAATATGCGTGCGAATACGCATCCTCGATGACAACTGGCTTGGGACATCGCCTCGCGCGAATCAGGAAGACGGGAGGGAGTGAAAGGGAGACTGTGTGCGTGCAGCGGTCTCGTGTCGCACGGTCAAAGGTAAACGATCGAATTCGGGTTTTGCCGATTTTCGCCGTTGTACGTGTTTGTTTATGGGGGAGGAGTTTGGAATTCAATCGAGCGTTGCTTTTATGCGCTTGATGCCTTGATTTTTCAGACGTTTTTGTATAAATACATGGAGTACTAAATTTGAGATTATTATACGCGCGATTGAACTTACCGTTAATTTTATGCTTGCATAGGTTGGATTCAGGTTTTTGCCAGTCGCGCGAAAATAACTGTGTAACTGAAATGCTCATAAAACGATATTTATATCGTCAATTACGATCGAGAATTTTAATTATCCGGACTCGCTTGATTTGAGAGACGCATCGAAGCGTACGGTAGAAACCTTATCGTGGGTATCGTACGTGACTAAATTGTAAACTTGGATTATTACGAAAGCAACTTATCGTTAAATATATTCGTTCTGCTGATCGTATGGTACATCTAATAATTGTATGTATATTGCGAACGTCACATTGCATGATTGAAACTGTCATCGATCAGTCATAGTAGATCATTTCAATTAAACAATCGACGAAAGACTTTGTTTCGCTTTCAATCAAAAAGAATGCTCGCGCTACTTAACGATCCGCGCGTGTCATTAACAAGAAAGGTTATAGTTGTAGATGAATTAAGACAGTTTAAGGGTTCTAGAAACTAGTGGCATTGTTTCGATGAATTATATCGGTACCAGAAAAAAAAAACGCTCGTCACTTAAAAGTATATGATAAATCACTTTATCGAGTTAAAACCGGCAGCTTTATAAATAGATATTACACAGCGTAACACAGAGGTAAAATTTAATGAATTTATATTTGAGTGCGCTCGAGTAGAATAACGAATATCCGAACACATCAGACGCGCTGGTCAAATAGATACAGCGTCTCGTGAATTAGTAATAAGTAAGCAGTTTACACCTCAAGAGATAAGACGCTCCAAGCTTGAACTTCTTTCTCTGACGAGCTTTTGATTAGAAAACTAGGGAAAAACCAAGTCCATTTTTTGAACACTGAAGAGTACGAAAAAATTTTTACAAATTCTAATGATCACTGATTAGCATAATGTTTTCAAATAAAAAAAAATTGAAGAGAATCGATAAATTTTACCAGCTCCTATACGTATGCCTTACATATGTAAAAATTAACGTCAACAGTTAATCTGAAAAAGCCAAATTTGACACACCCACTTAACAAAATAATATATGACACGTGTATGTATCTTGTTATTTGCAAAAGCAATCCTGTAAACACTTTTCCTTCTTATCCAACTAATCTTTGCTCTACCCCTAGTCAATTTGTTTGTTTTGTCTGTATTTGACAATCGCGTCTTTTGATCGTCACCCGTGCAAATTTCATATTGTGAGTATGCATGTGTTCTTCCCCCTCAAAACATATCTCAATAGCGAAGAGTACAACAAGCTGACGCAAGTCAATTTCGATGTCTCAGCCCGAGTAATGTCTTGGACGGGTTTCGTAAGAAAATTCGTGGCATACCGTAATTACACGCTTCGATTTCACAGTATCGTTCACGCTGTTTTAATGAATTTTTAATGGAGCTTCGATAAGACGAATGAAAATAATAACTTATTCGTTATTTTTATTTAACGTCTGCTGAATATTGCGTGATTGACTTGGCTAGTCTGGAATTCCGCAGTTGTTCAACAGTTTCTTCATTTATCATTGAAGAATTTTAAATATTGGAAAATAGAACTATAGGGCAAGCGCGAAATAAAGCTACTGTTACAAAACGTGTATGCGAAAATTGATATCACAGTGCTTGAAATTCACTTTTTTACTTTTTGCTTCCTCTTTACAGAAGATCGATCGCAAAAAGTAAAATCAATTCAATCTTTTAGGAAAATGGAAATCAACGAACGATATCTCGTGAATTACGTGAATCATTCTTAAGACCTATTATGTTTTTACTGATGCTTTCGATTTCTATTATCGTTTTATATCTTCTACAGTGTTAACAAAATTTTACATAAATTTTACTTTCTTATATATGAAATAATATAGCAAACAAGTTTTCGTTTCACTTCACAACAAAAGCAGCGTGATAATAATACATTCGAAGAAACAGGATGCAACGACTCATCTGCAGAGTGAAATGAGATTAAAGAATGCAAGTTATTTTTAGCAGAGCTGCTCTGTACAAGTTTAACAATTGGATTCCTTGGGGATTCAAATTTCTTTATCTCGTGATACAAGAGTGACAAATGCCGCAGGCTTAGAGAATCTGAATCGTTGTCGCGGTCTGTAAATCACCGAAGCGCATCAAGTGCATTGTGTTCGTTGACACTTGCTCGCTGAATCATCTACGTTAAAGTGTATAAATTAATTATACAAATGCAAGATTCAACGGTTTACAAGTCTGACAAACTCGATGGAAGCGTGCTAGGTTGAAATAAATCTTAAGAGTCGAAAAACCAGTTTAATTTTTCCTCTTTCATATGTAAGAGCTCTTATCGGATCGCGTACAACTTGAGTAATTATCGACCATTCTTTATGAGAGTCATCAGATTTATTTATATACTTTTTCAATTTCGTCAACGAATGTCGCTTTGCCATAACAATGGAAGACACATTAACGATCACTCTAATTATTCACGATTGCATCAAACTATACTTAACAATGACTTGTCTTTGGATCACTGTATAGATCCTTACATTTAGATAATATTTATACATTTCAGTCTTTTTTGAATTGCGCGAAAACACATATACTTTTCTATATAAGCATCTTGATTACAATTTTCATTATTGTATCACGCAGAAATAAAATAGTAAACAATACGAGATTTGTTGATTGTATTTATAATTATAATAATTTACATAGATAAACTACATCTTGGTTATATATCGATTATTTACATTTCTTACTCAGCGCATTGTGTTTAGTTTCAAGTTTATACGTAATCCTAGTTAAAAAATGCGCAGTCAATAAAAGTACAATTATTTAAAGAGCGACGCAAATCCTTGCGTATATAACGTTGGTCGATCACCTAACAAATATAAATAACGCAGCCTGCAGTTCAATAACAAGTCGATTCCAAAGTGAGATCAGCAGCAAAAGGTACACTTGTTCCTGAGGATATAAGAATATCAGATTAGCATATCATAGAACTAGCGATTCGACAATTCATATAATTTGCAAAACTTGTAATACCTGTTAAACAATACAAAACGAGCATCATCAATCACTCAAGATTTTTTTTTAAACTTCCGCTCATTTCTTGATAAGATCATCCTGAATCTGTTGCAGAGACTTGCCCTTCGTCTCTGGCATGTAAAACACCGCGTAGGGTACAGCCATAAAAGTGATGATTGCGTGACCGTAAAACACATACGCCTCGCCAAACAGATCTACCAACGGTTGGTAACTCTTGGAAGCGAAAAAAGCTGCTCCAGCGGCGGTTAGATTAGCGATACAACAAGCGACAGATTTGATATTCGCAGCATAGACCTCGCTGGAAACGATGCTGGGAATGGAGCCCAGTCCAATGACAAAGAAGGTAATGAAGATGAAGAGAGTAGCGACCGGAAGCCACTGTGATCCCACCCAGACGATGCCCTTCTCCTGCAGGATGAAATGTGTGCCGAGTCCTACCAGAGAAATCGATACACCGGTGGCCGAGACCATCATGAGAATGCGTCTACCGCATTTGTCGTACAGACCGATCGAGACTATCGCCACAACTACCGAGCACAGGAGAACGTAGGAAACGACGTTCGAAGGCTGGATAACACTGGACTTTCCACGAATCAGGATTATCTCCATGTAGAAGAGGACGTTGTTGAGTCCGGAAAGCTGCATGAAGGCGAACAGCATCACTACAAGGAAAGTAGCCTTTTGCACGTGACGGAGTTTGAACTCGGCTGGAAAGGTTCAAAGTCGTGATTATGAAAGTAATTTTGCATTTTGACTGGTATAGAGTTTTCTATATTTACCCATTCTCTCCATGAAACTAGCGGCACCGGTCGCTTTGATGAATCTCGTAACTTCCTCGAGTTCGTCCTCGACTTTCTCACTGCCCCGGTACCAGGCAATGGACTTTCGAGCAGCTTCGAAGTTTCCGACTTTGACCAAGTGATGGGGCGAGTCAGGTAACAGACACATCAAAATCACGAGGAGGACGCAAGGGACGAAATAAGTTATGCTCGACGCCCGTAGACTCATGTTGGAACCCGTTACGCTGGCCAGAAAGTTACCAACTGGACCTCCCATGACAGCAAAGGATACGAGCGAACCTCTGAAGTACGTAAAACATTTTAATTATTTTTGGGAACAAGTATAATTTTTTAATTTGCCATTATTCTTGAAATTGCAATCAAGTGTTTCGTAGTAAATAACGAACTTTAAATTTCAAGGAACTCGGTGGGTGACAAACATGAGTATTACATCATCTTTTAATTTCTATTAAATTATCTATCCCCGCCGGCAATTTTCAAACTCGCTTGAAAATGCTTCATTGACTTTGCGATATACGCACATGTCACGACACATGACAGTTGCTTGCGCCATATGTTCTCAGAAAGCCATCTTTACGTAGCCGTAAGCCTTATCTAATAGTATAAGCCACACCTCTCAGTTTCCTAATCTCGCTAAAGCAATCACGTGATGCCTCTACCCCCTGCGAACCCTGGACGATAAGTATCAACTCACCTAATCTCCGGTGCTGCGACCTCTCCAAGATACAGCGCGAAGCAGGAGTAGGCGAAGCCAAATCCCAATCCGAGACATATCCTAGCAACGTAGAGCCAAATCGGCGAGTCCGCGGCGATCATGAGGATCCAGCCCAGGGCCGTGGGGATAGCCGTGATGAGGGTCGTCTTCTTACTGCCCAACCAGCTGACGGAAACGGCTCCCAGGAATGCACCAACCAGGCGACCCAAGTATAGCAGAGATGCCACCCACGAGGCCTCGGTCAGGGTGAGCGGTAAGGGTGAGCCTGGGGCTGTTAGTTGAGCCAGGTAAGGAGAAGACCAGACGCACATCACGCCGATCTGGGCCGTTATTATCCATACTGGAATTAAGGAAGTGGAGTTTTTTTTTTGGATAAGTATTGGGATAGTTATTCGGGTATATTAATTGGAGAAGAATTTATGACACTGTTATTTTCGAAATTTTTATTGCTGCATTGAGAGTACAATATAGATATTACAAAAACTTAGATTTAAAAATTGTGCGAAGCCAAGTTTGATAATTAAGTATCTTACAGTTTGAAAGAGTCAGTTCGAACAGTTGAAATTACAAACCAAGATAGCGATATCTCTTTGTTAAAAAAAAAAAAACAGTTTCTCGTGCGATGTCTCGTTACATCTCATAATCTCACTACTCGTATGACATACTAAAATAAACAGTTCAGTTGAGCGTGTATATAATGACCTTCAAACATACATGAGCAATCATTATTAGCGTAAAGCAGAAACATATGGAGACTGATTTTCTTAATTTTGAGTAATTAATTCTAATAAATTATTTTAAAAATTGCTCGAAGTATCTGCTTAAACTCAGAAAAGTATTAAATTTTATAACTCCGCGCAGCTTTTGTGATATTTTAAATATTTATACTAGTTGCTCATTACTAAAGAATTGAATATAAAATAAAATCAAAGAATGATATTTTAAACTATTGTATTTGAATCGATTGTTGGTAAATTACTCGTCTAGTCTTGCATCAAATGGCAAGTTTTTTCAAAACCTCGTTATTGGCAAAATGACGCAAAATAGTATATCTACAAAGTCGTAGAAGCTTATTAGCAGGGGCACAAAATCATTTTATTTCTTGGTCCGATCACATGATTTATAATTATGCATAACACTTGTACACTCGATTAAGACGCGCTCACTCTTTTTCTCCTACCTGCGAAGGCAGCTAATGCTTGAGGATACAGCTTTTTGACTCGTGCGACGAAATTCGTTGGGGGACTCATTATTGCGCTGTCACGTCGAGCAATAACCGAGTAGGTCCAGATCTTCGTTGAGTCTTCCACAGACTGAATCTCCGAACACACGCGAATACGTTTTCAACGAGAAGTTATTTGCTTTTGATTGATAAGATAAGAATAGACATTTGAACTTTTCACGTCGTCAGTTCCATTTTTTTAAACTTTTTATTCTAGATAATTTTTACGAGCTTTCATTTAGTGTCATGATAAATATGTTTGTTATTTAAATTTTTCGATGTCTCTGATTGAAAGTTAATTTCTCAATAATGATGAGCTTGGATATTCGAGATCGTATTAAGTAACTTGGGAATTTTCTGTGCTGATTCGCAATTTTATTACAAAAATTAGTATTCTTTATTGACTCATATAGCCACACCTACTAATATAAAATATTGAGTGCGAAAAATGTCCTATCTGATGTGTACATTAAACAATCAGAGTCTTTTCGTGAACAAAAGAAAAAAAAATTTTTTTGTTTTCGTTGAAAATGACGTCTTCACTGCCACACAAGAATTAGGCCTCCAGTTGTACAAATAAATTGCCTTAATCGTCTTGAGTAAACGCTCAATAAAGATGTTTGTCGCATTATACGCGATTCAACAATTATAAAATGACTACTATATTACACTGTAAAAGACATATTTTTTCAAGAGATTCACTTTTTCATCATTGTCTAATAATGAGCTCCTAATAATTATTATATAAATACTAGTATGTCAAGTCATCAAGTCATCTTGAATCTGTTGTAACGTCTTTCCCTTTGTCTCGGGCATGAAATACCACACAAAAGGTACTAGGAGACTTGTGAGGGCAGCTTGTATGTAGAACACGTAAGCCTCACCCAAAGCGTCAATCGAAGGTTGCCAAGTCTTTGTCGAGGCAAATGCAAAAAGTGCACCAGTAAAACTAGCAATACACGCGGCGATGCACTTGATATTTGCTGGGAATAGCTCGCTCAGAATAGCACTTGGCGTAGGCATCAGTCCGAAGACAAAGGTAATCATAAACAAGAACGCCGAAGCTACAGGAAGCCACTGAAATTTGGTTGGATCGAAGCCTAAATCCATCAAGATGAAGTGGGTACCCAGTGCTATCATGGAAATCGATATTCCGGTGCCGGAAATCATCAAGAGAACTCTTCTACCGCACTTGTCCATCATTCTAACCGATAGAATAGCCGTCAAAAGTCCTGAAACGTTGATTAATATCACTGCAAGAGATGGGTCGATCAAATCGGACTTGGCTCTACGAAAAACCATCTCCATGTAAAACATGAGACTATTCAATCCGCAGATTTGCGTGAAAGTAAACAACATGATGATTATGAAAAGTGCTCTTTTGATCGGTGGATTCTTGAATTCGTTGAGTTTGTCTTGCAAACTATTGACTTCAGATGATGTGACGAACTTCTTGACAGCTTCAAACTCTTCATCAACCTCTACCCCACTTCTGTACCAATGGATGGACTTGCGAGCGGCTTCAAAATTACCTATCTTCATCAGATAATGTGGGGAATCCGGTAGAAATATGAACATACCGATGTTGATCAAGCACAAAACGAGAAAAACCAGGCTGGACATCTTCATTGACATGTAATAGCCAACCAGACTGACCAGGACGTATCCAAATGGAGATCCGCAGAAGGCGAGGGTTATCATGGCACCGCGAATCTGAGGAAGAGCTATCTCTCCTATGTATAGAGGAAAACAGCTGAAGGTCATGCCCAGTCCTAACCCGCCTGAAAATCTAGCAACGTACATCAGAATTGGACTGTTGGCTAAAAATAAAAGTATCCAACTACAAATCATTGGTAAGAGAGTGCAAACTATGGCATTTTTGCTGCCCCAGTAATGGACACACAATGCACCCATGATGGCTCCAATAAAACGGCCCATGTTGAGAAGTGCGGCCACCCATGAAGCTTCATCCAAGGTAAGAAAAATAGGAGAGTCCGGTATGGTCAGCTGAGCCAGAAAGGGTGACGACCAGGTGCACATTACCCCTAATTGAATCAGTAGCTGGACCACTGAAAAGAGGAAATAATTTTTATAATATAATGTCAAATCACACATTGCAATCAGTGTTTTTTTGTGGCACAATCATGATATCTTTATAGCAGTGTAATTATATTGTTAAACTCATGATTAACGTTCGAAAATGACGTTCACTTTGATATAATCATTAAATATTGGACTAGTCATATCATGCAAACACAAACGCTTATATAATGATATCTTGGCAATATCTTAGCATGCTACATTGCATCACGACTTTTTTAAAAAGTTTGGAGATTGTGTACACATGCAATGCGTATGCGGTATGAAACTTAAAAATCTAACCTTCAGCGCCGAAAAATATTGAGGGTGAATTAGAATTATTTACAATAAAACACTTTTTTATTACACATGTTTCAATTTTAATGACAGAAATTGTGATAATGATATCATCGTCCATTTTCTTTGTTATGTATGGAGAACCTTGACATGTACAATAAATTGCTCTTGATCACAATTCATTATCCGTGTATCGTATTGTATAAATGAATAAATCAATTCAGGATAAAAATTTATTCATTAGTATTGAAAATAAAAAATTACAACTTTAAATGGAAACAAAACGCTATGCAAGATATAGTTACTAGATTTTGAATAATATTGTGTATGAAAGTGACTGAAGGTGAAAGAGATTCTTACGAGAAAGTTCTGAGCTTATTAACTATAAAAATATAAATACAAAATACCTCCTGTAGCGGCGATCCATTGCGGATAAAGTTTGCAGCTGAGCAAACTTACAGTCGACGACTTGGTCATGCTACTGCTGATCAAAACAAGCGGTAACAAACGTCCCGATACTGAATGAACATTTTATTCTTCGATGCTCGCGAAAGCCACTTCTTGTATTAGAGTTGTGCCACTGATAAGATAACATTCACTGCTAAATCTGAAAATACTTATTTTAAAAATGTGCTAATTTCAATTTTTGAATTATCCAAGAGATGAGTTTGGTAATATGTTTTCCAATTTTTGCGATGCAATGAAAGATTGTGTATCTCAACATTAAATTATAGCAGAAAAAATTTACATTATGATTTTTGATTATTCATATTATTACCCTTATGAATTTTGCATTTTAGAATAAATAACAAGATTTAGGAGAAAGGAGCATGGCATAGTGCATATAATACATTTTTACAAACATATCTATTTCTATAATCAGCTGTTTATGTCGATAAACAGCCCCTATGTCGATAATCAATCTTTGTATTCCCCGAGTACACCGTAGCGCTATTATAGAAACAGTTATTAGTAGATTCTTATCCAGGGTCTAAATTACTGGTATTATACACATATATGTTTGTTGCAGTCACTATGTAACGTATGATTATAGGATAATAACTCTGTCACCTAGAACTATATAAGTTTATTTCATTTTTAGAAACTCGTCAGCTTAGTACCGACATGTAAAAACCTTTATTTATTTTTAATATAGCAATGAAAGTAACAATTACAATGTTTCTTGTTTACTCCCACGCATTCCAAATTGTTCATTTACAAAATGTATCAAAAACTATAAAAAAGCATTGTAACGCATCAAATGATATTGTCAATATTACGGTATGTATACTTTTATAAATGCTCATGCAATAACATTCTAAAATTGATTCGTAATATATATATTTAAGGTGAACCTAATCCAAAATTGTTTCAATGGAAAAGGAAATAATATAGTAACAGGCAGCTTTCGCGAATCACATGAAGCTATTATATTGAAAAGTTTATATGCATCTTTAATACCCATAAGTTTAATTAGAATTTACGAGCGAATTTTCGATATGAATAGCAAGTTGAACGCCACAATGGTAAGTGAAGAATCATACTTAGCAAGGAACTTCATTATCACTGCACCATCGAAAGCGATTTCAGAAAACTTGGTGAATGTTAAAAATTCTGCCTGGTGGAACCATGAAGGCTTTTTTCTTATTGTCAACACAAATATGAAGAGTGGCTGCCAGATAGCACGAGATTGTTTACACTTTGTTTGGTCGTTGAAGATTTTATCAGTGTTATTCTTGTGTCGCAGCGCAAATAATAAGCTACATTTGTTTACTTATAATCCGTTTTCCCAATATGCGCCTAAATTTTGGAAAGTACTTTACACAAACGATAGTAACTATGATGAAATGTGGACTTTGTTAGAGCATACAATCGAGAAAGAAGACGGCTTTTATGGTAAGCAATATAAACACATTGCATATAGCCTACTTTCATCAAGACATTCAATATTTAATAATAATCTTACAACCTCATTGCAGACCCTCAATTTTACAAAGAACTAAATTTTATGAAAACGAAAAACCTACATAGGTACAAAATCAACATTGGCCTTTGGCTACAGAATCTTAACTCTACGCATCCTGAAGCTACTGGTGATCTAAAAGACATTACAGGCGAAAAGGGCGCAATTGCTCGTACGATATGGAATTATTTAAACGTAACAACAAATCTAACTTATTACCCAGCCGCAAAGATTAGCACTACTGATCAACGTATATTCCATGACCTCGATTCCGGACAAATCGACTACATCCTTAACATAATATTTCATCGTGAATCGTGGAAAAGAAGGACTTATCCTCATAGTAGTTCAGGTTTTTGCATAATCGCTCCTAAATATAAAATCTCGATTTATCAAAGGATCCTTCAAATGTTTAGTATCACATCTTGGTTAATACTGTTGGGTCTATGTTTCGTGGCGGTAGTAATTCTAAAATATATCCTTCAGGAGACCATGTCAGAATCAGCTTTAGATATTTTGAGAATGATCGTGGGAATGTCTACTTATAATGAACCAAAGACTTCACTAGCCCGGCAGTTTTTTATTGTCTTTGTGTTCATGACTATGGCTGCCAACTCGTATTTTCAATCAAGACTAAATGCTATGTACGTGGCCCCTACTTCAGCTTCGACTATTGAAACAGCTGAAGATCTAAATGCTTCAAATCTACCAATCTATGGATTTCCAGCCTACAAAGACATGTTAGTCTTCAACAACCTGAGTAACAGATATCGACTCGTTAAAAATTCGTTGGAATGCGTTCACCGCTTGAAGAAAAGAGAGCAACTTATTTGCTTGTATCCTTGTAATATATACAATATAACGGACGATGACGGAGCCCACGTGGGAAAATATAAAATAGATTTTAACCTTGCGTTCAGAATCAGAAAGGACTGGCATCTTGTATCGCGGGTTAATGAGATATTGAGGAGAATGGCAGAAAGTGGACTGTTTAGACTGTATGAAATAAGGGAACGAGAGCGATTATTCAAGTATATTAAAATAAAAAGCAAGTGGAAAGCTATAACAATGAGAAAGTCAACAGCTACTTTTCTCTTATTTAGCTGGTGTTCATTATTAGCTACATGTATTTTTATTCTGGAGATTCTTATTTATAAGTGTAAAAAGCTTACTAAATAATTGGCGAACAAAAATTATGTTAACCAGGAGCGTTAACTTTTCTGTATACAGTATAAAAGTATTTCCTAATATAAAATGTTACATTAAATGAGCTACACAATACTAATTCATCCCTACCTTATACCCCTATACCTAAGAGCGTTAACATTTCATCGATGTTTAACTAAAAATACGTGTATGTACAATACACGCTTCATAAAAACCCACATAATATATAGCTGTACTAAATTGCCATGTAATAATACATCACCCTACATCTAGGGCAGGACGATTAGGAAAACCCCCCTAGTTATCGATTGACAAAAAATAAGACACTTGGTCATGAAGTAAATTGTAAGCAAATCGCAGAGAACCAAGGAGTTTATTTGATAACATTATTTGATAAAAAGGAACTGCATTATGAGTTTACCTATCGATATGACATTAATTGGTCCTTATCTTTCATATAAAATGGTATGACAGGCCTAACAGCTAGTCCAAGAATTGTAGTTGACATGTATTTGAGAAACACAAACACTTTTTTTCTGGTATGAGAAAAATTCTCTTGCAAAAATTGGACATGCATTCGTCAGAGTGCTTCGTGGTTTACAAGTGAAATTATGTTCTCATCAATAAAATAAAGTTTACAAGTTTACAGTTTCTAAAATATATTTCTAAGTTTACAAAAAAGAAAACATTAACAAACAAGATGATTAACGATTCGACTCGAAAATGATGGTGTGATGGTGTGTGCTATATTAATGTTCTCGTCGAGTCAAAACACTAGGGCACTTGTAGTTTGATCTATACAATCGGAAATGCAAGCTTAACAATTCAAATATGCATTTCGATTACAGTATATTTATTATTTCATTAATAATAGTGACGAATTTTGGTAAAATGCATTCAAAATCTTCGGCTGATTTAAAAAAAGCAATTTTATCAAAAAACGATCACACTGAACTGCATTCAATAGCGAGAGCTACGGTAAACTAGTCAAAATTTATTTATTAAGCATAATAAAAACGATTAAAACTTCAAAAATTCTTTATTTTAGAGCAAAATTTTGAAAAAATGTTTTTCTGATGACCTAGATGATACCATTTTTGCCGGCGATTGGATCGATTTTCTAAGTTGGAAAGATCTTTTTTCCCAAACATCAATAAATCTTGTAGGTTCAACAGAATCTGAAGTTTTCCGCCGTCATAAACGCTTGAGTGGATTTTACGAAATCAGCGAAATTGTGGTTAAAACCCTTCGTTACCCGACACAAGTTGCAATTGTCTCTACAGTACATGAACCGTTAAAAGATACTTTTAAAATGTTACGAAACTCCAAATTCTGGAATTCGGAGGCAGTCTTCTTCTTAATTGATGAGAATCCTAAGAATTTATGCTTGAATGTTTTACACGGATTTCAAATAGCTTGGAAATATAATATTTTACACGCTATTTATGCCTGCTATGCTGCCGATGGCGAAATATACTTTTACAATTTCAATCCTTTTATGGATTATGCACCAGAACCATGGGAAAAGGCAGACTTCTTAATAGATAAAGAAAAAAATCACACAATAATGGTTTATCGCGTTTCAGTCAATGATATGTGTGAGTCAATTATAAACAATATCAATGAATACCGCTCTTAATTTTTTTTTATTTCTTAATCGATTGATTTCCAGTAATCTTGAAGGACTCATATTGCGACTTGTTGGATTTTGATAAAACTAGTATTCTTAACAACTATCCAATAAGACTATGCGGTGTGCTCAATCCTATACTGTTAAATGATGTCAAGAATTCATCGCATCATACTATTCAAAACATCAATGACTTTTCTGGCATCGATAGCGTGGTTGCTCAGTTAATCTGGAGTAAACTACAAACGACCCCTACGGTTAAAACATATGCAGATAGCGGATACATCGAAAATAACGTACCTCACGGGATAGTTAAAAGAATTATTGATGAACAATACGACATGATTGTCAATGAATTCTATTACAGATCATTTTGGCGCCTTGAAACATATCCCCATGGTATTTCGGGAATGTGCGCTTTAACTCGAAAACGATATCGTACGTCAAATATTTCGACATTGCTGTGGATTTTCAATCCGATAGTTATTTCAATTGTGATACCGATAAGTATTCTGGTCGCTATAATGTTGAAATATTTGTCAAAAATTGGATTTGTTAACGCCTGTCTGAAAGTTATAGGCATGCTCGCCGGTAAGTTATAAGCGTTATTGATTATTACACGAACTTCATCTCACACTTACTTGTTCGTTTCCCTGATGAGACTTCTATTATCCCAATTGATTTCTTAGAGAATAAATTTATTTGCACGGCAGCTTAATTTACAGGCTGAAACGTTGCCAGAGACAGAGATTCCTTTCAATACTAAATCATGCGCGGCGGCTTCAAAATATCTTTTTATTTTGGTGATCGACTTTGTCGAGCATAATCATCATTTTTTCACTGCATTGCATAACAACTTACATGACACTTATAACAGGCGTGCTAACGAATTGATAAATGAAATTCACAACGTAACACTGTGACTCATTTTAAAGATGCGATAATTTAACAAATCATTCTATTTCAGGAATATCAATAAATTATGCGATTTCTGGTATAAACAGGATTAACATGGCATATCTAGTATTTCTCATGTTTGGATTAAATTTATACTTGGAAACCAGCCTGACATCGTTCCTAGTTGCTCCCGATGATGTTTACAACATAGACTCAATGGAAGATATAGTGAACCATAAATACGAAGTATCAGGTAGACCTTTTGTTAAGGAATTTCTTGTCGATGACAATTTCACAGAAGTTAATAGTGAACAATATTTTGACGAATGCATGGATAAAATTCGCATGGGCCACAAAGTGGCTTGCATAAGAGACTGTTTATCGGCTATATTTTACGAAAGAGAATTCGACTTCATATATTTGTCCAAGCAAAGTGTAAAAAATATTTATATGACATTTTTTTTTCGAGAAGATTGGCCTCTAAAAGTGCGATTCAACGCCATAGTTCAAAGGATACGCGAAGCTGGCATAATAGCATTCGTAAAAAATATTGAAGTATTCAAAGCATATCCACACCGAGCACAATACAAAAAGCAGGACGGATTCAATCGCATTGGCCCCCAAAAAGAAACACCATTAAATCTAAAAGTCATGTCTTTCGCTTGGTACATCTTGGCCGCAGGAATGACATTATCCTTTACAATATTTTTGTTTGAATTGTACATAATAAAACAAAGTCTTAAAATATAGAAAGATTCTTTTACATTATTGGGGACACTAAAGTTGCAATTGCAGAGATTTACAGCAAATCCATTAATGCACCAGCTAAAAGGGGGAAAGTGCTACGCTAGTAAAAAATAATTGCTTACTAGTGTTTGACCAAGAAAATTATGTTAATTTGAAATCAATTCGTCGCTTTATTTTTAGAGAACAGTAAGACTTGCTTACTTTTAGCAGCGTTACACAAATCTAAGATACATTTAGAAATTTCACTATGAATTATATTCGTCGAAATCTACCTTACATATTAAGTATAGCAATCTTTTTATTTTATTTAAATACAAAATTGTTTATCAATGCATTATCGTATAGAAAACTTCATGTAAAAAATAATGATTTATTTATATCAACAATAGCTGAAACTACCGTAAGTACATAACGCTGTTATTATAATATCAAATTTCGTCACCAATTATTAATACTTCCAGATGGAAATCACCAATAGTTGTTATACTTCCGAATTGGACAAAGTTGTATTCGTAGGTGATTGGTCAAATTTCGTTAATTGGCACCGTTTGTTTCCTTTCTCATTAACTATAAATATTCTTGGCTTATCGGAATCCAGATTTTTCAATCGTCACAGACGCGCAAATTCTAATTCTTTTAGACTTAGCGAAGATATTGTTCGGAAACTTCGATATCCCGCGAAAATTTTCATTGTTTCTTTATCTAATCAACCATTGAATGATACTTTGGTAAGAATAAAACGCTCAATACTATGGAATTCCGAAGCAATATTTTTCCTAGTTGATGAAAATCCTGAAAATCAGTGCTCCAATTTCAAGCGATCACTTCTAATAGCTTGGAAATTCGACATTCTTCAAGCTCTCTATGTATGCCACAATATTGATCAAAAACCAAGTATTTATACTTTTAATCCATTTACAAATTCAGCTCCGAATTCTTGGCAAATAATCGACGAAATAAACGACGTTGATGTAAATCACCCAATCATATTTTTTCGGTTGTTATACAATTCAAGTATGTATATTCACTCTGCTATCAAACATGATATTATATTTATTTTTACATTACAATTTATTTATCATTCGGTCAGCTTTTAACAAAAATGCATGTGAATCTATTGTATTCGATAAATGCGGTTTTATCAACAACTATCCAATAAAATTGGTCGCAACCTTGAATTCCGACTTGTCGACGATCAATAGTTCAGCAAATTCAAATTTAAGCATAAATAACTTTAATGGATTAGATGCTGACATCGCTAGAATAATTTGGTCTAAACTTGGCACAAGCCCAAGAATCAGTAGCTTGAGCGAGGAGGGATATATTGATGAACAAGGCACACCCCATGGGGCTCTAGTCTATCTCGTGTATAATCAATGTGACATGGGCATGAATCAATTGTTCTTTCGAGATTTCTGGCGATTGGAGACTTATCCGCATGGTTACAACAAGATATTCGCAGTAAGTCGAGAATTGGGCTACGAGTCAAGTGTTGCTTCGTTACCAAAGATCTTTAAACCTGATATCATATCTACTTTGATTGTAATATGTATGTTGGTTACCTTGTACTTGAAATGCCTTTTAAAAATTGATATTGCTTCAGCGTCATTCAAGACCTTAAAAATGTTATTAGGTATAGTATATCAAAACAAAAGTATTATTGCGTTAAAAATGACAAATGCAATTATTGATCTGTTAATACGCATTTTATATTTTAGGCATGGGAATAGGGAAAATCCCGCGCGGTAATATGAACAGAATCAATTTCGTATTTTTATTTTTATTGATGTTTAGTATGAATATTTATCTTCAAAGTATGCTCACATCTACTCTGGCGGCACCTGATAATAAATTCTACATCAACAATAAAGAAGATTTAGAAGCAGTGATACCCGATGAGTATACGATTTATGGACCGGCTTACATAAAAGAATTTCTTGACAACGAAACTATAGCACCACATTTTATTAATTCTTCGTTCCAAGATTGCATGTCAAATTTACATTTAAGTTCAAATCTTGTTTGCTTGGCTGATAGTTTTTTGATTAATCACCACGCTAAATCGCACAAAAACATACATATTTCTAGAGAAGGCATAGAAAATGTACAGCTGACTTTTGTTATAAGAGAAAATTGGCCATTACGTGGAAGAATCGATCAGCTGATGCAAAGTCTAAGGGAAAGTGGAGTCATGGCAAATATGATGCTAAAAGAGAAGATAAAATCACATCGTGCTTTGCATGCACAAACACAGGATTATAATTCTACAGAGTCGAATTTGAAAAGACTGACACTTGAATCTTTAAAATTTAACTTGTACATACTTACAATCGGAAATTTCTTAAGCCTTACATTATTGATTGCGGAGAAGATCATAAGTGAACTATATTATAAGAAAAAAATTGATAATTTGAAAATGTTTCGACAAATTAATGCAATAGCAAATCACTAATAGATAAATCAACAAAAAACACGGAAATCTTCATGAAAAACATTCAATACCAGTATTTTTTATAGCGTGAAAATGTTAATATATGAATTGATCATATAGAATATAGAGTGGAATCTGCAGCTTTCTTCAATATTTTTACAAAAAAAATGCATAAAGTATCAAGCTAAGGTGACTTTGACCTACTTCCAAAGTTAAGTGACATTTAATAACCATTTGTTAACGTTCGATTTTTATTTTAATAATTTAAAATTATAATATCATAGTGATGCACTAACTGATAAAGACTACCAATTGAAAATTGTTTAATTATATAATTTGTAGAAACAATTTATAAAAATTGCTTAATGTCATAATGGTTCACAACAGTGTATGAAAATATACAACGTGTCAGAAGCATTTGGGACGACTGATAGATTTCGTTCATTTATCAAGTCGCACTCATATTAATGAAAAATAAACTTTTGTTTTTCGGTAACGAATTAATAGTTTAAAGATCATCAATCACTTCTAATGCAACAAGTATATTTGAGTAAAATTTTAATACAAAAATTATGAAGACATAATCATAGACAGTATAAATATTGAAAAAGAGAATCTCTGTAATCAGTACTTGGACTCTTCAACAAATTTTGACTAAAATACATTTTTGTATAATTCGACAACATGTATAAACTCATTTGTTGTGTTATGTTTTCTAATTTAATGATTTCTTGGGTATTAATGCGACCACAAGCAATATTGCATCAAACGGTTATTAACGAAAAAAATTATATCTACATGAAGTCAATCGTTGAGCCTACGGTAAAAATATTTATTAAAATATCGTTTCTAGAAACATTGATTGCATTTTGTACATTATTACAATTGTTTTAGACTAAAATCGTTAGAACCTGCTATCAACATAGCTTGGACATGGTTGTATTTAGTGGTAATTTTCATAATTTCAAAATATGGTACAATCAGTTTTCTTCTACATTGCCAATGTTCTACGTAGGATTCTCTAAATCTCGGATTTTTGAACGTCATCAACGCTTGAAAAACATTATAATCGATGAAAACGTGGTATCAAAATTACGATATCCATGCAAACTTTTTATTGTTTCAATCAATTCGCATGTAGACTTTAGAATGTTATTCGAAAGACTTCGAAAATCTGTGTTATGGAATTCAAAAGCAACATTTTTTTTAATAGATGAAGATTTCAACAGTCGTTGCTCTAACGTCTTATCTGTGCTAACTCAAGCTTGGACATTTGATATTCTGGATTTAACCTACGTGTGTTACAACAATTCTCATCCTGTACACTTGTACACTTTGAACCCATTTTCCCAGCAATCTCCGAAATCGTGGACTCTAATTGGAACCACTTTAGTAAACAAGAGAAAACGGAATTATTCCATTAATATTTTTAAATATACCAAACTAGATGGTAAGATTTTGCATTTTAATAAAAATACAAGTATAATTTTACATTTTATTTTTGAAAAAATGTAAGCATAATTTATAATGTTTTGTTCAGCCATCGATAAATCGACCTGTCAAAGCATCAACTTTGATAAGACACAAATACTTGACAACTACACAGTTAAAATGTGTGCCAGGGTATTACCCGCACTTTTTAGACCAATAAATGAATCCATAGACGTTAGGTACCCTCAGTCATTGGAGCATTTCGACGGTCAGAACGCAAAGCTACTTAGGCAAATATTGAATAAGCTCAAAACAAAAACACTGGTTACCATATCAAACGATAGCGGCTTTGTTGGTGATGATAATGTAGCTCATGGCATGATTCTCGATTTAATAGAACAAAAGTATGATATAGGAGGACATGAGCGTTATCTAAGATCATTTTGGCCATTGGAAACATATCCCCACGATACCACAGATATGTGTATGATGACTCGCACTATAATCAATAACACTCCCACTGATAGATTGACAATATTTATCAATATCAAGTCGAACCTAGCGTTGTTAGTCATGTTTTCTACTATTGCAGTTTTTATGCTAATGCTTGTGTTAAAAATTAATTTTATAGCAGGCATCCTTGAATTATTGCGAATTATAATGGGTACTTCTACCATCAAAAAACCAAATTCATCGACATTAGCATCAAGACTCATATTTATCAGCACTATCGTCTTAATCTTCTTTCTTACTTTATACTTTAACATACAACTCACGTCATCATTCGCTATTAAGAAAAATGATCCAAATATTTACACTATTCAAGATTTAATTAAATCAGGCTACACCATAATGGGACATAATTCTTACACCGAATTTCTGCACAATGATATTTTGCGAAAACGTTTCATGGAAAGTAGCACTGCTGATTGTTTGAAGCACCTGATGAAACATGGCAACGTAGCTTGTGTCGAGGATTGTTACCACTGCATCAAATATGTAACAGATTATAATTATAGTATTCACAAGACAGATACACTATACAGCTCGTACGTGACGTTTATCGTACGCAGAGAATGGCCGTTACTTCCAAGATTCGATGAGATTCTTCAAAAATTAAGGGAAAGTGGAATGATTGTGTATCATAACGTAAAAGTTGAATCAGGAAAATTCAAATTTCTCGCAAATAACAACGTTGATCTAAAAGAAGAAGCTCTCTCAGTAGAAGCATTAGCATATTCTTTTAATTTTTATGCTTGTGGAGTTATTATGAGTTCAGTAGTACTTCTGATTGAATTTGTGACGAGCAAATTTTTCTCTGGTACAACGCGCAGTAGCAAATGCTCTCGTTTCTCCAAGAATAACAGAAACCAAAATCCGAGCACCACGAGTATTTTAAATAATAAAATCTACACCTCTTTATCTGTGAGATCGAAAGATACCCGAGTTGAACAATTAAAAATTTTACGCGAACGTAAGTTGTAAAATAATATAACGCCTTCTCTAGTCTGCAAAATAAACATTTTTATCACAGCGAGTCCTTTTTCGCGGAGAAGAAACAAGATGAAAAGAAAATTAACAACGATGTGGGATTTCAGGGGAAGCCTTTGTCACCGAGAAAGCTGATTCACAGTTTCTACATCTATCGTTTTGGAGTTGCCGCAGGTTTGGCAGCTTTCTTGGCTGAGCTTTTCGCGAAATTTTGGTTTCAGAAACGCAACAAGGTCAAGAGACAGCACCGTCTCAAGTTTTTGCAGTAATTAGAATATGTGTGAATTTAAATGAAGCATACAACTACGAGTGCTTTTATTCTGATTGATAGTTTGAAGAAAATATTTACAATGTATATGTGTTTCAATGAAGAGGTTTGCCATTCAAATCAACAAATTCATTATTTTATAATCTCATTTTATTTTTTAGTAAACCTGCTATCAATCCAGCTTTAAATAATATACAAATCCTTCTTAAAATAATAACCATATATACACAATCACGTGAGGACAATTCCTTACTTGATACAACGTTCACTCTGTAAATAAATATTTTAATATAACATCGATTCAAAATGAAAACCTTAATGCTTGAAATTTTGAAGATAAATGTAACGAAAAAAATATTATTAATTTTACTAACATTTAAAAAACAAATCCTGAACGAAATTTATAAGCACGTTACCGAATATTTGTGTAGAGTTAATATTAAATAAAAGCCAATGCTCTAAACTTTCAATTACTTCTTTTAATTAAATCGACAGTTTGTATGTATTTTATGCCCGGGATTAAACCTGCGTTATTTCGCCTAGATTAATTTAAAAATATAAATATGATATATAATGAATTTAATATTATAATAGTTTTATGCCATCAAAAAGAAAAGAGTTACTAAAAAAGTATTAATTTTAATTTAAATGCGTTAATTCTTGAGCTAAAATCTGTTGAATTAAAAGAATATTGCTAAACTTTTTACAGCGCTATATCATAAAACATTCAAAAGCTTGGATAATATATCCATCATAAATGAGTAGTAAATATATCTACTAGATATTTCAATATGTACTAAATAACTGACATTGTCTTCAGATATGATACAAAATATTACACATGATAGTTTTGCATAACAATTGCTTTTTTTATAAATTCTAAATTAATTTGAATAATACCTTATTTTATCCTATCTTGGGCAACGATTTAATCATGTGTAAATTATTGTTTTATATTTTACAATTTGTTCGCCCGTAAAAAATCAATACCTCCGCAGTTATTTTTTGTATAATTGATAAAAATTGTCTATGATACAATCGCTAAAATTAATGTAACATTTTTTGGTCCATTAGAATATTGCTACTTTTAATTGATATTAATTTCATGCTGATATTGCAGAAAATGTTGAACCATTTTATGTCAAATATGACTTTATAAAAAATATCTACTTTTATTTCATTTATCAAGTAAATTCGTTACAATTGATTAGACCGATCGGTCGAATTGCGTATTATAAAATTTTTATTCATATCCTGTAATACTTTTCCTAATTCAGTAGAACTAGAAATAAAGCACATCCTCATTCATGGATATATTGTAAAATATAGTTATGTACATAAATTTCTCTAGCTCAACAATTATTAAAGCACTCGTATCACTATTCCAATCGCCCTCATTAGCCATCATCAAAATGCATTTCAATGACTTGCAGTGTATATAAAATGAATTGTATGAAATTTGTAATTTTATATCGCTATCCCGATTAGTAATAACGTTTTTAGAAATTTCATTAATCTTCCCAAGTATACACAAGTGTAACATTGCAATGTTTCGTAAGATCAAGTTTGTAAGTCCTAGATATACACTAATCCTTGTTTTTCATTAATCAGTGCTGTAAAATGGTTCTATTTGATAAAAAAGAACGTTTCTTCTTGATGTAAATGTCTAGAAATTACAAGCACTAAAATACATCGCCTTGTATCACTTACGTGTAAATGAACGATCGTTAACAACTCATGTTAAACCGTCAGTACACTGTTTTCTTTCTTCCTCGACTCTTTGTCTAGTGCGATTGAAAGCTTCCGTCTTGAGAAAATCTACTGTTTTGTACACTGTTGAGCTTGGTGGTGATTGTGCTGGCGGTCCAGTTGATGCGCTTGAATTATCCGACGTTCCTAAATCAAGATCAAGGTACTGAATATCGACAAATTTACGTGACGATACAGGAATGAAGGTATTTTGATCCTGAAAGTAGTAAATCTGAAAAATAAAATTCAAATATTCAATAATAAATAATTTCAAGTATCAAAATATTACAATGAAAACCGGTTGTACCTCTTCCTTATCCTCAAATGCATTATTATCATCGTCAGAAGTTGATTGATGCCTATTTGAGTGAGTGCTTGGAGGAGTGGGACTCGGAGCAGCTCTAACTCGGCCTCGGCCTGGTGGTGAAGCCAGTTGCAAAGGACCTACAAGCGAAAACAAAACTAGTTAAATAATCTTAATAAATGAAAATAGTTTAAATAACTTGTTAAAAATAAAATTACCTGTACTCTCGTAATTGGTTCTATTCAATGGTGGTTTGAGTTTTCGATTAATGCTGGGTGGTTCAGCCGGCGAATGTTCCGCTGAACTCGGCTCAGCTAGTCCAGTTCCTGTTGCACCTGGAGACGGCTCATTGCTTATCATCGACCAAGTATCGCTTGTTTTTCTACCTGGTTTCAACTCTCGGTAGACAACTGGAGGTGGTGGTGCACTGGTTGCAGGTGCAGTTGCCGCCGTTGTCGACGCAGCTACAGGAACACAAGTAGTAGCGCTTAGAGTAACATCAGGTTTTGCTAGAGGACTTGGAAGATTTGAATAAGTGGCCGTTGTAGACGATTCCGAGCGTGGACTTGATGGCTCATCGTCGTGAAAATCGTATCGGAAGATGCGCTGATCATCGCTTCCTATTGAAAAAATAATACTGTTTTCAATAAACATTAGCATAATATATGAACGTTTCGCTTTTAGAAGCAGACTTACCAGAAGCATTTGTTGGAGCTGCATTAGTGTAACAATGTCTAGACTGCGTTGGTCTACCTAATGTACCACTCTCAGCCACTCCAGGCTGATGAGATCTTGGAAAGTCATATGTTTCATCCGTAATTATGGCTGTCGCAGGTGTCGATGGTGCTGGTGTTGCTGGTGTAACTGGTTTTGAACTTTCTGTAGCTCCATCTAGATTCAAATAATTATGTCCTGGATTCTCCAAAGACATATGTGGTGGCTTTGGAGGCCTTGGTGGAGCTGGAATTTCTTCTGCAGCAGGAGGAGTTGCAGAATCAACAATTCTTAGCTTTCCAAATCTCTTGCGTACACTCCAAGAACCTATTTCTGCATCACTGGCACTGTTACATGGCTTTGAATCACTTGGTGATGGAAAAGTTTCCCAATTAACGCTGGGAACAGGAGCACTCCACTCATCATCAGTGAAAACACTTTCGGCATCTGTAGTTGTAGGAGATCTTGGTGGAGATGGAGCCAATCTCCGTGGTGCATCATAATGATCTTGACCTTGACCAAGAGCCGAACTGAGAGAACTTGTATCATTGAGACTTCGACCAGATATACACTCACTTATGGGTATGTAAGGACCAGATATTGTACTTGTTGGTGAAATAGGTGGTGATTCTTGTGATTCAAATGGAAACACTAGCATAAGAACAGAAAAAATATCTTAGTCTTGCTAAATTTAAAATATAAATTACCAATTGAGTAATTTTATAGAATTAGTATCGTGAGATTATATTATGCTGGAACTGGAGTAAACACTACTAAGAATATATTTAGAGATACTTACTTTGACATTGCTGTTCATCATCTTGTGCTTTCAATCCACAAACTTGACAAACTGCATCAACCCATTTATTCATATCAGCTTCATTCTCCGCTACAAGATAATAGGTCCTTTTTGGTGTCTTTACATTAAACATAAACTGGTACTTTTGCTTCCGATTCTCAAACCTCAATCCAGCATCCACCTAATTTAAAATATACATAAATAAAAAAACAGGTATCTTAAGAAAACAAATTTTTTAAATCAACAGAATAATTTTGTTTACCTGCTCACATTGATCAAGATCAATTTTTCCTTTCAATTTCCTACATTTTTTATCTGTATAATATTCCAGAAAATATTGGCCAGGCAATTCTCCACTGTGTCGAAGTGTAAACCACCTTTCTCTCCATCTCTATAAAAATAAATGCAAAATACAACATTTACAAATCATCATACATGCAATAGTATACAAGTTTGCTATTTGAAAATTAACTAGATTATGTATGTGTGTGTGTATATATATATATATATATATATATATAAATGTATATTTTATTTATGGAATTCTTTATCAGTGAATGATACAACTTTATGACTAATACAAGTTTTCTCTTTGTGCATGATGTGATATTTAAAACAAAGAAATACAATTTCTCAGAATCAGTTTGACAATAAAAAGGGCAGCTATCAAAATTTTCATATTTTAAAATAGTGAAGTATCAAAAGTATAAATTGAAATAAAATTGAATAAGAAAGTATATTAAAAAATAGTTACTGATTAGTATTCAACAATAAAAATGTAATCTGCATTAATCAAAAATTCGATATCGTGTAACGACGTTTTTGCGTGCACAAGTGCATTATGAAAAAGACACAGTCATCCAACAACAATCATCGTGATTCTCCCGATTCGTCCTTGCTCCGATCCTCGCAATAATAAAATACCTAACCTGCAAGATTCACCTGTTGGTGCAGAAAGCCATAAAAACGCAAGCACATAACTTCTAGAACATTGAGCAAGTTCAAATTCCTTTGTTTTAAAAATGCATTTCTCCTTTTTGTTGAAGGATTTATCATATGTATTTATTTTATTGGAAATATTTAGAAGATATCATAAGCCACATCCGTTTTTTTTTTGTTTTTCAAGATACAACGAAATTTAATTTAAGAAAATACCTATGCGTCAGTTCAGGTCGATACACAAGTTCTAAAATAGCGCAGAAAACAGAGAAGGTAGTGCATAGATGTGACGTAAACAAAAACGAGAACCCGTAGAACAAACATTGCTCCAAAACGATTTTTCTACCGAAAACTCTTCTGCGATGATTACTGTGAAATGCGAAATGAGTGAAAACGCAAAACACACATATAAAATGGCACTTAAAAATACAGTTCCAAACAAAACAATAACCTCAAACACAAAAGATAAGAATTAGCCAAAAGAACCAAAATCCATCGAGTACAACGTGACGTAAACAAAACGACGATATCCGCTATTTCGCTGCATCGCACTCAACAATGGCAACTCTCGGCAATTCTCGGCAAAAAAAATAAAAAATCCGCAAAACAAGCAGCGCGTGTATATGCATCGACGATAAAGAGCATCAACAACAACAACAGCAGCAACAAATAATACTCACCGCTCTCCAAAGTTTCGTGGGCGGCGACTTGATGAGCCAGCCCTCGTGCACTATCTCCTGGTTCGTCTTGAGCACCTCCATAACAATTCCGGATCACGCGCTTCATCGAGAACGGGGCTCTTTCAGGGAAAAACTCGCCTTTCCGCTCCTCTCTTCCTCTCCCTCTGTACTTACACTCCCTGTTGTTTTTCTTTGCCTTCGCCGCGGAGGTTAGGTCCTCGCGCAGCAGATTTATATACGTTTTCTTCTATTTTGGGCAGTAGCAGCAGCGGCGCGGCTACGACGACGAGCCTCTGCACCTCCCGTTCCCACGTACGCACTTTCGTACGGGCGAGTCACTGCTACTGGCCATTACACACGAATCTGCGGCTGTCTGCACGCTACTGTGTATACAACAGAAGGCAGCAGCAGCAGCACTAGCAGCAGCTCTCGGCTATTCTATACTAAGTATACCTCTGTCTCACTCCCTCCGCTGCTGCAGCTAAAACCGTCCTCTCACTCTCACATCAGACTCGCATTGCTCTGCGCGAGAATGTATAGATACATATATCTGTATGCGGGTCTTCCTTTCTCTCTCTCGTTATTTTTTTTATTCAGTGCAACGCTGCATCAGGCTCTTTAAAAATACCACGAGAGCCATAGTTTGTTTGTTTACTCCGTACCTTTTGCAAACTGGGTACCACGCTCGGATATTGTCGCTTTGAAACGTTTATACGGTTAGTAGGTGCCTAATTCGCGATTATTCTGCACTTGCCGCGCGCGCGCGCCGCCTCGGATTGTCATTTCAATTTGCTCATTCTCGCTCATTTTCTCTCTTGCTCCGTCCTTTCACTTTTTTTCCCTCCCTTTTCACCCCGCTCCTCAGCCCTCCCTCCGCCACCAGCCGATTTGTTTTTATTGCCCTGTAATTTGCGCGTATAGCAAGAGCGTTTACGGTTGCTTTTGATAATGCAATAATCGCCTGATGGATTTTGCGTGCGAGGCTCTGGAATATTCGAGGAATATTCTTTCCAACTTTCCCTGCAGCCCCGTATCCTTCGCTTTTTGACGAAGCGAATGGATGCGCGTCTGGATTTTGTGGAACGAGTTGTTGGTAATTCAGAAGATTCGGTTTTATCATTCTTTTAGAATTATTTATTCTAGTAGCAATATAATTTATTACAACAGTTTTGGTATATAAATATACATAAAAGTTTAATTTTCTATTGGTTTAGGATATTAACAATTTGTGAGTGTATTATTATACTTATTATGTGTATCCAGACAAGTATTATTTCCTTTATTCACTGAAAATAAACTCCGTGACGCCAAATGTTAATTAATATATAACTAGAATCAGTGAATCATTAAAAATATCGGATTTGTTAAAATGTCATTTAAGGCTTCTCCTGCATCATGTTTTACGCTATTAAACCAGCTGGAATTTTAGATTTATTTCATTATCAAGCACTAGGAATGAATTTACAAGATCTTTGGTAAACCTTATTATATTATTACGATTTTTACCATCACCGTTCATCAATCTTAGTAAATCGCAGTCGAATTAATAAAAAAAACTATGTGAAATTTTATATCACGTTTATTCTATCAAGAATATATATTATGCATTTGTGCTAAACAATGATTTGTAAACATTAAATGTATTACAATTTAATGGCTAAGTGACAATACAGAAAGTTAAAGAGTATAATTTTAATAACGAATATTCTCTTTCTTGATTGATATTTACAAGCAAATAGATATAAGTACACAAGCCTTAGCAATACAGGCTAATTAACTTTTAGGGGTCACTCAAGAAAACGAAATTTCTAAACATCGATAGGTTAAAAAACATGTGTATCAAAATGTGTAGCATTACATTTCCATTTCCTTCCACCAGTACTGAAAATTCATCCAAATTCTTCGTACAATGCAGAAGAAAGAAGATTGTTAAAATTAGTCCATGTACGTTTCTCTTCCAACAATCGATGCGCAACTCAGTTTACTTTCTAATACAACAAGAGGAACTAGGAAAAACATATCTTACAGATTACTATAAATATATATGTATCATTGGACAGCAGTGATCGCTCGCTAGGAATTATTCGCGTCTGAAGCTCGCCGGTTATTATATAAATGATTTAACAAATGCGATTTTCCCCCACTTTTTCGAAACGATGAGAGTACTACGACTTTAGTTCGCAGGGCTTCTCCTTGCTAACCAGTGGTAGCGTTAATTGCGTGGGCGACGGAATCGCGGATGTAGTTGTGCTGCTCTGCAGATTCTTGCCGCTCTGCAGACTGGAATGGCTAGAAGATCGACTATGACTCTGGCTGCCTGCGCCAACCGGCGTCTGGACCAAGGGTTGCGGTGGTGTCCGCGCACCTGAACCATTACTCGTCGTTGAGTTCGGCTGCAGTTGCATGTGGTACTTGTAAATATTTTCTGTGCTCTCAACAACACCTGCAACGTAATATACCATAAATTCATGTACACTATCGTTTTTAACTCAAAATAAAATATTGTTCTGCACAACTAATCATATTTGTTTAATTTACACTATTTTATCTAAATAAATTATTTATGCGTATACAATTGTACTTATTCTACGACAAAATGAAAGGGGGCGTCAATCAGGTCTCTTATTATTCGTCCCCCCAAAAAATTTCTCAGTCACAACTCGTACGAAAAATCATGTCATGAGATT
This sequence comes from Pteromalus puparum, assembly GCA_012977825.3. Classification (NCBI taxonomy): domain Eukaryota; kingdom Metazoa; phylum Arthropoda; class Insecta; order Hymenoptera; family Pteromalidae; genus Pteromalus; species Pteromalus puparum. The sequence goes on along the minus strand of CM053171.1, from coordinate 946,391 downwards.
GAATAAAAGCGCACATCCTGTTATCTTAACGCGTATAAATATAATATTTAAACTCAAACAACTTAATATCCTTAACGTTTGAAAAATAAAAATAAAGAAATTAATATACTTCACGAAACACTGCATCCATGGCGGCAAACATCATTTACAAAACTATCTTGGTTTTGTTAAATTTCAACTGTTATTTTGGGATCAATAAATAACGTTATTGACACCCTTCCTTTCTGGCTCATAAATGTTTACTCCTAATAACAAGAAAAATTATAAGAAAATAGAAAACATAAGGTTTTATGAAAAAAGCTCGTTTTTAGCTTCACAAAACTAGGCCAGGAAGTAAGTATAAAGCGTTTAATAAAATAACAAACGGATTAATTTAAATATTGCGGTATTATGTTATGAATAAAAGCAAATATTCATGAGGACATGGTGTTAAAGTTACGCCACTACGTACTACAACACATACCCTCCGCCTAGAAAAATTACGGTCAATGCACTCACCAGCTTGTAAGTTCAAACTTCGACCTCTAACACCTCCCTCTTTCGATGGTGGACTCCACCAATTGACAAAAGTCCCAACAACAGGAACGTGTCGAAGTATTCCCTCTTGCCAAAGTTTCTCTGCATTTTCACGCTCCAAATCTGTTTGCGCGGCTTCTATACCACGTTTCACTACCTCCGACATTGTGTCCAACAATTTTGAGCTTGCTTCGACTTCTTGGCCAACTTGAAGAACTAACGATAACAGCTCAGCTACGTCTACAATAAAAAATACAATAAATACATTGCTTTTCAAGCAACTTCGTTTAGTATTTGTAAAATCAAACTAGCGTACCCGTATCGTAAGTGACCATTCCAAATCTAACACAAGCTAATCCATCGGCGCCTTCGCCCAGAGAAAAGGCAGCATCCGTACTTCTCAAAGTCTCAACCAACTGTGTATTCAAATGGTTCAGCTCCTCCTTTGCTTGATCCGTCATCACGTGCACCCAAGTCGGAGGAGCATATCTGACACCTCCAAGACCCGCCCAACCTGGCATCTCCACCAAATGTAACGAATCATTTTCCGTGACCAATTTTACAAATGTCTCTTTGTGCTGTACTGTTGCTAATAGAATCTCCTACAAATTATCAAAATACCCATTAAATCATAAATATTTTTTTATTTATTATGAATAGAAAGCTATGTTAAGAATAAAAAAAAACTAACGATTTGCTGTTCGAGGCAGGCGACGACGTTATCTACATCGTCGCTGTTAGGTGGACATTCGGGACTCTCGAGTGGACAAATTCTGATAGCGATGCCATACTGCTCGATCTCGCAGAGCTCGATTTCGACGTTCTCAATATCCCGCTGCAAAATTTGACCTAACCAAGAGTTAAGCTTGTCGTAGTAGGGTGGAACACGCTGTAACTCCTGCATGTCGGCCTCTGGAGGTACAAACTGGAAGACCAGAGCGCTCGCAACCACTTCCAGTAGTTGCGGTCCGTTCAACGGATTCGACAAAAGTTCGTTTATCGTGTAAGCACCTGTCTCACCACCTGGCTCTTGACTCTGAGATAGATATTTAGTTTTTTACTTTTTTATAAAGTTTGAAATTATTAAAATATTAAATTACGCGAATAAAAAAATATAGCTATTGTTTTTCACCAAAAATTAAGATTTTTCTGAAGTTACGTGTTTGAGGTCATTGTAGTTCATATTATTGTTTGGCACAAAACGCTATACACGTACGTGTCGCCAAAACACATGTCAAGATCAAGAGTATACATACGTCATGAAATCGAATAGAAAAACAAGACAAAATGATCTAAACACTAATTTGCGATTCTGCGAACACGTCGAGGAACAAGTTCCTACGTTGATACGTTACTCACCAGCAGTCTGATGCAATTGAATTTCTTAATTTTACTATACAGCTCCTCAACGACCAAGAAGCACTGCTTGAACCGGTTCACTATGCCATCGCGACCAAGCGCTTGCAGAGCCGTCCAGAGCGGTAAAGTCGGCAGCCGCCTCGACAGCGAATCAGCCATCAAACCGGATATTAATGACAGCGTCGTGTCCCTGGACGTAGGACGTGCACCTCGCGTATCTGTTAATCTATACAATGTCTATTCATAGCACAAAAGAATTGAGTTAAGGAATATAAATAGCAGCAATGTGAATGCGAATAAGATGAATTTTGGCGCAAGTTGCCTATTTCAAATTCCGCGAGGTGACCGTGTTAACATCAAACATTAAAACGGACTGATATTTCCTTATGCTATTTTTATCTTTGAGCGCAAATATTTATGCTTGGGATGCGCACTTGTGACTCCGTAAGAGCAGGTTACAAGGCTTTTTACATGATGAGCATAAAATTTTGCTGTCTAATGTGTGAATCCAAGTTTCCTTGTTGTATTTTTTTTCAAACAAGATTCACGAAAGAACTATATTTAGTTCTTCAAATTGTTAAAAAAACTGTACAATATTGCTGTCAATGATAAAGGATACAACTACTGGTAGTGACGGTATGCCCAGCCAAACTCCAAGAGGCAAAGTAATACTATCTGCGATTTTCGAGGACTGAAAACAGAAGATAATAGATAGCTAATTAATAATCTAGATCAATAAAATGCTTTGCAAATAAAAGATGTTCCATTCTCACCAAATCTTTTGCCGAATTATTTAAAGCTAGTGCCGCCAGTGAGTCGCCGCGTAAGTGTAGCCAAACATTGTGTTTATCACATATTTCGCGCAGCCTGCTAATATTGTCGCAGTGTCCAGTAAGCACAGAACCTGCTTCTGCCAACAATAAAAGAGGAGTGACAGAATTTGATTGTGAATCTTCAGCTAAGCGTCTTTCTAGTGCTGAAATATCCATGCTGTTTCGAGAACCAAACATTGTATTTTGTGGAATGGGCCTTATACAGTGTAACGGCAAAGAAAGCTAAAATAGAAAAAAATATTTGATTTGTATTCAATAAAAGCATTTAAATGCCAAATGCAATAAACATTAAACGCCAAAACTAACCTGTTTACACAAATGTTGAACTAGACCAAGTGGTGCAGCAACTGAACTATAAATTAACGGGGGTGAACTGGCTAATGCTGTAAAGCCTTCGTCTACATATCTAGGATATTTTCTGTGTAGTGCCAAACGAGTGACTCTGACAAGTCCCTCAAGTGGATCTTCATGAAACGATGAAGCACAATCAACAAACCGAAAGATGTGACTAATCCATCTTGTGGTGTCAGCTGCCAAGCGACCAGCTATCCTTTGTGCATGCGATCTAGGTAGAGACATGGCATAAGCTGAAACTGAATGAGAAATTAAAGCTAACTTGGCTGCATCTGTGAGTGGAGGCAGACTTGTGATTGGACTAGGTTCTGATTTTCCTTCTTCAATAACTTGTGGTGCATCTTCGTAGACAATCAGATCCTGTAAATAAATTTCATGGTTTAAACAGTCTGCAATTACTTTATCAGTCTAGCATATGCGGAAGAAAGAAAGTTATAAATGTAATCTTGTGAGCAAGCAATTTAAAATGTGTAATCTTATCTCACACTTCCTGGACCAACAAGAGTAAATGAATAGAATCAAACATGAGCTAACAATTCCCTAATAAAATTTTATTCAAATTCTAAAATTACTATAATTAAGTATATAATTGTAGTGAATTTTTTATTCTTTTCTAAAAATACAAGAACTATTAAAGCTAAAATGCTCTGAAAAATTCACCAAAATATGGATGGTAAATTTATTTACCTGTATCAATGAAAAAATATCTTCTAGCGCCTTTGGGTGAAGCAGGAAACCTGAAGGTGTATTCCATGTACTGCCTTCGGTTTCCGTTCCTTTTTCCAAAGACTCTTCGAGCCTTGAAATTGCTTGAGACGCTTGTAGTTTCATTGTGTTGATTTCATTTTCCGGTGGGCCCTGAACCGAATAATTTTATAAGATATATTAAAAAATATGCACCAAGTCTACATATATATATTTACTTCAAATTCTGTCTTGTTGAGAATCATGGTCTAGATTACTACACAATGAGAGTATTGTTATTCACCACTAATTGGTACAACTGATAGCACTTGAAACCTGTTCGCTAGACTTGCGAACAAACACATCAACTAAAAATTCACATACTGCCCAGAAAATAAAGCAGCATATGTTTCCAAGGACTAAAAAAAGTAAACTCGTAAAATTAATGAAATTCTAAAGCAAAAATCATTCTCATTGAATCACTAATCGTGGAGTTGCAACAATACATCCGACTTCACGTCTTTCTTGTGGGTCAAAGCATAGATTCTCAACAAAGCCAGAACTTTCAGCAAGCTTCATCAACAATTTCATCCTTTACCAGAGAAGTCGCCGATAATGCACTAACTCCGGCGCCGACGACGACCTGTCAAAACATTTTTTTTTTTTTTTTTTCGTTAGTGTGTATGCGTAAGTATGTATGCGTCGTCGTGTGTCGGGTGTTTTTCGTTTTGTTTACGTCTACGCCCACGCAAATCTACTCCAATACTAATAGGTGGAAGCGTAAAAAAACTTAAAATCAAATAGGCGATGTTTATACGAACCTCGGGGATGTTGCTCGGGGTCGTCGTTTCCATCGCGGTCTTGTTGTTCGTAGTGACAGGCTCATCGGCCATCGTGGCAAGCAGCACAGCACAGCACAGCAGCCCACTAGCACACGGCAGTAGCGGTGGCACGATACTATATGGCATATATACATTCGCCAGTCGCGCGTTCGGTTTGTCTCCCGTTGAATTGTGGGGTCGTGGCACAGGGCCGTAGCTAATCGATTCTGTCCCCCTCCTCAGATTGGATATTTTTGATACGTAAATTGAAGACTTTTTATGCAACTTTTCTGAATGAGTGTTACGTTCTTATCATTGAACAAGGTATAATGATGAATAATTATTATAATTTCATTAATTTAAAGCAATGTAAATTGAAGCAAAATTGAAAAAATTATTGATGTAATTGAATATTTTTGTACATAAATGTGGGTAAAAAGAAATTTTATTTCAATAAATTTTATTTATAGTAACAAAGCAAGATAAAAATTCGATTAATTTTAATTATCTTGTTACCTAAATGCAGGTACAGTTTAGTACTCAACATACAAGTTAATCTAAGGTAATAAAAATGTATCGACTAGTATTACAGTTTATTCAATAACAACTTCTGCTCCAACTTTGCTCAAAGCTTCTTTTAATTTCTCTGCTTCATCTTTGGGAATATCAGATTTCACAACTTGAGGTGCACTTTCCACAAACTTTTTGGCTTGCACCAAATTTGTTCCTGGTAGAAGGCTCTTTATTTCTTTAATCAATGCAACTTTTTGTTTGTCATCAAACTTCATAAGTTTGACTGTGAATGAACTCTTGACAGCTTTAGGCGCAGCTTCTTCTTCCTAAAAAATAATTATGCAAAATTATTACTTCTGTTTGATAGATAAAAATATACTGAAAATATGTACTATAATGAAAGTGATACATTACATCTACTTTTGGAGCTGCCGCAAAACCTCCCACTGGCATCACTGGAGCATCAGGAAGATTTAATCGTTTTTTCAATAAATCACTAAGCTCAGCTACTTCAATAAGGTTGAGAGAAGTGATTTCTTGAGCAATCTTATCGATTTTTGGACTAACTGGTTTCTGAACTCCTTCTGGTAACGGAATTGTCAGTTTTTCTGTTGCAGTTGCAGCTGCAGCTTCAGCTTGATTATGAGCGACACTATAAATCATTTTGAAAATGTCAGTAAATATTATACAACACAAATCAAGTAGTATAGAGTATTTCAATGTAAACATTGAGTGCTTTTAAATAACATTTTTTGAATGAAGTACTTTATATTTAGTTGTGTCCAGATAATAAAAAGAATTGAATAAAACTCGTCGCAATCATAAACTTTTGAATATCTGAACAATAAAAAGAAATAAGCATCATTATAATACAAATAATTCACTTATTTTTTATGAATATAAAACGACAACTAAAACCGTGCCTGAAAAAGTGAGGTTATATAACCTCGTTAAAAAGTAAAATAGTTTTTTGACAGTTAGATATTATTATTTTACCATTTGTGGAATTGGCGCAGCTGATGAGCATTCCTCTGTAACATAATCCGAATTGAATTCATGATGTCTGTTCTTATTATTTACAATATTAAACGTTAAAAATGTATAATCTCGGAATGGGCTGCAGATACGCGAGCTTGTGATGATAGTGTCACAGTACGTCATAGAATTCAAAATAATGAGCTGTTGACCGTCATTAGATTATTACGTAATAGTCACAATACGATTTTCGCGCCAAATACAATTTATTAAAGAGAAAACAAAATAAAAGTATAAATTAATTAATTTTTTTGCAAAATAAATCAAATATAAAATTCAGAGCTGGAAACTTCATATGCTCTGAGGCTGCTTTTATATTAATGTACGTACGTATTTACGTACAAACGTGGAAAAACAGTTTATCACAAAAAGAAAGATCATTAGTTTGATAATTTAAAATGATATGATCAAACCCATCAAACGCAATTTAATCAAGTAAATAAATAAATAATCATCTAACTGATAAATTGGGAAAAGTTTGGTAAATATATAACGATAAACAATTTAAATTTTGGAGACTTTTTTTTCGCAATATCGAAGATACAGAGCTACTAAATTGTCGAGTACATTGCGCGAGTGTCAATTGTACATTGTGTATATAAATTGAACCGTCGAACGTATACAGTAAAAATAATCGAAACAGTTAAAGATGGATGTTAACGGTGCTGTTAATCTTTTTAATTATAAATACGTTCACTCACTTTTTTCGTTTTCTTCCATTACTCTCTTTCGTATTTTTTAACTCTCCAATAAATTTGGATATATTACACTACATTTTGGCAGGAATGTCTTTTAACTATAAAATATCGTCCGTCGAGGGTTAGCCTTTATCTTTTTATCTAGCTAATCTCACATATATGTTAAAACATGAAGCAACAAACTTGTAATTTATGTTTATTCATATTTTATTTATAAATCCGATTGTATTTTATACCTCAAACACAAGTTTTATATATTAATAATCAATATAAAGGTATTTTTTTCAATTCTGACACTTGAAAATATTTTTAATTCAATATATTTCACTTTTTGTTTTTTCTTCGTATAATTCATATAATAATCTTTATTACATGTAATAATATATGTGCTTGTCAACATATATATACGCCAATCACGCTATACATATATTGATCGGTTCATTACATAAACTGGCTGGTAAAATTGTACTGACGGATCGATTAGAACGCAAAAGGCCATAAAGAATCAGCAAAGCTCGAAAAGTCTCGATTATCATTTTCGTTTTTATTTTAGTTGCTGTTGCTTTTCGAGCATCGCGGGGACGAATAAAACACATGCAGATCTAGATTATACAGACGCAGATCTGCTACTTTACAAATTTACTTGGATGTTTAGCAGCCGATTTTTTGCAAAAGTTCATACTTTATAAAAACATTGAATGTAAAATTTTGAAACTGAAAATTGCGTTTCTATATAATTATAAAAAAAGTTGTAGCTAAAAATAAAAATTGACTGAATCCCGTGAAATTTCGCATGAAAAGTTGGGGCGAAAAATCGTCACTTTCAAAATTTATTAGGTTTATTTAATACAAAAGGAAACATCGAGATAACTCAGCCGCTTACTTTTCCTTTTTTCGACGACATTCATCAATTTTCTATTTATCATAATACTCTACCCTTCGCACTCCCCAGTTAATTGATATCGGCAAACGAAAATCAATTATTATTTATGGGAGATGCAATATTTTGCTCTGAGCTCCTTAATGCTAGGTCCATAATCGTATTGATACTGATAATAGTGATGACAATAATAATAATATGACCATAGTAATAATAGAGGCAATAATTAAAAATAATAGTAATAGCATAATGATTATAACATTAATTATAATAAAAATTATATAAACATATAATTAATCACCATCGCAATTCTTTGTGAACATATTGTAATGTTATTCAATATATACAATATAATATATAGTATTACTGTGAGCCGTTATTTTGGATTGTTACAGACTCGATTTTTTTCGATTGCACGAAAAGTTTTCGAAGAAAGGAAGATTACATTTATATTATATATACAACAAGAAATAATTATTACACGCCCTCTTGTTCTTTTTTTCTTCCTTTCATTGTTTCGTTTGACGACGATTCGCTTGTGGGAATTCGAGCACTCACTCGAATAAAACAAGACGCAGACTGCAGCGGGAAATAAACAAAATTATTGATCATTCGCTCGCATTTTTAATTTTTTTCTAAATTAAAAAGATAAGAAAAAAGACTTAAAGACAAATTTTCCTGTAGAACGGTATACAATCTATCTTACAAAGCCAAGTATAGATATGAATAATGTTTATATATAGCATTTTAAAGAGGCATATCGCATTTATACCGCGCATTATGTATTTTTTTCTTTTTATAATGTTGTCTAGTTCGCAATTATCAATAAATCATGTACTCGTCTTAGTTTCTTTCACACCCGCTTCTACATCTTATACTTTGACACATTAAGAACTAAAAAATGAATCTAATGACTTTGTGAGTAACTCTTGGCGGTATACACAATCGTTTAGGCGTTTGAATATCGCATTTCAATTGTCTACTTACGCACAAGAACTAAATAATACAAGTTTATATAATATGTATCTCCATAAAAATTATGATAATATGCACAATAAAAATTACGATCGACGCCCTTTCCATTGTGAGACCAAATTCGCATGTATACTCCATTTTTCTTTCTTTTCGACGTTGTTTTCACATTTCTTTACAAGTTTATTGATCTTTCTCGCATTTTTGTGTATTCTTCTCTTGTAAATAAAACTAGTGTCTTGTATTTAAAAAAAGCTTCAGTTTTGCACTTGTGCAACTCGTTTTCTTTTGAACGATATTCTAGAACACATTTCTTTACTGTTTTTCCTGATTCGAAAATAAAATTGAAGAATTGCAGCTAAAAGCAAGAGATCGTAATATTTTTCATAATCTCAAAAGTAAAATTAAGTCAATTATGCTGTTTAAAATGATTTAATTCTATTGAATAATAACTTATTTATTTGCAAATGATTTCAATAGAATTTAATTATTTCGACCTGCTACTAATAATTGACTGTTCTGTTTTTACCCTTACTTCATATTTTCAATCAAATTTTCTCATCAGGATTACATTCATACCTAATACTAAAACAGCGACGAATAAAAATGACATGGACTATTTGGATTGAAAAATGGAAGGTATGCGGATTACATTGTAATTTGTTGTTATTTCAAAATTGAAATATGATTATCATCTAAAAAGTTTTTCACTATGCAAATATACGTTTTAGAAGCAAAAATTTACTCACGCACTACAAGGTGTTAATCCAAGTTTCGTTGTTTTAACTACTTTTTATAATATTTCTTATCTTGCAATCATATCCAGTGTGAAAATTACGCATTTAGGAGACATAACAGGGCCAGTTTCGGCATCGTTATTTATTACAATTATTAATATTTTCATTTTCTTTTATTCTCTGTTGAAAAAGTATTAAACACACGCCATAGTCATAATAGAAATTGTATTAAAAACAAACTTCGCGTTGTGGTTCGCACATACTCGGTTTGTCACGCATACACTGCAGCTTTATTATTTTGTTTGTTTTTCTAAATCTCGTATCGGACATACAATTATTAAAGAGCGCAATACTCGAAATCATCGCCACGTGCACTCATTTGTTTGCGTGTCTCAACCTTATGCCAGAAAAATGCAAGCCTTGTTAGGCCACCGCTATTGCAATAAAAATCGATCACGGGTTTTCCGTTTACCTCACAACATAGATTCGATTCTACAATTGATATTAAATGGAGCATTTTCACTGCTTCCAAATGTTTAAAACTTGCCCCAACAAGCTATATTTCATAAAAATGTATTTATTCTCAGTTTTATACAAATGTTACCACTAATAAAGACAAAAATTAACCATTAAGTAAAATTAAATTTTTAAGCGAATGGTTGATGGCAAAAATAAAAAGAAACTCATTCAACAGCTGAGATTTAAATATTAAATCTAGCTTCCAATTGAGATATCATTAAAATAAGAATACTTTTTCGATTATTTTTTTCGTAAAAAGTTGTGTATTGCATTTGGTCAATCTTAATGTAGAGTATTGTATTGCGTACGTGAATTACGTACAATTGTATAACTCCATCGAAAAGTGTATTTATCTAGATCTGTAGAATCAAATCTATGGCAATGGTTGTTTGCTGAATTAAAATTAACGGACCTCGACTTGCACGGACTTATCAACTATAAGTTTCACAAGTAAAAACTGACGCGAAATGCCTCTTGCGTTTATTTCGAATACCTACTCATTCCAAGAAAAAACTACACAAAACAAACATATTTATTAACTAAAACAAAAATTTTACCACAATTCTTTTTACTTTTCAAAGATTTTCAATTATTTGTTCTTTAATACTCAATGAATCATGAATAAAAATCTTTAAAAATAACTTAAAATATCTTTGCTTCAATCAATAATAGTTTGTTAATGTCGATTTTCTCAGTTTTTGTAGTAGGACTAGTACTAATGGTCATTTTGTAATTAGACAGGCATATTTTTTTAATATGGTGTGCATTGAGAGCAACAGTGTACTATATATTTAATTGAACGATTTTATTGGATTTATTCACGTAGGGAACGTTTTATCTTCCATCGTACCCACAAACTGTTGGCCATGAGAAAACATAAATCATCACCTTTTTATAAACATGCAAAAAATATAATGTTTTTTAGTGCTTTACAAAAAAAAGGAACATATTTGTAATCGAACTCAAATTTGTATCATACTTATGAACGGCTTATCAACATTACATTTTCTCACAGCCAACAGTTGTTCTTCCAATCCAAAACACTTCTTACTTTTTATTCAACGCGTTTCCAATCTTAACGTTTCCTTCTAAAAATCCATCCTCGTGATCGCCTCGTAGACTTCCTCCCGTTTTTTGGAGCTGCCCACCGCGTCTCACTGACTGTGCAGCCGTCCACTAGGCGGCTTGACCTGATTATTGTTGCTCTGTGCTTTGGGTATAGCCCCGATAATTTTGACGCGTTGCTGTTGCTGTTGTGGCTGGATCTTGCCGTTGTCACAGAACTGCGGAGGTGGCGCGAATACGAGTTCATCAGCGCCAGTACCGGTGATCGGTGTACCATCAGCATTAAACTCGGGTGGTGGCGGTACGAACAGGTCATTACCCTGCTCCTCGGCATCGGCCTCGATTGGTGGTGGCAGCTGAGCCAGGCTAACTGCGTGCCTCGTTAGCAAACCGCTTCCACCGTAGCTCGCCCTCTTCTGCGCGCAGCCGGCGCTGACCACCATCACACTGTTATTTTCTTTATCGGCATGAGCTGAAATCGAGTTCGAGATTATTATTTTAAAACTATCAAATGGCTGCGCAAAAGCATCAGCATGGTTCAGGTAAATTTCGAGTGCAAACCTTGGTTATGTATGTGCTGATGCTGGTGGTGATTGGCCTCATTATTGCGAGCTTGCGTGTCATCAAAGCCAGTAGGAGGCCCTACAGGTACGTCCTGATCAGAACTTACGCCGCTAGAGCTGTTGTCGCCATCCTCCACGAGGGACTGTTGAGTCTAAGTAAGAAGATAATCAGTCAGATATAGCCTTGAAAAAATAGTAAGACTCTATTTTTTAAAAGAATGAGCTTTATATTTACCTTTAGCTGCTTGCGGACGTTTTGGATCTCCTCGACACTGAACGAGTGAGGTAGTGAGCCCGAGCCCGAGGAGCTGCTACTGCTTCCACTGCCAGCGGAGGCATTGGAGTTGCCAGACGTTTCGCGCGTTGACTCGAGTTTCTCACGCTGCGCTGCTTTTTCTAGTTCCTTGGCGATTTCTGACTCGTCACCTTCGTCCGTCAAGTCCTCGTCGTTCTCTGACTCACTCAAGCTGTAGTCGGGCTCGGGTATTGGTGGTGCCGATGCGCCGCCGTTCGGATTGTTACCGCCTACGGATTATATTCTCGTTATTCAAAATCTTTTGATTCTTACTATTCAACTACTGTTTAAAAAAGTTTTTTTTTACAGAAACTCACCGGAAACTCCCGATATATTCGAAGCCGACGAGCTGGTGGTCAAGCTGGACTTCTTCTTCCTCTCCCTCATGATACCGGCAGTGCTGTGACTCCTGCCGTTTTTGAGTGGCTGTGCGTATTGATTGTTGTTGTTGCCGTTACCGCCAGCAGTGGCCGCAGTCGCGACACCGTTAGCCTGACTCGCGCCGTTAGCCAGTTGATTACCAGGGCCAGGTTTGAAGGTAGCGGCGCTACCGGTGCCATTGGGTGTTCGAAGACTGTGAGATTTTCGCAGCTGGGAGCGCGTCGAGTGGCTGGGCAGACTGAGCGAGCGATAGCCTACTGTCTTCATATCCTCGGGTGAGGCGTAGAGCTTTGCACTGTTGGACGGCCGGAAGCTCGACATCACGCCATAGTTGCTCTCCGCTGTCGCTGCGGCGAGTTCTGTTCAATGAATAGCACATGCATTGTTAAGTAAAGTAACAGGGACATCGATACAAGAAGCCAAAACCTGCGCATATTCTCACCTTTGACCTGCTGTATGTGGGCCATGTTATCGTAGACCGAAGCTGGCGTGACTACGTCAGGAACCGGTGCCCCCACATTGACCTTTACGACCTGCCCGACCGGAGGCGGTGGTGGCGGGTGATTTGGCGGTGGCAGTCCGTTCCTGCCAAGAGCTGCATTGACATCCTCCTGGCTGCGATGGCCCTTGGGTACAAGGTTGGCGGCGCCTCCACCGACGCCGATTTGAGCTTGCACGTTGAGGTCGGGCGTGCTGTGGAAGTCGCGGTGCAGCTCCGACCCGCCGCCCAGACCACCGAAGAAGCGCACTCGCGACGACTGGAAGGATAGCAAGCCGAGATAGTTAGTCACTGGCTAGGGACGGTCGGGCTTGGTTTTTGGACTGGTTGGTGTGAGTGTGGGATTTGGTGTACGTCGATCGAGTCAAGTATGAATTATCGGCAAAGATATGATTTCCTTGGTGATGCTGGTGTTTTCACGTGATTCTAGTATAAGCTGAAGACGTTTGTTTCGCTGAGATAATTCATATTTAACTGTGAATAGATACTCGAAAAAAGCGAGTACTGTGTAATCGCGTGCTTGCGTGATAGAGCGTGTATTTGGTAGACAGGAGATCTTTATTTCGAAAAATTAGGATTTTCAATACGTAGCAATGAATTATGTTGAAACATTACTCGAGTCATAATTATCAAAAATAGAAAGAGAATCAACTTGAATGTAGAAAATTTGTATCGATAAAATATTTTTTCCTCTAGATTCTACAATAGTGAGTAGACGGTTAGAATATTATGTTAGTCAACTAGAAGTTAGAAAATATACTTTTGAACTACGTTAATTTTAGAATAAAGAGTTAATATACTTCAAAAAATTGAGCGAGAATTTTATATATAAAGATTCACTATGTACATACGAGATATAGAGAGATAGGAGTTAATGGAAAATTCACCTATGTTCTCTGGATAGTGATAAAATACTAAATAGCAGTGCTGTCAGTGATAGTTATTAAAAATATTTACTTTATCAACTCTGTGTTATTAATGTGTAAAAAAACTACAACTTTAAAATTGTATGTACAGTGTTGAAAATTTCCCTTTAAATTTTTATTATTTTGATGTATTTTTTCGAATAACGAGTAGTATACCATTCTATATTCTGCCCAAAAAATGATTTACTGACAAATATTTGTAAATAATTATATAATACGAAAATGCAAAAGTGAAGAAATTATTTGATTAACGAGCTTTAATCACCTGGAAAGGTAGCATAACTTCATGCAAAAAATGCAATTCATGCTAGTAAAAAAGTACCATGGGATGCAATTCACTGCATAAATACATACCAATCGAAACCTCTTAAATATTAAATAACTTAAGTTTCTTAAAATTAAATCCAAAGCGCTTGGTATTTTAGCATGAGTTGTATTATAGTTAAAAATGAGATATATTAAAATATGTCATTTTGATCGGTATAAATCTATGAAATGTTAACATCCTTTTTATGTACATGTATACAGTAGCACTGGCTCAATAATACAAGTTGTCCTCCTCGTCGCGAGATCCGTCGAATGATCCACGATTAATATTGGACTTGCTCAAAGTCAACTACAACAGAGAACATGCAAACATATCCACCATTAACCGGAAGAGAAAAAGATCATGCTTCTTTTTGTTACAATCTTCGAAGCCTCCTTCGGGTTAAATTTTGGAAAATCAAGGCTTTGATTAGCAAAATAGCGTCAGCAATTTTTAGTAATAAATTAGAAAAATCTAGATGAAAAAGGAGACGGTGGGGACAAGGCGGCTTGTTTTCGAAGAGGAGTAACCGATCGATTGTTGGACAAGAATCTTTACAAGCTACCGTTGAAAGAACTGCCCGATCAATAAGTTTATACTATTTTTACTCGGGATAACATTTTTCAAGCAACGCAAACCGCACAGTTCTTTCAATCGTAGTCTGCAAGATTCGATCCGCCCTGAGGTCCTCAACCCCTGTCGTCTCGTTGTGGTCCTTACTTTGCCCTTGCGCTTCATCTCGGCAACACTGGCGTAGACCCGGCCGGACTTGCCCGGTGAAGTTGAATGGGACTTGGTGCTAATCGTGCCGCTGGGATAATGCGAGCTTGAGTTTATCTGCATCGTCGAGCCGTAGTGGCTGGGGCTCATGGCGCTGCTCATGCTACTAGCAGCGCCGTTGGCGCCCTGCTGCCGCTGAAAGAGCTCCTGCAAAGAAAAGGATAACGGACGATGCTCAAGCCGTTCACATCGCGCACTCAGAGACGACTTCCGTTCTTTATCTCTTGACGTGTTGATTTTTTTTTTTTAGATAAAAATGTCTGCAGGCCTAGTTTTTTTTATTACTGATGATGCTGGTACGTGTACTTGAATCTAAATAAATGATTATTTACTTTGCACTCTGTCGAACATGAAAATGGCTAGCATGCTGTTTTGTGACAGTTGAATGAAACCATGAAAATATGATGGCATTCCGTCGACAGTAAACAGTGAATACGTATGCAAGGCGAGTTCCAAATGCTACTTCATGAAATGAAATTCAAAGATGATCCTACGAGTAGAGTAATACTCTTGAATGTATACAAGACTATCGATGTCAAATTTAAATATACAAATTAAAGCATTTAGTAATCTTATATTGCTTCTAGACTTGTATTGAACACGTCATTCTCTGAGTGCGTTCATCGTGCACCACATGCATGGATATGGATGCCAGTACTTGATAAATAATTAAGTAAAAAATAAAAAAAATAAATAAAAAATTAAACAGTAAAATAAATACGAGCATAACGCTCCGATGAACTTTGTATGCTCTAACTACACTTATATATAACATACACGTGCTTTCTACGGTTTTCGAGCTCGGTCATCGCGAGCTTGAAGGGTGTAAAGCCACACAGAGCCTAGTCATGGCCAGAGTGCCTTTTCCATTTCCCATTCTGCTCTATTAACATTTGACTGCTCGTTTGTGCAATGAAAGAGCTTCTTTCAGGTATGCATTTGTGTAAGCTGACGCCGCTGACTTACCTCGAGTTCAGCCGCGGTGATCCGACTAGATGTCGGTCTCGAGCGTATGCTCGCTGTTCTTGGTTGTGAGGATGAATTCTGATTGGCGTTACCTCCCGGCGTCGTTGGTTGGTTCAAGTGCAGCGACTCGGAACTGTTGGATTTAGCGCAGTTGGACGACATTTCATCGCGGTCGTCTTTCTCGCCGCCACCTTCTGAGATAAACTCTGATGTATTATACGGCATTTTCGACAAGATTGTATGACTTGAAACCTTGTACGTTAACGATAAAAAACATTCTTTAGAAAATGAAAGGTAGAGCTTGACATTACCTAGGCCGGCGACCATAGACCGAGCCCTAGCTCTCCCGACGCTGAGCGTAGTCTTTGGATCTCTGCGCGGCGGCATCGGCGCGGGGGACCGGCCGAGAGTGCCACCGATTACGACGCTGTTGTTGGTCTTGCGTGGCAGCGTCGCGTATTGCCTCTGAATCGGCTGACTAGTCGGCAGGGCGGCTGCCGATTGCGAGTTAGGAAGACTGAGCACCGGCGACACGACCGTCATGCGCACCAGCTCGCCGGACTTCCTGATCAGGTCGACCACGTGCTCATGCAGAGCCGTCGTCACATCCTCGCCGTTTATCTGAAAGGATGTTTGCCAGTAGAAACAGACCGAATGGGACAGACATTCATCGTTGGATTTTTCGACAAAATTGCCATACCTGAATGAGAAAATCTCCTTTACGAAGGCCGGCGAGATCGGCCACGCCACCCTCGTCGACGTCATCGAGGTATTGAAGAGCCGGGTACCTGGCCGACAGTGTGACCTCGGTGAGATTCGTCGTTGACTTGGCGCCGCGCAACACGAAGCCGAAGCCTTTTCGCGAGCGATGTAGCACAACCGTGCGCGGCTCCGTCGTTACCCTGGAATCGTAAGCATGAAAACTGCGGATCATTAGTATGTCCGTTGGATGGAGTTACGATGGGAGTACAATTAAAGTATTCAATTATCTGGTTCTCAAAATTTTACCCAACACAAATTTATTGCTATGTAATTATATTCCCATCGTAATGAAATATTTATACAACGCAATATATACGCTCAAGGCAAAGCAAAGTGACGCATGTACCTAAAGCAAACATAATACATTCTGTTCCGATCGATCAAGCGACAACGTTTACTTGCTTCTCGTTTTTCAAATTCTTTTTCTAGTTTCTATCATGTATATTATACTCTAATCAATACAAGATTCGAACTTTGATTCCGTATCCAAGATAATTAGGCGCTAAATAAATGTCAAACAAACTAAAATGTCGTCAAAGAAAAATTTCTAATATTTTCATAATCAACCCTTTCATGAAAAATGTCCTCTAGTACATTCAGCCAATAAACTAATCAACACAAGATATGAAAGGGTTAAAGAAAATCAAGGTACATGCCCGACGTCTACAGAAAGATGCCCGTAGCCACATAAACGTGTCATCGGATCTTCGAATAGAACTGAATCAACTCTCGAGTTCCATTCTCGAATCCTCGACACTACCATCTACCACAAAGCCGCAAAAAAAAACACAATTAAAAAAAAATATAGTCGAGCGCAGAGCAGTTCTATATGTATACGAAAATCGCAAGCGAGCCATTTCTGTAGCATAGTCTCTGCTTTGTTGTTTTCCCTCACGGTTTCTTTAATCTAGGAGCAGTGGCAAAGTACTTGTGCTGCGACTCCCGACGGCCGAGCACTCGGTTTCTGGAGGCAGCTGCGGCGGCGGCGACCTCCCTCGCAACTGCCTGCGGTCCTAGTGGTATGTTGGTGTGACGCAGCCTGACCTCCTGTACGCAGTGAGCCGGGAACAGACCGGTGCCCTGGCCGCGGAGGACGCCTTCGAGGAGGCCACAGTCCGTCGCTCCTGTCACTGTGAAACGAAAATTAAATATTTAGAACAATATGATTTGACAATCGATGATCGAAGTGCCAATCGCAGGGAATTGGGTGGACGCAGGTCAATTCAGTATAAAAGCTCCTCGATAGAAAAAGTCGAACAAAAGCAGACACTCACCTTCGAGTATATCACCCTGATTGATAGCCAGATGTCCGGGTATTCCACCGCTGTAGGGCTCGACGCAAACGACGGTTGTGCCGGGTATCGATAGCGAGTTGTTTGTCGTGTCGGACTGCGATGTGCCGACGCCCGAGCTGTCGCTGATGACGTCCGAGGCTGTGTCGCCGAGGCTCTTGTCTGCAACAGATCCACCGACAACACGCGGCCTAGTCAGCAACGTCTCCATTTCTGCCGCGAATCTCGCACATGCGACGCGATTGTTGACTTTTTTTCCTCCTTTACTTTGCGCCTTCGCAGCGTTTCTGTCTGCGCGGAGATTTAGCCTGTAGTCGGCCTGATAACGGCATGTGTATTCCGACGTTTTCTCACTTGGCGTTTACGGTGTTTTTACAGTGAACAATCAAATTTTATTCGCATCGCTGTTCGCTATCAAACCGACGCAATAATTTTTTAAAATTTATATCACAACACGAACACTTTTCTAAATTTTCACGCCATTGACGTAACGAGGAAACACCTCATTCTTTTTATCTCCGAGGTAATCGACCAAAAAATTTACGGCCTCCACTGATAAGAAGCCCGAATATTCTCATCAAATCATAAGACATGAGCTTCTTCATAACCTTCGTCGCAAACGTTTCGCACTACACAAGCCCGAGAAAAAATAACTGACGTAATGCACTTCCAGCACTTTAATCGTTTAACCCAATTTCCAACGCACCGAACAATAACCTAGCGTCTCCACAAAGAGACTGGAGCAGCGCACTCGTCGACTACGCGTACGAAAATGTTATTTTATTTTCCAGCCGCCGGCGTGAGAATCGGATTAGGTCGCGGGCGCGTGTGTACGTGTGTGTATCTATGCTGCGGAACAGGTATCGAGCCGATATCGATACAGATATTTCAAGATTACGAGCCCGCGAGAGAGAGAGAGAGAGTGTGTGTTGCTCTATATTTACCGATACGGCTCTCCGACGGCTTATCGAGCCGTGCATTAACGCTCATTTAGCACGAATCGATGAGTAGCGATTCACTCGCGCGCGCTTCTTTTTTTATCGTCTTGATCCGCCTCTCGCTTTTAAGTCTCGAAGCTTGCAAAATTATTTTCGCGGGAAAAAGGTGACGAATATCGCGAAGGCTGTAATTTTTCGCAATATAGAGCGCAGGTTTTATCGTTGACGCTATTTATTCCAGTGTGTTTAAGTGCGTGCATAATAGAATAAATAATATTATCATTTGATTTATGAATTTCATATTAGGTGTGATGATTGTCTTTTGATTTATGTGAATGATGAAGTAGAAAAGAGCTATGATGTGACAGTGTCTTGATTACATAAAATAGTATATGTATGTAAGCTACTTGTAAAAAAACATCTAATAATAACATCAGTTCGAAAACACTTGAGCCAGCACTGAGAATAGCTTATGAAAATTTCTCATTCTCAACATTCTATATGTAACAAATAAATGAATGTGACTATATATTGCATGATATGAATGTTCAAAAAGTATGTAATATGTGAGTACAAAATACAGTGATGAGAAATTCATGAAAAAATGTTCTAATTCTAAAAATAAACCATGACATCTAGGATGATCATTATTCCATAAAAAACATTACACTCATAATGCTAGAATTATCATATAAGAAACAAGACTCTAATGTAAAGTAAAAATTATATATCAACTCGACGTATATAAAAAATATCTAGTGCAAAAAGAAACATAATCTATATATGTCGAACGAGATATTGCTCTCGTTATACTTTTGCCATATAATATATATCAAAAGAAGAAGCTAAACAATAAGATTGTTTCATCTGCGCTGTAAAAAATTACATTACTCGGCTTTACACGTAAAGACAAAGTCACTACCTCCAGACGAGAAAAATCAATCTCCTGGTGGCGATGTCACCTGTGTATACCTACGAGATGTCAGACTCTTCCTTTTCCGGACTGTTCCGGATGGATTGTCAACTTTTCGAATAAGAGAGAGAGAGAGATAGCGGGGATAAGAGAGACGGTGGAAAAATATGGAGCAAACGAAAAATTAAACGAGATCGACGGTATCACGCGATCATGTTGGGAAGATAAAAAGAAAAAAAAACGGAGCAAAGGCAGGAAGGAAGAAAGAGAGCAATGTGCATATGTACCTGTGACAATGCTGGCCGAGTCCTCGCCGGACGGTTGATTACTGCCCTCGGAGAGGCTGGAGCTTGCGGAGCTGAAGGGCGCCAGGCTCCGGCTGCTCGGCGAGGGCGAGGGTGGCATCTCGAGGGGCCTGAGGCCCCCGAGGCCCCCGCCCCCACCTCCCCCCTGGATGTCCAGCCGGTGCTGGAGCTCGATCCTGTGCTCCTGAAGCCTCGTCAGGCCCTCTATTCGCACGTTCTGATAGTGCTCGCCACCGCTCGATAATCTTTAAAGGGGGACGGCGCGCATCACGCACGCTCGGATCATTTCGGTTTTCTCATTTTTATTTCGTGTTCGGTTAGTCGGGGAAATTTGTTCGTTCGTCGTTTTATTTAGGACTGGCTGGATTACTCTCGTTAGTGGGAGGTAGGCGTAAATTGTCTTTGCAAGCGCGATCCCAGTTGTAGATTAAGGATTTTCAGAGGTTCTGTGAGCGAGAGGTTATGATAATGACGATGATGCGATGATGATTATGACAATGGCCAATACAGTTGAAAATCGTCAGCCTGTATCGACCTCCAATGTATGACGTCGCGAACAAAAGTTTTTGATGTGCCAGGACGATGTTTATGAGGGTGAAAAACTTTATTTAAAACTTGTTTTCAACGCTGCTCCGAGTACAAACTTTTTCAATGCATCGCTGATTCATTATTTTAATGATCGCGTAAAGTTTCGTACACGGGACCAATAAATGAGATGTAAACCCAAGCAGCGTTGAATAATGTTAATGCGGGGAAACATAATTTTGACGAGAATGAGAAAACTTGAAAAAAAAAAATAGTATGTATTAGATGATAGCGAAGATGAATGAGCAGAGACAGAGAGGAAATAAGGAAGAGATTGTCATGGCAGAGTCGCATAGTGGCGAGAACTGGAGCTTCTGGTTCCTACGGAAACCAAGTTCTCCAATTCTCGCCACAGCAAAGACAGTTTATGCTTACCTCGCGTGCTCCCTGAGCTGCGCGGGGCTCTGATACTCGGAGCTCAATCTCTGGTGTTGCTGCTGCTGCTGCTGCTGTTCGGACGGATTTCTCTGGATGGTATTGGTGTTGCTACTACTCGACGCGGCAGCGGAACCCGTGGTACCACTACCGGCGCCGTTACTGCTACCCTGCTTCTCGATGGACGGCACTCTGTTGAGGCAAGCGTGGTGCGACTCCGCCCTGGACATCGTCCCGTGGTGATGGTGCTGCTGCTGGGGCTGATTTTCGGCGGGCGTCGTGGGCGTGCTGGACATCCCCCGGCCGAGGCTGCCGGAGGCGAGGTAGGCGTCGGCCGAGGAGACGACTCGGCTGGGATTGCTGGAGCCAAAGTGCTCGCGGGTCAGGGTGTTGCTCGCCGAGCCCGAGGACGAGGAGCCCGAGGAGCTGATCAGCGAGGTCGACATGCCCACGGGCGAGGACGGGGTCAGCGGCTGCTGATAGTCTCCGGACGGTAGCCTCGTCAGCGTGCCGAGGCCGAGGTTGCCTGCGCTGCAGCTTGTGGAGAGACCGCCAAACGCCACCGAACGCCTCTTCGGATTGTAGCGGGGCGGGCCCTTGAATGGCACTGCAATTTTTCGTCACCGTGCCCCGGAGGGTTGGTGTTGTTGGTATCGTCATTCTTTGTTTACTCTTTGATTTGTTTTTATTCGGTTGCGGTCGGTTCGTTATATTTTTTGCTATCATTTCGTAACCTCGGTTTTGTTACTAGTTTAGCGTTTGTGTTTCTTCACTGTCGTCTGTTTGCTTCTAGAGACTAAGTGGATCGACGGTTCTCGTCGTTTAGGGTGACGGTGATCAAACCAATGACGGTTTCAAGGATCGAGAGACAGCATGCGCTTGTGCTCGCAAGCTATGAAACCTGTCATCCGTAGATCCTCGAAAGAGTCACGCGGATATTTAAAAAGTGCAATCGTTTGTCCAGTATCAAACCAGTACTTTTGCAAAAATCAAACAAAGTCGCTCGAGTTTCAAATTAGCAAAGTTATCAAGACCTTGATGTGCTCAAACAAGTATACGCAGGTACAAGGAGGAAAAAGCCGTGTTAGTAATAAAAATTTACAAGCTTGCACTTGGAGACGCACATTACAAGTACTTTGAGATAAATGCACTCGATGCATCATCGTAAACAGACATGGGCAGATTTATTTTGATATTACGGTGCAACAGGTAAAGTATACATTGGCAATAAATTTGCTGTCAATTATGCGAATTTTCTATTTCAAGTTTTGCCCATGACTGGCCATCGACTAATTAGTATGGTGTCTCTTTTTCGAATTAGGAAGCGTTCCAAGCACATACAATCAAATCAATCAATCAATCGTTCGTTCCAGTCGGCGTAATCATTCGGGTTGTCCTTTCGTGCGTTAGTTACGTAATTTAATTCCCTTTTCCGTATATAATCTGTTAGATGGTTGTTGGTTTGTTTACAACACGATGCAGTTGCGTCGAATCTGACGGAGTCACTTGAAAATCTTCGGGACTGTCGTACGTTCGTGCGTTCGTGTATTACCTCTCGTTGTTTTCATTTTAACTCAGTTGGTATATGCAAAATTTACACGTCCAGATACAAGTAGGTATACATAATTAAATACAATTATACAAATTGTGCACATAGTTCTTTGATACAATCCACCGTCGAGTGTCCAATTGATAATACGATAAGAGATTTTTTTTTTAATTGGACTTTCGACTAAAATGCATCCTGCATTTTTTATGTATCACAAAATACAATCTTAACTACTGACTAAAATTACATAAGGTTACAACGCCCAAGACAAAGTATTTATATATTACACGATTAGTAATATTAGAGATATTATGTAAAGTTGACTATATAATAAAGAGAGTTGAAGGAAATCGAATTTTCATACAGCAAAAAAAAAATTCGCCAGTCGATCACGTACAATCAATCTCGATGTTTCAGGTCAAAAGGTAAAAATACTTGGATGCAAATTCAATTAACGAGCATCCCAGAAGCATCTAATTATACTGGTAAAAATGAAGCTGCATCTGAAATCTTGAAAATTGATTGCACGTGATTCTCAACTGACTGATAGACGGACTACTACCTCTCTAGCGATGCGATCGCGAATAATATCGACGCATCGTTCTATATCCTTCACCCATGGCCATCGGAGCAAAAAGGCTCGAGAAACAGCTAGAAAGGGGCATATTAAGGAGATACCTCGCAACTAGCCTATAGAAAGAGACAGAAAGAGATAGAGAAGGAGAGTGCCCCGTACATGTATAAATCACACATGGCGCACACATAGACGGACGCGAGAGCATCACCACCAGGCGATTTCATCCGCGACCCTCGCAAGCGGTGTTACGTTACTACCTACATCCATACATACACACACGCACACGAACACGTATGAAATATACACTCCGTCAAAGTCAAGAGCCCGGCGTATAACTGCGCGCGTTCTCTAACTGTATATGTATACGTATACATATAGGAGAAAGAGAGAAGGAGCCGAGATCTATCGAAAATCCTAACGAGCATCTAATCTAGTATGCCGCGTGCGTGCGCGCGCATGCAGCCTGGCCTAGCTCTTCATGCAGCCGAGATCGCCGAGAATAGAAGAGCATGCAAGCCGATGTGTATCCGCCTACGCGATTGATCGCCGACTTTCAGATTCATCTGTTCACCGGGGCCTCGAGAGTTCGCGAGCAGCGAGACGTCTGGTCGTTTCTTTTTCTCTTTACCTTCGAATCGACTGCTGCTGTAGTGGTCACTTCCGCGCAATGCAATGTACAGGAGGAGATAGTTGCGGCTCGCGGCCGTTTTTGCATATTGCGCATACAACCGGCTAACCCTCTGGAGAAACTGATTCCGAGAGTGCGCGGGGAATTTCACTTCCTGGAATGCTGTCGATGCAGCTGATACTTTGTTCGAGGCGGGGTAATGGCTTTAATACTTTGAGATTTTAACGCGATTTTTATAGCGCGAATGTTATTGCACTACATTTAGAGAATGAGCGACCCAAGCAGCAGGCCCAAGAAGGCAGTTTTGGCATAGGCTGCACACCTCTATATCTACCCTCCACACGCAGATTGTGACGAGGGGGATAGAAAGGTGCCTATGCGCCACCTATTGCCGCTAACCAGATGCTTAGATATCTGCGGTAATTCCAAGCGGTGGGGGACATATCAGTCCAAATTCTTTTCTTTCGTGGATATACTATACACATACTCGGCAAACCGAACGTTTCAATAAATATTAACCGCGGCAGGCGATCAATTTCGAAACATTAACGGCACAATAATGCGTACGTTAAAGTCTCGCCGTATCAATTTTCAGCGTGCAAATTCGAGGCGCGGCGTTTCCGTGTTTCGCGTGGAATTATTAGGACAATCACCGCGGACGGCTGCCGTAAATCAGAGCCTCGCGTATACCTACGCGCCAAATTCCGACGCTAAGCGCGTTTACGATCGGGCGTACACCTATACCGAGTCTCGCGAGTGAATGTAAATTGTACTTCTCTGCCTCGTCCTCTAGATCAAATGGTAGTATGCTCCACTGAGCGTTCTAGCCACAGGATTTTTTAAAGAATTCCAAAACTCTTTTGTCTCACTCGTTACCATGGAGTTGTATCCGTTGATGCTTCATTACGCTTTCCTGTGCGTTGAAAGCCACACGTATAACCTTTCTCGCTCTCTACAATTTTGTTGGTAAAGAACCATGAGTTCTCGCAAAAGAAGACGGGATCATAGCTATGATCGATCGGGAAAATCACGCCGCCATTCTCATCACGATGCCCCTAAACATTCGAGAAACCGCACAACGCCATCATGCAGCAGGAGCCCGTTGAGGACGACGCATCATGGTGAATCTGGACAACGGCGACATAAGGGGCATACACGTGACGATTACAGAGGTAACCCGCCTGTGAAGCACCATAAAAGGCCTAAAAGGAGATCACCGTCCGGAAGCGACAGTGAGCGCCGCCCGAGAGGCTCGCCGTGTCGTGGACGAGTGCATTCGAGGAGTGATATGCGCAAAAGATACTCGTCCGAAAGCGATAGTGAGCGCAACCCGAGAGGTTCGCCGTATCGTGGACGAAGTAGATCATCGAGCGGATCATCAAGACGATATTACAGCGACTCTTCAAGATGTAGCAGCATGTATACCAGCCGTAGCTCGCGCAGTTTTTCACGTTCGTCCTCCGAACGCACCTCATCTATGCGCAGATCACGCACTCCTTCACCTTCGAGCAACGACAAGAATAAGCGGCCAAAACGCAACCAGCACCATGACAGGAAAAAGTACAAGGATGGAAAGGTAGATTCATCTACGGGGAAATCAGGTGAGACCTCTGCTCTTGACAAAAATCAGCCTAAAGTAAACGCTGAGTTACTCGACCTATTGGGAGAGTCTTTCCAAGAAATGGAAAAAGGACCTGCAATTCATGCTGAAGTTGCAAAAATTTGGCAACAAATCTGTCAGAAAGGCTTCTCTAAAGAACCGAAAGAAGGTTTGATTAAAAAATATCTGATTCCCGAAAATTGTATCGCGCTCAAAGCACCTTTGCTTAACTCCGAGGTTAAATCAGGAGTTGGAAAATCTATTCAGCGCAGGGATCATTTCCAAATCATCACACAAAATCAATTAGGCTCAGCTCTTTCAGCGTTAGCCAAAGCTCTATCCAAACTAATGACGGAAGAAAACATTACGGAAGAAGTGAAAAAATTGTGTTTTGAATGGATGAGCGATGCAGGGAAACTTCTAACCGATTTACATCATCAAATTTCAGTGACTAGAAGGGCGCTTATATCTCCATCATTGAAACAGCTTGCAATTAATGTAGCAGACGATGCTGAAATAGACGACTACCTTTACGGCCAGAATTTTTCAGAGAGATTGAAAACAGCTAAGGAAGTGGAAAAGGCCGGCAACGAGCTAACCAAACAAGAACGCTTTGAGAGAAGAGGCAACTACGTCGGTACGAAGAACTTCTACAAAAATCAAAGGACGAGGAATGATTTAAACTCCAGAGCGCCCCTTCGACGCAACACGCAGACCTTGCGTTATCCGAGGGGGCAGAGACAACAGTACAACTCACGAGGCCAGAGCAGGGGCTACAGGAAGAAGTAATCGAAACTGTGAGTGAAATTGGCGGTCAAATAAGATTTTTCCAAAAATCTTGGCGCAAGCTCACAAACGACCCTTTTATTTTATTGTGCGTAAGAGGTTACAAAATTGTATTCGATTTCAAGGTTATCCAATCCGTCGTACCACCAGAACCGTCTTTTTCTAAAGACGAAGATATAGCTTGTGAATTCGCGATAAAAACTTTAGTTAAAAAAGGCGCCGTATCCAAATGCAAATCTCACGAACAACAATTCATTTCCTCGTATTTTTTGCGTCAAAAATCAAATGGAGATTATCGGTTTATATTGAATCTTAAGAAACTAAATAAATTTATTATCGCTCCGCATTTTAAAATGGAAAATGTTAAGACAGCATTGAAACTCTTATCGAAAAATTCATATATGGCGGCTATAGACTTGCAAGACGGATATTTACTTGTTCCAATTGACAAAAAATCACGGAAATACTTAAGATTTATATATAAAAACGAATTGTACGAGTTTAATGCGCTTCCTTTCGGTCTTTCGATAGCTCCTTACATATTCACGAAACTTTTAAAGCCAGTTGCAGAAAAATTGAGAACATACGGCATTTTACTCGTAATCTATTTAGACGACATCTTGTTAATAGCCGAAAATGAACATGATTGTTTGAGAAACATTGAGATTGTGCAACAACTGTTAAATTCTCTAGGACTTATAATTAATATCAAGAAAAGCCAATTAACGCCATCCCAACAGTGTAAATTTCTCGGTTTTATTCTGGATAGTAAAAAATTCTGCATTTGTTTAACGAAAGATAAGCGTGAAAAAATCAAAAAAGCAGTGTATGAACTATATAATGGCGAAACATTTACGATCAGGCACGTTGCAAAAGTTATCGGTACACTTATAGCAGCATGTCCTGCTGTGTGTTACGGTTGGTTATATACTAAGCGCTTAGAACGCGGAAAATTCTTAGCCCTAAACGAAAATAATAATAACTACGAGGAAAAGATCAGAATAACGAAAGAAATGAGACTTGACTTAAAATGGTGGATAAAAAATATAAGTATTGCCAAAAATTATATTCGAGAAAATATGTACGATCTTGAAATTTTTACTGACGCATCTCTTACGGGATGGGGTGTTTTTTGCAACAGTGAAAAAGCACACGGTTGGTGGAAAAACAATCAATCTAAACACATAAATTTATTAGAATTAGAAGCTGTATTTAATGGTCTTAAGTGCTTTGCTAAAAACAAACATGATTGTGAAATCCTGCTTAGAATCGACAACACGACGGCTATTTCATACGTAAATCGAATGGGTGGAATAAAATATGTAAAACTTAACAAAATTGCGCGTGATATTTGGCAATGGTGTGAAAATAGAAATATTTTCTTATACGCTTCATACATAAAATCCAAAGACAATTATTACGCCGATGTAGAATCACGTAAATTACCCCCTGAAACCGAATGGGAAATAGCCGATTGGGCATTTGATATAATTACAGCAGAATTTGGTGTTCCAGATATTGATTTGTTTGCTTCATGTTTAAACGCAAAGTGTAAAAAATTTGTATCTTGGAAAAAAGATCCCGATTCTTTTGAAATCGATGCATTTACGATACAATGGAAACATTATTTTTTCTACGCATTTCCACCATTTTCGGTCATTCTAAAAGTTTTAAGAAAAATTATAAATGATCAAGCACAAGGAATCGTAGTTGTACCATATTGGCCAACGCAACCTTGGTACCCTCTTTATAAATCGTTAGCGACGACACCGTTGATTAAATTAGGACCGGATGCTAACTTATTATCTTCTCCTTATAGAGAAATTCACCCGTTGTCGCAGAAACTTATCCTGGTTGCCGCCAAATTATCTTACGAGCGTACACGCGAAAAGGATATATAGAAGAAGCAGCTGAAGTTATGTTGGCATCCATAAGTGCGAAAACGCTGAAATGTTATGAAAAACCGCTTAGATTATGGTACGATTATTGCACAGAAAAAGGCGTTTCATTATACGAAACAGACATAAAAAACATCATCGAGTTTTTTGCAAATCAGTACAAAACTGTAAAGTCATATAGCACTCTAAATACATATCGAGCCGCGATCTCATTGATTATGAATAATCAATTAGGAGAAATTCCCGAAATAACGAGATTTTTCAAAGGTGTTGCTAGCGAAAAACCACAGATGGCTAAGTATTCGGAAACTTGGGATCCACATACCGTGTTAACCTTTATAGCTAATTGGTTCCCGAACGATACTCTAAATTTGGAAAAATTAACGAAAAAACTAGTTACACTTTTAGCGCTGATCACAGCTCAACGCGTACAAACATTGTCAAAAATTCAACTTAGCAACATTCACGTAACACCAAATGAAATCAAAATTAAAATAACAGAAAAAATTAAAACTAGTAATAGATTGAGAGAACAACCGTTATTGAAAATTCCATTTTTTGTTAATCAAGAAAACATTTGCCCCGCAAAGACTTTACTTGCTACATTGATAAGACCGGAAGTCTTCGACCGATAAACGAAGATAGTTTGTTAATAACATTCAAAAAGCCACACCATTCAGCGTCAACCCAATCAATAAGTAGGTGGATAAAAAACGTACTTCATGAAAGTGGCATAGACACAACGATTTTTTCGGCTCATAGCACACGTCATGCATCTACGTCCGCGGCAGCAAGAACCGGGATAAATATTGAATCAATTCGTAAAGCAGCTGGTTGGTCCGAAAAATCTTCTGTATTTGCGCGGTTCTATAACAGGCCGGTCAATAACTCCGACGCATTTGCATCTTATGTAACGCAAGCAAATAATTAACTTGTTATATTTTGTCATTTATATCAATTAAAATACTATAATTAAAAAATATACATCTCTTTGATTGATCTTCCTGCGCTATTCTTAAATTGTGAAAATAGTGCTTTAAACGTCTACCATTTGATCTAGAGGACGAGGCAGAGAAGTACAATTAGACGATCGAGTGAACTTACCTGTAAGTGAAACCTCGATCATAATTGTACGATCTGCCTCGTCCGAATAGATCAAAGCCCTTCCCTAAACATATGATAAATACAAATTTTCCCTCCCTGTTATTTTCACAATTTACGCTTTAAAATTAATGAAGCATCAACGGATACAACTCCATGGTAACGAGTGAGACAAAAGAGTTTTGGAATTCTTTAAAAAATCCTGTGGCTAGAACGCTCAGTGGAGCATACTACCATTTGATCTATTCGGACGAGGCAGATCGTACAATTATGATCGAGGTTTCACTTACAGGTAAGTTCACTCGATCGTCTAATTTTCGCCTGTAATTGAGAAGTCCCGGAAGACTGTTTTTTTTCGATCGCACCCTTGTATGCAAATAATTATTTTAACTTCTAGTTTCTATAGTTTTAAAGAATATCAAATTGGCAAAGTTGATTGTTCGAAGCGATGACTCACTCAGTCCAGTTATCTATAAGATCAGCGATAAATCACTTTGCGCTTTTAGTTTTCATTTCTTAACAAATACTTCAATCAAACGATATCTAATCTAGAATAGCTATAATTAGTACAAATACCACTCTCAATTACGAGGAAGGTTTATGAGATTATGATTTTTGTCTTTTCCGCGATCACACTTGAGCACCCGTCGTTTTTTTTTAAATATTTTTGTATTCACGGTGCTTTGAAGCTTTAATGATGACAAGTACACCGACGAGGTATCGCGAAAGATAACGGACGGATTCTGAAAGTCGTCGATCACTCGCACCCTTACATTAATAGTTTTCTTTTGAAGATACCGACAATAAAAGACGCCGCCGACTGACAAGCGCATCTCCAAAAAAGAAACGCAACCATTAGTATAACACACTCACGTGACATGAACAATACGATGCAAAAGTTCTACGGCAACCATTAAAGAAAAAGAAACAAGCTTGAAATACTCCAACAATCCAAAGTGTGAGTGAGAGATGAGTGAAAGAAATCAAACGTGAACGCAAGTGAGTGAGCGAGAAAAAAAAACGTGAGATGATCTCGCGTGACTCATGGAAACTCACCGACTTCATCGGGCTGGTAGTTCTTGATAACGTCCGCAAGTTCCATATTGCCGGCAATGACGGCCACTTGGTAGGGCGTTTGGTTAGCATAGTTGAGGGCGTCTTTCTGAGCGCCCCGGAAGAGCAGCTGCCTGATGCACGAGGAGTCAGTGTTGTTGACCGCGCAGACGTGCAGCGGTGTGTTGCCCGAGGCATTGCGTGCGTTCATGTCCGCCCCATAGAAGAGTAGGTGGTCCAGGTGCTGGACCAGGTTGTTGCGGCAGGCCTGCGATAGAGCATTCAGTTTTCAATCTCGAGCGGGAATTAAGATCGTAGGCAAGTTTCTTTTTGGCTTTTAGTAGCAGACGAGATTCAATCTGTTTCTGCTCGCGCGCGCGTTAACGGTTCAGTAGTGCGATGGGATGTCTGCAAACTTGCTGCTTTCTTGGAGAACATAATTTCTACAGCTGAATGACAGCGATAACTGCGCGCTCTACTATACGGTTCAATTTAATTTGATCGCTTATGCACTACTGGATTTGTACTTGTATAAAAAATGCAGTTTCAAATACCTGATGAACCTCCTGCCAGCCCTGAAGATCCTGCGCGCCAATGGTCGCATGGTCGTGCAATAGAGTCTCGCAGAGCATTGGGTCGGTCTTGTAGATGACGCTGTAGTAGAGGGGCGTCAGGCCCTTGGTATCCTTGTAGTTCGGACTGGCACCGAGCTCCAGGAGCGTTTTCACCGCTTCGAGGTTGTTCCGCTCGACGGCCCGATGCATCGCCGTCAGTCCCTCCTTTGTCCTGTAGTCCAGCAGGGCACCGCCGTTTACCAGCGCTATTATCACCTTCGACGGTTTCTTCAGCGTCGTCGCCAGTGTCAGCGGCGTTTCTGACGAACAAAACGAATTTCAAACACCATAATCAAGCCCGCTATTTCTCGCACGTGGAATCCGCTTACGAGCACTGCAGCCTACATCCATAACTCTCGCGCGTGCTCTTGTCGACATTCCATTGAAAAGCGCGCACGACGACCTTGGCTATACGGAGAGAGAGCTCGAGCCACTGGTCTCTTATCTAACGCAAGGACGAGTTTTCCCGCGCGACCAGGAAGCTACTCCTTCGCGTAACGGTCGGCACACGCCCAGTGCACCAGTATAGCAAACGAGTTTGCAGCGCCGTTGCTCCCTTTTTTCAGCTTTCCAGATGCACGCGACACACCGCTAGTCTCATGCTCCGAGAGATATTATTGTGAACTAACAGGGGTCGTGACGCTTCGCTGACTATACTTCGATCTGGATGGACGAGCCGCGCTCGCACGAGGGAGCTTTTTTTCCTTCTGCTCCGCGTGTTCTGTTATACCGCGATTTTTGACAGGATTCCACGCGGAAAGACACGAGAGAAACAATAACGGCGATGACTCACCTCCCGTGTCCTGACAGTGAAAGTTAGGATCCAAGCCCTTGCCACACATCTTGGCGATCTTCTCGACCTGGCTGTTGGCCACGTAGTCGAGCAGCCTGCGCAGATTCGTCCTCGTGTGCATCGCCTTCAACTGCTTCTCGTCGAGGTGCAGCATCTTGTAGACCCGCCTCTTGTACTTGAGCTACGCGTGGTACCGAGAAAAAGACGGAGAAGCAAAGAAAACGTCAGAAACAGCAGCCGACACGGCATACGCGTATGGGGAGGACCAAGAAGAAGAAGAAGAAAAGGGAGAAGGATCGAAGGATGCGTGTGCATGCGAGGTTTGAAACGGGGCCGCCGAGAAGGGCCCATAAAAATGTCTCGCCCGTGTACATAAATGGTTGACCATAAACCTTTTAACCGTCTAGCCGTCTTCTTTTCTCGCTGCGTAGCTTGTAATTCTTTATTTTCGCCAACGCGCGGTGACCCTTCTTTCTTACGACTCGCTGATGTACGCGGGCTTTTGTTCGCCGAGTTTTTGCGAGATAAATTCATCGATATAATCTGATAGCTGACTTCACCATTGATATCGGTTATTATTCATCCATCTTTCACGATTATGCAACAAGAAACTGCTCGGCTCGATTTTTTTTCAAATAATTGAGCATCCGCACCTCAGAAGTTACGTAGCTCGCCTTTATAAAGATTAAATTATAGCAAAAAGCACACGAGTCGTATAAAATAGGAGTAACGCGTGCGGTAGCTTAACAGAGGGATGCGTGAATTATTGCCTCGTGATTTTTGAGTTACCCAACGCGCATCTGCGCTCAGTTATGCTCTAGTAACATCCCAATTTGGTGAGGAAAAAAAGGATCGCTGTTAAACATGTTAATCATTGGGCATTAGCCAACTGTCAACTGAATTTTTCAATCCACACTTTCAGATCTCTGCGAGAATGCATCAACAAGTGCATACGCATACCGCGTGCTCCAAATAATTTCGCAGCCGTTTACTTTATCGAGCGATCGATATAGCTATAGGCTCTAAAAAAAGGAATGCCTTCTCGAAGTGAAAAATGACGTTATCCAGGAATCCGCAGCGGGAGCTTTTATCTATCGGAATGCATCGACACGTAACGCGTCCACGTGACAATGACAATAATGGCAGCAATAACACGACGCGTTTAATGGTCGAGTCGACATACGCTCTCACTAGACCGGCAGCTGCGCGAATGGTATAACGATGCTATCGCGCGCGCGACGCTGATTTGAAAAAAGCTCCTGCGTGTACGCAGCTATTCCGGGTCTTTTCAATCGACCTTGCATGTTTTTGTCCGTTTTTTCTCATTATGCTAATATCGGGGGTAGTACGAGCGCGAAAAATGATTTTCTCGAAAAGCGCTTTAGGAATATTATAAAAGCCATTTATCAGCTTTTGTACTCCCGAACACTGCCATATATTTCGCGATAAATGGGAACAGGCTTGCCCGAGGACGCGTACCGTATAGCCCGCGAGGAAAAATGATTTATCATAGAAGCTCGAAATTAAAAAGTAGACTGCCCAAACTGGATATGCCATATCGGCTATTCAGAGCGCATACCTCGACAAAATTCTCGCTCTCGTTCGGCGAGATTGCAACCGCGGCGATTGCAGATTTTTTCATTCGATCGATAAATCACGCACACATCACACGCGCTTGAATTCCTTAAAACTCCATCAGGAGCTCGCGTACAATAGACTCCAGCTCGCCATTATCCATCGGGCTAATATTTCTAAGCACACGCCTTCTAAACATCACAATAATCATACGTATATAAGGCCATTACAGCCGCTCAATTACCGAGCAGAGGGCATAAAACACGTGCGCGCGCGCGCGGGTATAATACTCCATCCCATCGATGTAGCCGGCACACACAACTCATGCGGCAAGACGTTAAATTGCCACTCTCAACTGTATCGGCTACGTCCAGCCCATCCATAGAGTGAGAGAACGGAAAGCCGTAGACCGCGAGGGAGCATCGGGCAAGCAAGTGGCGGAAAAAAGGAAAGGGACGTATACGTATACGAGCGCCGCTCGTTACGCGCTGAAACCGTAGCGCTCGCGGGGCACCGTTACAGCGAAACACGCCTCGGTAGCTGCACCAACCGATGGACCATGAGAGAGAACGAACCGAGGGGATATGGCGAACGACCTCTCAGAGATTTTCTGCTGCCGAGAATAAGCCTTGTATAGGAAGTATCCGCTGATTCTTGTCGGTCCTCTCTCTCTCTCTCTCTTTCTCTCCTTCTATTTTCATTGATATACCGACTTATTATATCCCTCTAAACGATTCGTTTTCTCTAAAAAAATTTGCATCGTTGTCTCGTCCTCGCATCTCTACCCCATCATCTCCCAGCGCGTAACGAGACTTACATGCACAGCCGCAAAAAACCAAGCACGCGAGCGAGCGTCGATTCGAGCGCGACGCGAAATGACAGCCGCGGGTGTCGGTCGGTCTCTTGTGCTGCGGCCACCGGAGAGTCTAGTAGCCCGGGGAATGAGGAAATCAATTTCAGTGATGATACTTGATACGGGGCTGGCTACTCTCTGCACACCACCCAGAGCCAATTCATGGGAATTTACTCAAGCAAGCCGTCGGTGCAGTTTTTCTACGCTATATAGCGCTGCAGGTATACGTGGGAGTGAGATACATGGTGCAGGTGAGGTTCTTCCGTTTGTGTTTATTTATTAACAATCCAAACAAGCACATCTCTATAGCCTCAATATTTGCACTCAAATCCATTTGCCGTAAACGCACACAACCCTCGTATCTTTTCCAGCTTAAAAGGCGGAGCATTATACGCGAATCGATATACGTGCTCCATTCCGCACAGCGGCATCAGAGAGCAGGAAGATGACGGAAGTGGCTTCGATTACGCAAGAAACCGCGAACCGCATCTAGAACTCGTTAGAGAGAGCCTGCAGCAGCCGGTGTGCCGGAGATGCGTGTGTGTGTGTGCGCGCGCGCGAGTGTTTTTCCCGAGACACACTGCGGAGCAGAGAGTATAAGAGAGAGAGAGAGAGAGAGAGAGAGGGGGGCAATTGAGAATAATGGGTATAAAGGGTGGGAATAAGCGCGGGGTTCGCTGCGGCTGCTGCTGTAGGATAATCACGCGAGAGACGCACTACTCCTCTGGATCATAAGCATTTGTACCAGGGGATATACCGCAAGATACACATATGCAAAGGATTCCAAGAGCTGATTTCTGTTATGAGAGAGATCCGACGCCGCTGGTCTCTTTTTTTTTTGAGTGACTGATGGCTTTTCCGCGTTTGTACATTGATTCGTATGGGGTTCGATAAACTCGCTGCTCCGGCGCTAATCTTAGACATCTAGCTGTACTTTTTTTCAAAACTATTTTTTCTCGAGCTTAAGTATATCCAGAAGCGTAGCAG
Source organism: Pteromalus puparum (assembly GCA_012977825.3). Taxonomy (NCBI): domain Eukaryota; kingdom Metazoa; phylum Arthropoda; class Insecta; order Hymenoptera; family Pteromalidae; genus Pteromalus; species Pteromalus puparum. Next base: position 911,504 of record CM053171.1, on the reverse strand, counting down.
CAAGCGCTACAGTAGCCAGCATCTTTATCTAGCCTATCCAACATCCTCTCGAGTCCCTCTCCTTGACCTCGGCAACCCCCCCGTCGACATTCAGCGGCTGGTTGCGACCCCTCGCGACGACGTAAATAGACACGAGCGCGCTCACGTCTTCGGACAGCCTCGGGCAACGTCAATGCGGGCTCGACCTTTGAAAATATTCAAAGATACGCGCGCCGAGACGCGGTTCTTTTGTCAATCGAGAGGCTCCTGAATTTTACAGTGGACGAGACGAGCTGGACCGTTGGGTGAATGGATTTGCTGTTTCCTAAGTATTGATTCTTCGTATTCTTCCGAAAGTAAGAGTTGTGTATACACATCAGGCGAGACATTTTTTTCTTGGTGATCAAGCGTGGGTTTATTGAAAAGGAGGTAAAATAGAACGAATTGAATTGTAACTTACCTCGAGGTAGCCGACACGTCCATTGAAAGGATAATCCCCGAGCCGGCGCTCCTCGTCCAGGAATTTTCCAGCCTTGCCGTTCACCGGCGGATAGAACAGCCCGTAATTGAAGCTCTCCTTCAACTCCTGCAATGGCACACGAGTTCAGAATTAAACGGGGCGGAAAAGTTTCCAGATCAGCGCTGATACTGCTGCTGCTTTAGCTATATTTCTACTACTACTATTTCATATACGTATATAGTATTTACGCGCATCAGCAGTACACATCAAGAATCAAATCGTGCAATATAACCAAGTCTCGGGGGTTGCGTCAGACGGACGGATTGACTTTGAATCCAGTCTGTCCCATGCGAGCGAATCGTCGAAACGAAAGATTTTCGATTCGATTTCGTCCGGGGCTGTATATTCGGCAAGCTTTCTGTCAGTTTGATATTCAAACAAGGTATCGATTTTTAAACTTGCAACTTTATGGCTTCGTTGCGCAAAGCTATAAAACTGACAAAAAGCAATTTGCTATAATTACACGACTTTGATTTAACGAGTGTACTAAATCTAAAAATGCTTTTCTTATACGACTGTAATAAATACATCAAACATCACATCGCACGAGGGCAATTACGTTACATCCATACACACATAAATATATATAATACACTACAATTAAGCGTCGTATCATGCAATTACGTAAACTTACGACCAGGCTGACGTCGGCTTTATTCAATACACGTGTATAGCAAAGCCTCCTTGTATAAATTCTGCGAACAGACGAAAATCTTCGGCGGCTTCGCCTAAGCAAATAAGACTCGTCGTCGCGAGCAGCGGAACGTAACATGAATCAACAACGAAACCGCACAACTCATCGACGCCGGCGAGCAAGAAAAACCAGACTTAACAGTATACTCGCTGCGATCGACACCGATTAACCGGATTATCAGTTGTCGACCGCAGAGACGCGGCAGCGGTGGCCGGAGACCGGTTTCCCGCGCCATAGCTGCGTGACCTATCGACGCTTGGTTTCGGATTTGTCAAAAGCCCATTAGAGAATCAGTGGGCCGAGTTTACATCATACGTTGATCGGAATGTCGAGAGGTAATAAAATTGCGCGCATCAAGCTGATGAACCAGAGTTAACGCAAATACCATCGTACTTACGAACAACCATGTAAGCACCTCACGCGCGGAGATCACTTATCCCAGGCCCGAATCATCTCGAGATTCCTACCAAATCTGCTTCTTCCTGTCCACGCCGAGCGCGACTATATAACCCTCTTTCTCGAGAGCACGCGTACACTTTCCGCGCTAAAACGCAAGACCAATAATCATAGCGACGCGCAACAATAGCCAAGAGACGAACACGTGGTAAATTAAAGGGCTGCATGGCGGACCGTTTAAGGGAGGGGGGAAGGGCCCTAAGTTGCCTGGGCGTGGCTGAGAATCGAGGAGGAATAGGCCTCCCTACGTAATAAAGTGAAATTGCAAGCCTCGGAGCGTGCTTGAGCTGACCGCGAGCGTCGAGCGGGTATTTTCGATTTTACAGAAAATTTTGCTTCGGTGTTGTTATTTTCAAAGTGCACGTGTTTCATTTATTAACCACCTTCCATGCGAGAAAAGTTTCGCTTCTTTTACTTTGGCTGCACGTGTGCCAAAAAGCTCGCAGAAGCCATCCTCATGGGCATCGACCCTCTTTTTTTTTCTATACGAGAGTCGAGGGGCGGTATGTTTACACGAGGCGAGGAGCGATGAATAGGAGAGCAGCTCTTAATGACCGCCCAAGGCCGCGCATCTCTCTCCTGGTGCAGCACCGGTCCAAAATGACTTATGCAACGTGTTCACGTGCAGGAGAGAAAAAGTACAGCAGTTTTCAAATGACAGCGACAGCCTACTTCAATATTTTTTTTTTCGCGAGCATCGTTACGAAACAAAAGCTCGCGAAGCAACGGTTTCCTCTTACATATATACACAAACGGAAACAAATATTTCATCTTTATTCATGAGTCCCGGGTAATCTGCGCGTCTCTTGCGATAAATCGTCCCTCGCGGGACAAGCTTGTTCTTTTTCATTCGAGCTGCCCTATATATACACGAGCGAAGTCACACACGCAAAGCAAGCCTGGAATCTTCAGGGCCGAAATTTCGCCGTCCAAATAAGGAGCGCGAAGTCGAAAGCTACAACTTTCCCATAACGGCAAAGCGAAGATACCCCGTGGAAGATAAATAAAAAAGGATAAGCGGAGAAAAAATGACAACGCGACGGTGATAAATAGGGATTACAAAAGTGCATAAGCACGAAGGGGATATGAGAGAGAAGAGAGGCCTAACGAAGCGGTACAGAGAGAGAGGACGCAGCGGTGCAATTTACGCGAGCGCGAGGTTTAATTAATGTATAATGTCGCGCGACAGCCGCGGAAGTCTTCCTGTTTATTGTACGAGTCCTTTATGCGACTTTTTCACTCTGACTTTGCGTACACAGGGTGTTGTATGAGAGATTAATACACGACTCGAAAAAAAAAAGTAAAACACAACCGGCCAATTGAGAAATCCCGATTTTAAAGCTCAGGCTTACAATCAAATCTCCCTATTAATTCTCCCCACCGTCCATGAACGTCTCACTTCTCTTCATTAAAAGGAACTTGCGCGCGAGCGCTCTTCAGCTCGTTACATTATTTTTCCCGTGCACCGCCGCTGAGCTCGCGCCATTATATTATCATCGTAAATAACAATGCCGGCCACCGTTCGGGCCTTAAGGACGTTTTTTGTGATACAATTTTGTCAGATATACATTCTTATTAAGTGGCAGCTGCAGCCGAGGGATACGCTAAGCTTATTTGCGCGATTTATTTATATATCGCGCGGAAACTGCGGAGGTGGAGGACATTTTTATTCGAGGAGAGACGATCGCTTCGTCACAGCTTATTATTCATTTTTTTTTACAATCATAGGCTTACGCTTTATCGATTATAAGATTGTATTATATGTAATCAGAAGAATAATTCTAATAAAAATAATAAGGTATAGTTCAAGAGGTGAGGGGAGAGAGTCCATCGAGGCTCGTTCTTTGGCTGTACAAATAATACACTCGCAAGCAACGAGGAAAAAGGGAATTCACTAAATTTTCCTGAAGGGCGGCCCGCTGGGAAACTCTGCCCAGCTATATACGTACACATACGTACACAGCGAAACGAGGTTAAGCGCGATTCATTCTGAAAAAAAAAAGGAAACGCAGAGAAAAAAACAGTAGGCGTATAGTTGCTCGCGCGAAAACTGTGCCATGTGTAGTACCGAGAGACACGACGAGGCTCTACTTCGCCGCGTGTCTATTGAAGTCTTTCTCTCTCTCTCCCGCGAAGCGTTTTTCTTTTGAATAGAGTTGTTGAATTTTCACGGCTTGAAATTTTCGAGAAGTCGACATATTTCAGAAAATATATTTCGAAACTTCGCTCATAATCCCTTCGAATTACTCACTCGAAAGTCACTCTACCGCAGTTTCCCGAAACTCAATCCCTCTCGAAAAAGGAATAGAAACAACTCGTCCCTAGCGAGTTCACGCGACGAAAGCTCATATCGCAACGCGGCTCTCCTGCAAAAGTCAACGGTGCAAAACGAGAAGCGCAGCAGCAGCAAGTGTTATTTCTCTTGCGCGCCGCGCTTCCAATATTTACTTCGCCAGCTACTCGTTGAGACATCAAACGATTCGCGCGCTCTATACACCCACGCTATGGCGAAGGGTGCGTCGAAAAAAAAGGCGAGAAAATGGGAGGAGGTGGAGTCTAATAATGGATAAAGAGCTCGAGGGAGTAAAAAAATTATGGAGAGAACTTGATGCCGCGCGAGACTTATACTCCTCCTAAATGTCTAATTAAATTTAATAAGATCGCCTTGGAATGCTGCGCAGTTTCCGAGTAGCAGTAGTAGTAGTAAGCGATATTTACCGCGGTAATAATTAGAGTTGCTTGCACCGCGCAGCATAATACGGTAGCTCGTGCAGGGAATAACGCTTTATTGAGACGTTACACTACCCAGAGTAAACAGCATTAATTTCTCTATCAAAGTTTCACGAGTAGTCGTATGAAAAATGCAAGACGTCCGAAGCACGAAAGCTCGATAACAAGACAAGAGCTTCGCGCATGGAGAAACTACGAGCGGGGAGATCGTGACAGCCTTTTCCCTTGTGCGTCCGCCCATTACGAGTATTCCCAGTAGCGCGTTTTATTTCGGTCCAGTCGCTGGAGGAATATTATAGGCCGTTAGTTATTTCGAGGACTGCCGTTGCTGCTGCGGGAAAAAACGGCCGATGAAAGCTTTCGGAATCGTGGATTAGACCGGAGAAGATTATTCTCTCGCGATGCGCGGGGAATGCGAGTTATATGAGAGAACTGCATTTTTTCGACGAAAAATATCAAACCGTGTTTCGTTGAAACTGTACGCGCACAAAATTGATTACGCAGTGCAATTTTCGGCCGCGACCTCGTGTGTATATGGAATGCATATAAATTACGGTATAAAAAAATCGAGCACGGAAAAGCTGCTATATGTGCATTCGCGCCCGTTCAAATTGATTTCTCGCGTCAATTTCAGTGGAAAAAATTGGCGTGTTCGTATTGATTGATGGAAACGAACACACACACGTTCGGGCTTAAAGCGAAGCGTGAAAGCGATCGGTCGGGCGTGAAAATCATGAAAAAGTCAGATCAAAGTAAATTTTTTTTTTTCAAATTACCGTTCGAGAGAATCTCTGCGGCGCTTAAAAAATTCATAAAACGTCCGCAATCTACCCCCTTTTTGCATATGGGTACACTCTCCTAAACAACTCCCGCAGCAAGCTCGGAAAAAAGCCGTTCCAGCCGCCAAATAATTAGGCGTGACACGAGAGAGCGGCACTATAGCTCGCAGCATCAATATGCATGAGAGCGGCGCAGTTATATACAAGTAGGTACGTATAACGCGAGCGATTGCGCCGTGCAAAAAGTGAGCGGACCCTCCGCAGACAGATAAATCAGAGTCACTGTGTGTGTGTGTGTGTGCGAGTGCCGGCGCCGGTCACGAATGCCCGATTCGTCTCTCCTCGCTTGCTCTCTCCGTTCTCGCTCTTTTTTGTTTGTATATACGACTTTTTTCAGGGGTGGGCAGTTTTTAATTGTTTTCGAGTGCTCGAAAAGCTCTTCGAAACGTTTCTGCTCTCGAGTACGTCCTCGTCCGACTGGACCCGACAGTTTCTACTTAGGCTTCGTTCGAGACAAAAGACAATATACGGCGACACCCTTAATGAAAAAAATACCACATCGGCAATCAGATAAATTGCCTTCGTTTCCAACGCGCTTATAACTCACGTGCCAGTCCCTCCCGCAACTTTTGCCCTCTCTCATCTATATTCATTTCATTCGCTATTCTTTCACGGTCAGTTCGGTGAGCGTCTCTCGCTGGCGTAACCCTCCTAAATTTCCGGGAAATCGCTCAGCTCGAGCCAATTTGTCGTATTACGCGCCGGTTCTTTCCTGAATGCCGAGCACGCGGCTTCGTTTTCAATCGCCCACGCGCTGCGAAAATTTCGCGACGCTGTATACCTCGTCTCGCATTAGTGCTGTCGTTATAGACGTCGTGAAATTGCCTCGAATTTCGTGGGAGGAGAAATTATACGGCGGTGTGGATATATCGAGAGCTCGGCGAAATGAGTGATTAGAAAAAAAAATGCGCGTAATCCGTTGTAATTCTCGCGCGGTATTACTCCCCATGGCGCGACTACATTCTTGCACGACTGCGCTGTATATATACCCAGTATATACTGGGCAAAAAAAAGGACACCTTCAATTACACGTCGTGGGCCTTCTCGCTGTCATCGCGCCGCGGAATCCGGTCGATCATTTTCCCTTTGGGAGGCGCCCGCCTAATACGTCGTTTGCTCGCTTTTGGAGTGAAAGTGTCCCGATTTCGACGTATAGGTGCACGTATCGTCGGATTATCACTCACTGGCTCATTCGTTTCTTGTCGCAGTTGCAGCTGCTGCTCATTCCGGGGATGCGTTTCGAATTAGCCATTTCGCAGTAGAGCTACAATTAAGAAGAGCGTTTTCGACGGGATACATCATTCGGAGAAGCGTAAAATAAATCCAATTAGCGCTTGAAAAGCCAGAAACTACGCGTAAAACCACGCACGTAGCGCGACAAAAACGCGATTTATTATCGCGCACGCGCGGATTTGTTTAAACGTATAGCGCTCGTTATGATTCCGGGCGATTCGCGCAACTCTTTTTTCGCTCGACTTTACGAGTCGAATTCCCAATATGACGCGGCGGCAGGAATTTATTGGACTCGGGGGGTCCCCAAGCAGTCGTAGCTCGTTACGCGTCGCGCGGATGAGGTGGAACGAATGTCGGGTTGCTACGACTTTGTGGCTGTGCCGCGCGACGATTGCGACATGTTTTGCCCTTCGATTTTGGCGGATATTTGCAAACACGAGGATGCCAGTCGAGTTTTATGAAGGGATCGTTGACCCCCTTTTTTGTTCCATTAGGGCGAGCGGTCGTAATATTTTCATTTACCGTGCGGGAGACTCGTAATAAAATTAGTACTCGACGTTAAAACTTTACGCCGCTTGTAATTTATAGAAATAAAATATATCCACTTTTTCTTCGCCATCACGGGCAGTATACAATTAACTTTTATTAACGGCCGTTAAACGTGTTATACGAGAGAGTTTGTACAATATTCTCGTGTCAAACGCGTTTCTTACGACTGATCCACCGTACCTTACTTATATACTCTAGCCCATTTTTCATTCCTCACACGCGTGTCTCAATGCTCGCAAATTTCCATCTGGCGACTCTCGAATATACTTCCCATCGCTCATCTCTCTCCCCAGCATTTGCCTTCTCAAAAGCTCACGTACGCCCATAACTCGCTATCAAATTTAATTAAGCCATTGCGAGCCTCCCCTCGTGTATCCTCCCCGAAAAAGAACAACAGCGACTCTCATGCGGACGAATATCCCCTAATAGAAAACGCAAAGTGTGTACGTACGCGTATATCGGTGCAATTACGTCTTTTTGCGCGAAGGAAAGGAGGCAAGGCAGGTTTATAACAACGTAATCGCGTTACAAAAGGAGGAGCCATGAATCCCGCGGTATAATTCCGAGACACTTCCTCGCGCTCCGTATAGCAGCGAGGACTTGCGGGTCTGGATCAATATTATTCTCGAAACAAGCGAGCGCAATCAATTACAGCGAACTCGTACATTTCCTCGAATAAAATCAGTCCTCCAGCTTGGATATCTCTCTTCCCAAGCTTAAAAGGGCCATCGTCTCGCTGTACGAAGGAGGCGCGACGCTGCGGCAGGAATGATGCTTCTTTATCAGGCCGAGCGAGTCGAGAATAATGGCCGAACCGTGTCTCAATTGTGCTTTATGGCTTGTAATTGTGGAGCACACGGCCGCCCGAGAGCTACAGCAGCGAAAGCGATGCTTTACCTCAGCCTGTTCTTCCCGCGCTGTATATACACACAGTCGTTCGCAGTACGAAAATACCCTTATAAATTCGCCTCGATCTCGTCCGCGTGTTCAATAAACAATTCGCCGTCGGAAATAAGCAAAAATAAACCTTTCGAATAGCCTGATATCGTCCTCTCTTCGTCGTATATACACGCGATCGAGCTCATGCTTGCTCGACGGGAGGCTGTGGAGATTTTTCCGTGTCCCGAAGTACTACACGCCTCGACGGCTCTTCTGACGCATAATGAAGTCATCGTCACGGCGGAAAGCGGTTTTCTTGAATTACGCGGCTCTGCTTCGAAGGCGACTTCGGAAGCGCTATCCCGATACTTTTTGCCGCGCTTTTCTTGCTCGCTCGCTTGCGCGCGGGATTATGAAGTTGTAAGAAGGATTAATATCGTGCTCATCTTCTTGCGCGCACGCACAGGCAAATGTGTCAGCAGATACGCGTTGGCTTCGCATAATGAGTTACATTATGAATTTCGCTTCTTGCTCGATGCAAGAAAAAAGGAATTTTATAGGAATATTAATTAAACGGAGATTTTTTTCCTCAACGGTGTACTAAAAGTGTTTTTATACACCCATACATACCACGCATTTCGTAACGCCAACTCATTGTCTCCGCGCGCGACGGAACTTTCGCGAGGGGGGCCAAGAGAGTCGCTCCCATATTTCGCGTTTTACGATCGACTTTTCGCATGCCGCATCACGCGCTAACATACGCGGGAGAATCGAACGCCGATGTCGCAACGAGGAGAAAGAGACGAGGCATTTTTACAGCTGGAATAATCGGTAGCGCCTTTTTTGCCGTCACATGAGAAAGGAGGCTTACGTATATACCTTGACTTTTCGGCAGCGCTAAATTGTGGGAAAAAATATCACTGACAGATGCCTTCGCTGCACGTAACGAGGCGTATAAATTAGTCGGATATATAGTGTATTCGTTGACAAATTGTCAGGTCGAGCACTTGTTATTCAATATTCCGTGAAGCAACGTCGCGATTTTATAATACTTTCGTTTTAACCTGCGCAGCTCCGAAGCGAGATCGCTGATAAAAATACAAAAGTGCATCTCAGCTGAATACCCGCTTTTGACTTTTTCCGGAAATTAGAAAAGCTCGGTCCCTCCGGGCAGAGAAAAGCTCTCATTCTCGCACGTATACGTTGCGCGTTTTATCGTTACGAGAGATCAGGCGAATAGCGTTCCGAAAACAGCACACGCAAGCCTTTTTTCGAGCGTGCAGAAGAACGTGTACGGCTATCGTCGCCGGCCGTTTTTACAAGAGACGGTACTAAAAGCGCTATGAGCTGCGCGTAAAGCGAAAGAAATTAGTAGTTTGCCACGAGTTTTACGGTAATAGCGTGGTCGTTGTTGCCGAAGCTTTTGGTGTGTTTTTTTTCGATTTTACCGTCGAGTACGCTTTTGTATTGAATTTTTTACCTTGAAAACTAGAATGAAACTTTTCTATTCAGTTTGATAGCCGTCACAAACTGTAAGTTTCCGAATTGAACTCGATCGAAAAATCGATACGACAAGAGTGCGGTAGTAAAACTCGACGATTAACTTCCGAAGCGTGTTTACTTCAAAGTTTCCCCTTCGACTTATATATAGTCGGCGCCTTATACGCGCCGCGCGCTGAACAATCAATAAAGCGTCGCTCGCGCATCACTCTCGGAAGACACACGCAGTATGAAAATTAAATTACCTGCGCTCTCTCTCTCTCTCTCTCTCTCTCTCTCTCTCTCTCTCTCTCTCTCTCTCTCGCAGCGCGCATGAATATGCCTTATGTATAAGACCAATAACTCGGCTTTATTACACTTGTATATACTTTGTACTGGGATAATAGCTTCGCCACTACTCATTACAGCCGTGAAAAAGTGCTCGGCGTCTTTCGACTCGACTATACACTTGATTATCATATTTAATCATAGATACGCACACGAGCCTTCGACGCCGTCACTTATTTTTACACATTAAGCTTGCACCCGTGGAGATATTTATAAATGCGCACGCGCGTCGCTTTTTTTACTTTCCTTTTACTTGCATCCCCGCACGCTCGCGAGCTTCTTAATTTACGCTCCGGTATTATGTGTCGTCGACGTCGTCGTCGTCTTTGGAGTGCATATTATTAACGCCCGAGCGGCAGAGCGTAAAAGTGAACCCTATAGAACACAGAGGATCGTCTCGCGAGGAGGAGCAATACAAGCGCGGTGCCAGAGCAGAAAAAACTAATCAACGGATGGGGACGAAAAAAGAATGTATGATCCGAAGGGAACAGACACGCGGACAAAAACACCGATCGCTCTAGATATAATAATATTCTATGTTGTTATTAAAAGCAATATTTTGTCAGGGAAGGATTCGTTTTTTTATTTGAAAATTTTTTAATTAAATCGCAGTAAATTCAAGTCGGAGCATCGCGTGCCAGTGATAATCCTTAGCGTTTTGAAGATCAATGGATCGCCAAGAGAAACAGAAGTAGAGGAAAGAGGATGAAGAAGCGAATTTACGACGCCGACTTCGCTTCGTAGTGGTAGCGGTCTCGGCTGCTGCTTCTTGCCTCGAGATCGTTTGTCGAATTAAAGCGCGTATGGCCGACGAGCGAATTACGAGCCGAGGAATCGACATCGAGTGCTAATACGACTGGTATCTATCTCGCTCTTCGCTGCTCGTCTTCTTTGCTTTTCTTCAGGGTTCACACCCACTCTCGGGGCTGAAGTCGACAAAGTATCGATAATTGCGTTTTACGAGCGGCCGTATTTATGCGTGTCGTATTGTACTTCGTGAAATGAGGTTCTGCAGAGCCAGTCGCAGCTGCGAGATCGATGATGGACGGATCGTGATTTATAGGCGGAGACTGTGCAATGCTCTTTGAATTTTAATCCAGTGGATTGATTTTTAATGATTTATCGAGAGCTAGGAAAGGTGTAATAAAAGCAACGACGAAGCTCTTTATTACTTCGATATTCGGACGTATTTCTGAAGTGCATAAAGTAATAAAGTACTATAGAAGAGCATCATTATGACGTAGTTTTATCGCGCATCGAGACAATGGAATCTAATGAAATACTCTGGACCGTATAAACATAAACGAAGTCGCAAGAAGGAAATTAAACGATTACGAGCTATGAAGTTTAGCGATATTATTTATCTCACTGAGCAATAAAGCTGTATTAACATCTTTCTTGTAATTGGACGACGAGAAATGTCATTTCATTTGTTCCGAAACAATAGAATTTAAGACATGACTATGCAGAGCAGAATAGAGATATCGCCCTTTCGTCTCAAAATTACATTACATATTCTTTCGAAAAATTTCAAAAATTCAAACTCATCGTTTCTCGGTGCCCTGAAACCCAACATCCCTTCCAAACAAAGGAACCCAGCACAAGGAAGAAGCCTCGAACAAGAAAGTAGACACGCGTAAAACAATACCACACGCAAGTGGGGACAGCAGCAGCAGCGGCGACAGCAGTCGAGCGAACGGCTGTTTATAATCGTTCGATAACCCGTGCCGCCTAACATCGCGACACACTACACCGCATTACGAGCTTCATTATAGAGGCCGCTGGGCATGCGCCGACCGATCGATGCCGCCGAGCTGCTACTGCCCCGTGTTGTGCATGCACCACTGCTTCCATTGCCTTATACACCTATGGGGGCGGCTACAGCGAAGTATTTATAGCCATAGTCGGGCGAATTTCTGGGTCAGTTCGAGATGGATCATCGAGTTCGTTCCATGATGGATGATCGCTTCACTTTGCAGAGTAAAAACTCGACGCAGATGACTGTTAATTCGCAAAACGCACTCGAGCCCGAGTGAAAACTTTCCATTTCTCGCGAAAGAATATATTATACGCTTCTAATAATACTGCAAGCTCGACACATGCACTGCGGTAGTGTATTATGCAGAGCCAAGTTGAGTCTTGTTTTACGCCGCTCGATTAAAAAGCGCCGAGCAGGCAGAATGAAAATGAACCGTACATTTCGTTGGCGGCTTTTGTTGCTTTTTTTTCTGTCGCCCACACTCAGCAGCATATACGCTCTCTGAATGCGCTCTAGTCCAGTAATGCGAGTAGTCAATATAAACGGGTAATAAAGGTACGTATAAGGCACGTAGGAGGCTGCCGCTGCTGCCGATCAATTATGAAAGCCTCAATTTTCTTCGACGCTCTATGTTTAGATCTAGTGGATATTGTGCGCGTTGCTTATTGAAAGAAGACTCTTTTCGATGTATACATAGGGACGCAATTGTTGGATTTAGAATGCAGCTTTATTTTTAGTTCCTGTTGTATTACTCGCCCAGTATAAAAAGTAGCTTGCAAGCCTAAAAGAGAAGCGAAAATAAAATCCTTCGTTACATCGCAAGAAGAGATAAGCTCCCTTCACTTTTCGATTTTGAATGACAATGCACCTTGCCTTCGATTTTCAAAGTTCCTCCTCGCTTTTGACTGGCAAGGTTACCTCCCGAGCAGCTACTCTCGCTCAACAAAGTACTTATTGATTTTCCGCAACGTGTTTTTCTGGATGGCTCGAAGAAAAAAAAACGCATAAATCCAGTGAATATACACACGTGACGCTGCGCGAATCAGCCGAATCGAACCGCCTACCTGCCATTACGATTCGTCGCGCTTTTCCGTTCCACCGTCGTTCGCACTATGTATAATACATTGTATACGCTTATACTCGTCGAGATGAAGCTATTACCTCTCGCGAGCACAATGTGGCCTAATGTCAGCTCTCACGTGCATAATAGAATAAACCTTCTCGCGTACACGTGCATCCGTGACATTGACATCACGGAGATGAGAGAAAGGAGAGAAGCCGATGGTGTATGTATTATACGATCGGACACTCGATAAGTCGGCACGCGAGGGCTTTTTGGGATCGTCGATCGACTCATCAACGTGCCTCCGTTTTGTGATCGGAATCTTGAAGGGCGAGAGAGCAAGTTTACTTGGACTCGAACGAAATTTACGACGCGGATGCCTGGTCACGTTAATTAAAAGTTCGTTAGTGCTGATGGAAGAGCTGCATTTGTGCATCGAGGACGTCAAGATGCACGAGGTTCCGCGTTCGGCGGTTTTGAGATATACCTCAAACTTTTTAATTCGGTACAGTTCGACTTTGTTTGAGCATTGAAATAACGATGTCGCTCGTTCGAGTGTAATGAATTAAGAGTAGATGACAAACTATACTGCGTAATCTAATTATCATATAATTTATTTTACGGCATTAGTTTTACGCCGGTAATTGAATCGCCCGGTTAAAATTAGTTCCTAAAATTGAATTTCAGTTTAATTGCTTTCTTGTCGTCGAGGCATTCAGAGCGGGACGAAAATTAAATAATTAGCTCGCGCACAATGTCACGAATACATCAACTCTTGATGGTAAATTAGAATACACGCGCACGCGGACAAGTGAAACTCGACAATTCAGCGGGGGGGGGGGGGGGGAGGAACGACACCCTCGCATATTTCCACAAGGCGCGGATATAAAATTTCGACTGTTATGAAAGAGGCATTCGACAGCCTCATCAAGATT
>CM053171.1:653963-897314 GCA_012977825.3 Pteromalus puparum | reverse complement strand
GGGGGGGGGGGGGGGGGAAGGAACGACACCTTCGCATATTTCACAAGGGCGGATATAAATTTCGATGTTATGAAAGAGCATTCGACAGCTCATCAAGATTTACACTTTTGCGAAGGCCATCGAGGCGAGAGGGAGATGCCATAAATTGCGCAGAAAACGAGAGCCAATCTGCGTAAGTCAGGCGTTCTCGCGCGAGTTTTCTGCGCGATTGTGCAACTTAATTGAAATTGCAAGGAAGCGCGCGGTTCTATTGATTTTTACTCCGATGTAACAATGGATACGGCGAGGATCGATATTTCCTCGTTGCGCCGCGGCTAAATGCTTGTCGTTGCGTTCCTAAAAGCCATTGATACAATGAGTGAAGAGAAGAGAGACAAGTGCACGAGATTGTGTGTTACGAGTGTCGGATTACTCAGCGCGAGCAATAAATTATGAATGTTTATTATACAGATCCTTCGAGTTTTCATCATCCGATTGAAAGAACGTATACTTTCATAATCCAAAGCTGCGTAAAGATCTATTTTTGAGCTAGAAAGTAAAATAGCAGTGTTACACCTTGAAAACCAGCTCGAACATATTCCTTGTATAAAAAATAGCTTGTGAAACTTTGTTAAACCAAGCCAGCATTTTTCACGTAAAAACATACTACGCGAACGCCAGCGACTGAGATATTACCTAATGCGCGCTAATTTATTATCATTCATAAATGCACGTTTCTTGCGCTCAACAAACTTTCAAATCAAACACGCGAATTTCGAGGGAAAATGAATCAGCTCCGGTGTGTAAAAGCACAATTTACATGTGCGTGTATAAGAAAAACTCTCTGGTTACGTCAAACGTGAAAATTCGAACCAACATCCTCTTTCCTATAGCCAGCAATTTTGAAAATCTCGTCTCCCTCTCGCGCAGCACTGGAGAGTGCAAATAACGCCTAAGCAGATTCTGTCCCCGCGGTCATGCGCGCAAGCGAGTAGGTATACGCGTGCATACGTTAGGCAAATTCGCGGCTTCGGCTCAATTTGCATTTCGCTGCCGAGGCTGCAGTGTGTTATGCAGGGAAAAAAGCGAGACTACTACGCCGAGGTGAGAGAGAGAGGGAAGTGGCCGGGTAATACAGGCAGATGCGCGCGCTGTGTACCGAAGCTCGTCACGAGGAGCTTTTTTACGGGAAGCTCTAGGTTTGCCTCTGCAATCGCGGAATGTTGCTCGTTCGCTATTTTATTCGAGTCTTCTTCTGCGACAGAAGTAATGCTCGGATGGCAAATGTCGCGAAGTTGTATATTTCAGACACAGCGGAATCCCGGATATGAAGACCCATAAGAAATACTTTGAAAATCCAATTTTATTCAAACAGCGAAATGTATACCAACGATTTCGAAATTTTACATCCGCACTCTTACCGCATATTGGAAAATCATGCAAATAAATCATCTTTTCCCGCAAAAATCGCACACCAAAGAGAAAAGAGATCTTCTCCGCGCACACGAGGCATTCCCGAGATCAGCTTGGAAAAATTGCCGCGCGCCCAAGGCCGAACAAACGGTACACCCCCGACGATTACATCTCTATCTGAGCGTCGGCGGCGGCGGCGCCTTATCGGCGCGAAAGCTGCCGGCAGCGAATTCCGCGGCTCGAGAGAGCCGGAACCATAGCAGCAGCGGCTCTGCCACCGCACGCGTACGAGCAGATAATCATATATTCCGCGATCCTACGTTTCCGCACGCTCACGCAATACACACCAGAGCGAGAAGGGGATGTAGGCATACGGAGTAATAAGGTCATTATCGCCGAGACTGCTCTACACGCAAGCCGAGTGCGTTGACTTTTCTCTCGTTGTTGACGATACTACGCGCGAGCTTTTGTCGTTTGAGTATTTTGCTCTCGTGCTGGATTCGTGCCCTGAAGGATTCTGCGAATTTCGAGCGGAGTCTTCGAGAAAAGCGGAAAGGAGCCTGAGGCAAGTCGAGAAACGCGAGGATGAGGTATGCGCAAGGCGGGCGTGTATACTTTACCGCCGGCTCTCTCCAATGTAAGCTCTGGAATCGACGATATGTGCAAATATCTCTTGTGCTGGAGCCCAAAAGTTTTGGACGAGAGGTGAAATTTTTTATAATCGCACGTAGTTTTCTTTCGTGGTATAAGAAAGAATCGATCAAAACGACCTATTTCTACCTAAACACAATAATTTTGAGCCGTTTGATTACCACGACTTTCTTCGCTTCTTTCTCTGACTGTGAAGTACAGATCACCGGGAAATTTTCGAACTTCGCCTAAAAAACTTTTAACCGACGATGTATCTTACATAACGACGCAAACACGCATGCAAGTAGCCCCCTCAGGCCTCAAATTCCCGTCCCAGGGCGCGCGTGAATAGATGGATGCTCTCGGAAAATCATCCGCTCGCGTGTGTGTTTCTTCGGCGCTGCTCCAACGCTCGAGAGAACGCGCGCTATATCATTTGCATGGCTAATGCGCGCCGAGTAGCCACGTGCTGTTTTAGTGTCAATAAACGCGCGAGGGGCTGATGCGTTGTGTGCATGCACGTATAATACGAGAGATGTTCTACGCTCGCAAGCACGATGGTTTATGCAGTCGATGCGCGACGAGTTGATTTCCAAGTTTGTTGTTGTTGTTGTTGTTCTCGGCTATATGGTTTGGCTTGTTTTCACCTCGCGTGTGTGGTTAATTTTCAAGTGCGCGTTATTGCTTCATTTGTTATTCAGGCGAAGTGCACACGAGTTGGACTTTGTTTCGAGAACTGTGTATACGAGTACTCTCTCTCTCGGAAATAGAATCTCCTCTGCAACATCGAGCGTGTATATAGCTGTGCGGAGGAAAAAGATCAAACAGCATTAAGCGCGTAAAAATAACCCCGTTTCTTCTCTCTTTCCCATCATCATGTATCATGACCTACGATACGGAGAGCGAGAAATTCGTAGCTACCCTCAAAAATAACAACGGCACGAAAGAGTTCAAGGTTCAAGGCTATGGATCTCGCGCGGCAAAATTGCAGGGAGTTCTGCGTACGCTGAAAATAAGCGCTTGCGTCGTTCGTCATCCGCGAGGCATCGCGACATTTGTAGAGAGAAAACTTATTTTCAGAACTCCTCGCTTCTCTTTTTCCGGGAGAGTCAAGTGCAGTTCAAGGCAGCGAGGCTAATGGGTGTAACTTTATGGGCTTTCTTTTTTCGGAGTTTGTTTGGAAACGAAGAGTTTCGGGGCCGCGACGGCTAGAATTGGATTCTCTATGCGGTTGACGCTAAATTTGTCGCTCTGACTTATTGCGAGGCAAGTGATAAAGTTAATTCGATTATGAACTTGTTATTGAGAAACGATACGGTTGTTCTATGCAGATTTATGCTTTTTACGACGTCTCGGATTGCCGTACGGCGCAAGAAAGTTTCGTACCTATAACCGCCCACTCGTTCGCGTATAACTCTCGCTTGGCTGTTCAATATACATGTATGCTAATCGTTAAAATCAATTACCCGAAACCTATGGGTTTCTTCGAGCTTACGGAAAATCACAGTAGCACGATTTGAATTGCTAACAAATCTGCGTTTAATGTTCCAGAATGATATAATTCCGCAGGCGGCGAAAACAGTCCACTAACTCATTAGTCGCAGTTCCATGCGTCCGGTTTTGTGTCGTAAATTATGTTTGTTTATGGACTTGTTTTAAACGCAACGCGCTGTGTATACGACACTTTCACAATGGATAATTTTTTGCGAAATCAAAAGACGATCTCGTTTAATGATGATCCTCTCTTCATCTCCATTCGAGATCGGTTTCCCCTTGCAATATAGCAGGAGCCGGAAAGTTCGTAATAACAAGATGGCCAACTCGAATTCAATATTTCGCCCCGACTGTTACGCTCTCTCTGGCTTCCAGCAGCCTCTCCTTCCCTTATTACAGTTTGATAGTTTTGCCGAGAGTCGGAAAGCGAGCTTGCGAAGCTTGCGACTCCCTCCCGAATGGCCTTTCGAAATTGACCCACGCGCCGGCGACTGTCTATGTATATATGCGTTATAACTTCGTAATGAAGGCGGGGGAGTTGCTGCAAGCGCTTGGCGCGCGAGTTTCATTGACTCCGCGGCGTTACTTTCCCCGGATGAACTGCTGTGCTTCGTCTGTGTCGACGAAAGTGCCAACTATCCCCTTAAAATTGTATTTATGCTGATGTTCTCAAGTAGCTCTCATGAAATAATTTGCAGTTGAGGATGTGTTATCGTCCGAATTAGAAGCAGTGTACGCGCTAAGATTACGCAACGGATTCGAAGAATCTCGCGTGCAGTGTTGTGATTGACGTCATTGGAGAGGAAGATCTTTGGATTCGATCTTTGGAAATCAGATCTCGATCGGAAGACACTTTGTTTTATCGCTCGGCACTTTTGCGGATACTTCTCGAGACGACTTCGCGAGTGAAATGAAAACCCGTTTTCGAACCAGTTTCCAAGTTTTCAACTTTTTCCTCCGCCGCAAACTTGCACTACATCGAGTAAAATCTCATCTCTCTCTCTCTCTCTTGCTGTTACTTTTCTTCTTCAAACAAAACAGTCTCCCTCCCGAGTTCAGCGACCTCTCCCATACCAAATGCCTGTTCCATTCTTCCGGAAGCCGCAGTAGCATCTCTGAAATCGTGTGCCTCTCCCTCCTCTCTCTCCCTTTCTCGCATCCGGATAACCCCTGGATATCCACATAAACACAAACACGAGTATGGCTTCCCCTATACATGTATACATACTCTACTCTCGCGGGCACGAGACATGATCAGAGGAGCTGCCCATTGTTCGGTCAAGTCGTGCGCGCGCGAGAAACGACACACGTATACACACAATTCGCGGAATCGAAGAATCGATTCGAGGACTCCGGATATAGCTGAGGGAGTACAGAGGAGCCTTGAGAGATTATTTCTCTTTTTCCGGAGGGAACCGAACCTGTAATTGGCTGATCTCTATGGCTGTATTTCGAGATTTCATTATCTTTTTAGCGAAGAATTTTCCGATATACTAAAACGGGTACGAGCCGTTGAGAAATACCGCAGCTCGTTCCACATTTCTGCTCGTCGGCTGTACTGCACTCGATGACACGGAAAAACATTTTTGGCAGTCCGCTACTGCAACGAAATATTTAGCAATAACCCATAGCGATGTCAGCAGGCACACCTGTCGATAAATTGCCGATAAATTTCTGACGAGCCATATAGTCACACCGCGGACAACGATGTTATATAGCAACTTGTCAGCAAGTTCGATCGAGGTCAGCGTACACCTGCGACATCGCTTCCAAAACTAACCATCAGCTTTTCTCGTTCGGAAAAATGTTTCTGATAACTTTTTGCCGCAATCGTCGTTCACCTCGAAAATTGCGACACCATTCATTTCGAGATGATTACCGCAAGAAGAAGCTTTTGGCGAGCTTCCCATGAAAATAAGTATCGCTCGGGCATCGCAAAGAAACACGCGAGCACAGAGCAAAGAAGCCTCTATTCCAAGCCGTTTAACCGTCAATTTTCGCACTCGTCCGCGCTAAATCGAAAACACGCAATTAGCAGTTCTTCGTCACGTCTCCACACAGACAGCGTAACTGGACCGATAATAAGGAAACGCACGTGTGGCATAAATAGAGCGACTTGGGCTGAAAAATCACACGGTTGCAGCTGGTATATACTCGGAAAAACGAGCTGCAGTTGCAGAAGAGGACGCCAAATCGAGTTTCCTTATACACCGCGCGAGGATACGCTCGAAATTCCGGTCGGCGATCATTAACACCCGTCCGTCCCCCCCGCTGCTGCCGTCAATGTCTGATCCTTCTCTTGCGCTCGAGAGAGAGAGAGAGAAAGAGAGAAGAGGAATTCGCTCCTTTTATTTGCTCGCGAGAAAGACTTAATGGGCTGCGCGCTTATGTAATTCCGTAATGGCCGAGCGAGTGTGTGACGTTATGAATGGGAAACGGTTCTTCTGCTTCTTGCGAGAGTGCGTGTGTCGCGTGGAGCGAGGGATTATCGCGCGCGAGTTTCTTGTCCGCGGCTACGAGCCGAGTTTTCCCGGTGTCGTTGTATATAGCTGGCTGCGAGTTTTTGCCTCGTTTCAGAGAGCCCTTTGACGTCTCGTTACGAATATGGGGCTGACGCTCATCTCCACCGTGTGTACCGTTAAGATCAGGCGTTTGTTCAGCTTTCAGATGTCCACTACGCGTATGACGAATTCCAGCCTCTCGGCTTTTTTGAAAACCCTCGGTAAGGTTGCATATTTCGAGAACGCGTCGTTTATCGAATTACCGCGGAGTTGTTTTCACGTAGTTGCAAACATTAACCGCACGCTATTGTTCCCATGACACCTTTCTTCGAAAAGACATTAGACCGCCTGCTCGTAAAACTTGCCAAAACAAAGCCGCAGTAACGGCAGTAAAGCAGAAAAGAATCGTACACGATGTCCCGCATCGTCTTCGTATGTGGACGAGAGATGAGCGGAGGTAGGATCGGAACAAGAGGAGGACGAGCTGAGACGTCGCATCTTCGGGGCCGCGAGCACTGCTCGACCACAAAAAGCAATTACTATAGTTTCGAGCGCGGCGATGTGCCCCGCGGGATAATCGCCAGTTCTTTGTGATTTATCCCCGCGCCACGGAGAATTGACTTTTTCCATTTGCTACAGTGACACCCGCGGCGGAACCGAAAAACGAAAGCCAAGAGAGATGATGCTTCAGACGAAACGGAACAGACTTATTATTAGTTCACTTTAGTCCGCGCGCCACTTCCGCGTCTTTCTTTGTTCGCGACTAGCTCGGCTTTGTCTCTGACTCGATGAAAACTGCGGTGCTTTTAGGAAAGAGAAAAACCTTGCAGTGCTGCAGCTACGAGTAGTTTCCAGTGTATATACTTTTGAGAAATCGGGTAGTTTGTTATTAATGAAAAGCGAGTTTGCCGGAGCCGCGTTAATGAAAACGGCAGAGAGCGCAGAGAAATAGCTCGAGGAATAATCTCCATGGCAAACGTCAATCTCCCGGCAAAGGAAAATAACCCCTGCAGCGTAGTCGGCGGGCTCGCCTCTTTGATTTTCCTCGTTACCCATCGTCCCCCGTTTATCCGAATCCTCCTATCCTCCTCTGCGCCGACATTTCCATCGCCTCTTCCTCGTTTTCTCGATGCGCACAATATCCGCGCGATTTTCTCTCTGCAGTGTGTCGTCTGCTCGTGATTGGAATTTCGGCGAGACATCGACAGCAGGGGCGGATTGGCGAGAGGAAAAGCAGATGCTGGTAATTTCCAGTTCGATTATCGCTTCGGATGAACTAACGACGCAGTTAACGGCTGATTAAAGTCGAGTAGTCTTCTTTCGTTACACCCGTAATTGTCAGTCACTCTCTTCTACTGTTATAGGAAAAGAAAAATGGGTCGATCTCTTTTGGAGAGTAGCTTGAAAAATCGCCGGTCGACTGATTTCTGCCGTCGCAATCAAACGTTCTGAAAATCACTGGCGTCTATTCCATGGACGCAAGCCTTTGGCCCGGAGGTTCGGCCTGGGTACAGAGAGAGCGAGTGGCAATTAGCCGAGAACGGTAATTAAGGATGCTCCGCTGGGCCATCGACTGTGGCTCTGCGGTACGCTGTGGCCTTTGTGCAAATTCCGTGTGTGCGTTTCCCTGCGATCCTCGTCACGTCCAGCAACGGGAGATCAAACTTTGCAGCGTTTGAGGAAATTCTCGGCGCTGGTGAACGCAATTTATTAAAGGTAAAATAGGACCAATCTCGGCATTGATCTACTGCCAGCAAAATAAACGAATTTATCCCGGTGTAACAAAGAGGAGCCGCAGAGCTCAGAAGGGAAAAAACCCGACAAAAACGACTCAATTAATTCTCTTCCTCGCACAATCAAAGCCACACACGCCGGCCACAACAATGAGCCGCGCGTTCACGTCATACACGCACGCAACAGCTGATCCGAGAGAGAGAGCCGTGGGCGCGCGAGTATCAACGCGTAATTTATTAGGGCCGTGTCGGGAGAGAAAGAGAGAGAGAGAGAAGAAGAAAAGGAGGAAGCCGCTAATAACGCGCAGTCAGCACCGGCGACGGACGAGCCCCCGAGCTGCTGCTGCTGCCGCTGCTCCTGGCTGCGCGAAATTAATATCGCTTTCGATTAGGCGACGGCGGCAGGAGGGAAAGATGCGCAACGGTGGATTCTTGGTTTGGCTCTTTGGAGGGATTTTTCTAATGGAAGTTTCAAAACGTCACATTTTACAAATACTGCGCAGTTCTTGGAGAACAATATGCAAATTAGTTACGTAAAATTCAATCAATGTCGAAAGTAGATAAATCACGTCTCGCCAATCTCGGAAGTTTGCACCTGCCCATAATTCATTTTTACACCGCATGCGAATTTCCTTCTTATGCTAAAATCCTCAGCTTAGCAGATTTTCTCATAGTCATTGCATAAGGTGCCTTCGATCGCTCGCAAACACTTGTCCCTAAAAAAACAAGTTGAACGAAGTTTCACGCGATGACCGAATCTGGGACGATTTCAGAGACAGTACATTGGGTTCAATTAGTCGCGGGCGGAGATTAGTGCGAACAAGGCCGTCGTAGATGACATCGAGCAGACGTATTCCTATAAATATATCTGCTCAAGACCTTGTCGCAACTTCGGATACCTGAGCTAAGAACCAGTAAAAGCACAAGAACAGAGTATACACACGTATCGAACCGAGACTTAACAGCTGCACTTATCTTATTAGGGCTGAGGCCCTAACGGACGGTCTCAAGTAGCCGCTTAGCGCGATCGAGAGGAAGAGGCATCGCCGCGTTCTGCTCGCCCAGTGCTAGTAATCGCTCCTATGTAATACGCGCTTCTTTCGCTTCGCGTGAGCAGCATTTGAGCTTAAGTAAATTCAGCGAAACGATCAACTCCTATAGAGAAAGAGAGACCGAATGAGCTGCGATGATTCGAGTTTTAACGGCTGCTAGATCTTTGAAGATAATTGCTTGATTTTTCGCAGAAGTCGCGTGGGATCCATATCGGGTCCAAATAATAATCGTGGAACAGTCGCGCCATTGAAAGAGCTGATGCGCGCGTATATATTGCGTAGTGTTTTACGTCTTCTCTCCGTGCCGGGCGTCTGTCTTGGACGCGACCACCGGCGGCAGTGGCAGTACGCGAGAGCGGCCATACAATGCGTAATTGCGCGCGAGAGAGAGAGTGAACGACAGTAAAAGGCTTTGGCATTTGCATGAGGACGGGAGTTACGAGTTTTCGCCTTGGTGCTGCTGCTGTGCTGTCTGATGCCAGCGCAGGGAGGAAGCTGCTGCTGCAGTCGAGGGAGAGAGGATTTTTATAGGGCTGCGCAGTGCCTGGCGAATGACGCCGGTCTGTCGCTCGCTCAGAGCCAAGGTGTCTTTTGTTTATTCCAGAGGTGGAGGTGTTTTTTCAACGCTCTTTGATGAAAGTTGCGTTAGTTCCCTTTTTTCTGAATCCAAATAAGAGCAGAGTATGTTATGAGCGCATACGAATGGCTGTTTAAAAATTTTTAAACTCTGGACAGTGATTAAGAATTTAGCTCCTCGCGCGCGATAATTACACAGTGTAGTCGAGGCAAAAAAAAAAAAAAAAGAGAGAGGGAGAGAAGTTGTGCGATGCCTCGGAAAAGTGGACATATTTATGCGCGACTGTAAAACTCTCGTGCATTACACTATATCTCACCTATTTAATTTCGCGAAATTACCACCTTTGCCGGGGTAGCCTAGCCGTGACGTAAGTAGGACAAAGAAAAGAGGGAACAACGCAAGCCCGCTGATAGCGCAATCATAATTTCGAGAGAGGACTCGCAAGCGAATTTTCGTCTTTTACAACCACGCGCTCTTGAAAACTCGAGGGACCCAAGGGGGCGCCTGATGAGTATTTTCTCAATGTCGCGTGTGTTTCCTAACGAGAATTTCGACGCGAAATGAGATTCACTCGCAGTCAAGGTTCCCGAAAGTTCTACAGCGTTAATTTCTCATTAATCGCGTTTTTAGTGAAAATCGATGAAATGTCCTTCCTTAGACCTCCCGTCGCTCATTGACCATATCTCTATAACGAGCCTCGAGTGCGCAGCGATCTAATCGCCCTGCAAAGTTCATTAAGGAGCTTGCGGTATAAAACTCGTTTGCCCATCCTATTCCTCTTCTACTTCCGCGCGAGCGAAACCTTTTCCCGTGCATCGATTTTCCACTTCAGACGAAAATCCTTGAAATTCATAAGATTCACGATCCCGGTGCTAGACTCATGAATACGAAAGATCGCGACGACATTCGTCGGTCTATTTGGAGGGCCGAGTGTAGACTATACCGGTACACTCGACTCCTTTTTTTTTCGCGAACAGTCGGTGAATTTAAAGAAAAATTTAAAAGGAGTGTAATATCGGACGAAATTCGCTGGAGTAGCGGTTTCGCTCGTTTTAAGAGAAGAGGACGGGTAGGCGGTTTTTTTTTTTTTTTTGCTGTTTGGCGGAGTTCCCGAGTGCGGCGGAGTGGTACCGTTGCTTTTGTTCAACTCTTTGATAATTTTAATATTAATTTTTTCGTTTCTACCTTTCCAGAC
Source organism: Pteromalus puparum (assembly GCA_012977825.3). Lineage (NCBI taxonomy): Eukaryota > Metazoa > Arthropoda > Insecta > Hymenoptera > Pteromalidae > Pteromalus > Pteromalus puparum. The sequence continues at coordinate 886,740 of CM053171.1, read as the reverse complement.
GACGCAAACGGTTATACAGCCACGTTTCGGTGAAACGCTTCTTGCGAAAATCGCGTTTCACTTTGAGCAAGTCTGTATTGTTTTGATGTGAAGCGTTTACGAACGCCCGTATGCAGATGTTTATAATCATGGACTCGAGTGTCATAAAAGCAATTAAGAAGGAGTTATTTATTGCACGTTTAAACATTTTAAGAGCCCCACAAAAAACAGGTGAAACAATTACGTTGATTATCAAACCTCAAACCGTTCGAAAAAATTGTGACGTTTCCCCATATGGTCTCATAACTCGCGCACGCAAACGTTTTAGCGGAACCGTTGAAAGAAACAGCCTCTTATCATCCACAAAAGTAAAAGCTTCGTCTCAAGGTACGAGACCTTCGCTCCCTCGCTGAAAAATCGTTAAACTCAGGAAAAAAAAGTCTTGCCGCAACCGGAACGCGTGTACGTTGCAGTAAACTGCAATCCGACGCGCATATTGTCCCCACTTTGCGCCATCGCATCCACACGACGTGTCCGTAAAATTATTTCAAAACGGCGTATTGGTTTTATCGAGAGAGGCCGCGCTGTGCGCACCAGTCGTGTCATTATCGTGGCATTAACCCGGCTGGCTCGCTTGCGCGCGCGCGCACCATGCAGACGTGACCATATTTTGCTGCCGTTGGCGCACTCTTTTTTTTTTTTTTTTTTTTTCATCGAGCTCGGGTCGTGCTCTGCCGCTGCGCTTTTGTTGTTATCGTGTGGGTATTACTTTGCGGAGGCATTGGCGTATAGATAGAGTATAATATGAAATATGGTGCGGATGATTTTATTTTTTGTTCTTTCTTTGGTAATCAGCGAAGAGTATCGATAAACTGTTTTGATTTTTATTAGAAAATATTTTGAAAGTATACCACAAAAAAAAAGAATTTATTCGTGCTAATGATATTATAGTGAAACAACCAGAATTCATAGCATGAGCGGCCGAAGTAGCAGGCCGGACAAGGCACTTTTGGCATAGCTGGCACACTGCTATATGTGCACTCTACGTGAAGATTCCGATGAGGGGAGTAGCGAAATGCCTGTGCGCCACCTATAGTCAGAGAGCCGAAAATCTCAAGCGGTGGGGGCCGAAAACAGGCCAGTCCAAAACCGTCTCGTCTTATGTTTAGGTATTACAGAGTTTTCTGAGGCATCAGAAAAACCTTTACAGATATTCTAGGCGTAACAAAATACAAACTTTTCCCGCGCTTTATTCACCTTTCGACGCGTGTACCGCATCGTGGGCGCCGCGAGCACGTGAAAGGCAAACCGCACTCGAACTCGCTCTAATCATCGCCGGGCGCTCCACATCGAGTTTCGCAAAAGTTACGCTGCAGGCAGGTATATCCACGCACGGACGCGATTTCATTAGGAATTTAATTTGGGATCAGCGATAATTCGACGGCAGCTATGCGCCTTAATGAAGTTATTAATCGGATCGTTAGTCTCGTGTACACGTGGAGGAAAAGTTGGCTGGATATGGAGTTTGCGCGAGAGATTTTAGCTGCGGGTTGTCTTTTTTTTCAGTGGCGTTATTGTTGTCGTTGAATTTTAACGAACCCGCTTCGGTAATCCAGGAAACGTTTTGCGCTGCGATTCATCAAAATCTTACGCAGAACAAATTGGAGTAGCGAGTATAGGTCGAAGCGCGGATTATTTTTTCTGCAGTGGAATTTTGCACGCGGTAAATCACGGCACCGCGGCAAAATATGAGCGCTGATCTTGCAATCACCAAGTTATTTCCCAAAAGGAAACGCTGCGTAAGCGAGCGCGTTTTGCACAATGCGCGTAAAGTGGCGCGTTATGCGGGACGTTGTGTGCAGTTTGTAGAACATCGTTTTTTAATCGTACACCACTGCCACATCGAATATTTACCTTCCAAGCTCAAATGGAATAGGCTAATTCTTCCATTGCGCGGCAGGTCGAATCGGAGCTAAAATCAACATCATCTCCCTCCCGGAGATATTCCAAAGACAATAGCCTGGCATCAATTCAAGCCCTCCCCCGAGAAGCGAGAGCGAGAGAGAGAACACACGGGCGTGTGTAGCCTCACGCAACAAAACCAAGCCGAGTGTATTATGCTCGCGAATAACACGCGCGCAGCGTCCGTATATCTAAATAACGCAATTAAACAAACAACGCTCTTCTCTCAGCCGGGTGGAAAAAATCTCGACTCGCCCCGACATATCCCATCCGATCTCTCGGGCAGACAACAGCCGCTCGGCGGGCAGCAGCGGCAGCAAAAAAGAGCCACACAAAGAGAGCTCGTGGTACATTTCAATCGTCGCGGGGTGTGCGATACGCGCGAGGAGCTCCAGTTCCGGAGTGGCTCTCTCTCTCTCTCGCTCGCTCTTGCTCACGTACCTATACGGCCGCGAGCAGGTTTTCATCGGCGGTCATTGTACCTAGAGCGGCCAGACCGAGAGCGGGTAATAGCGCGCGAGTGCAACGATCCGCTCGCGCGGATTTAATTCAGCGCTTCGCCGGAGCTAAGAGAGATGGAGGTATTATGTGTACACGGCTCTCTCTCTCTCTCGGGGGGTGGCTGCGATGATGAGCTTTTTGGATCCGACGCAACGGACTGTTTGGAATTTCGATCGCCCCGTGTGCGTTGACGAATCGTCGCCGCGTCGATGCAGTCTATTTTCGTTGCGATTATTTCCCTGCAGTGGAGATGGATTGAATACAAGTTGCCGCGTCTATCTCCCGGCTCTTAAATCTCGGGGGATAGATTAAGACTAAGCTCGACGAGGAAGGAAAATGACGTTAAAAGAGAGAAAGAGACGAGTGGAAGAAGAGGAGGCACATACTCCCGAGAATGAAACTCTCGCGTGGGCGTAAGATCATTGTGATACACGATCGCGAGCTCGGATCATCCTTCACTTCCGATAGGATCACTCGTCCCAGCTTCTTCTTATTCTTCTCCTTCGTCTCGCCTCCTCTTCTTCTCTCTTTCTCTCTTTCTTTCCGCACGCACTAAAACTCGACTCTTCTCTCCCTTTTACTGTTTGCCATTCGGATTAATACTTCCCTCCTTGCTCTCAGCTCGTATCAGATGCAACGAGCTTCTATTTATTCGCTCCTTCCTCAAACCCTCTTAAAAGTTACTTACGACGCTGTCCGCAATAGAGGCTTTCTCTGGACTATCGATTTCTTTCGCTCGTCAAATTTCAGAGGATGAATACCAATCAGTCATTCGAAGATCTCCAATCGACCGTGATTGAGTCATCTCGATATCGACGACGCCGGACAGAAAGAAGCGACAGGACGTCGCTTCGTCTCGTTAGACCGTAACAAGCGCGACGAAGACACGACGATAAAAGAAAGAAATCAGCTGGCGTCGTCGATTATCTCGTCTTTTTGTCTTCTCGCAATAAAATCCACTGCTTTATCGCCTCTCGTTACCCGCCCTTCGAAAACTCTGTCGCAACTTCGTGCACAGATTATGTACACGTTCGCGCGAGTCCGATAATTTCGCCTAATAATCGCCGCAACTCGACGACTAATATTTTAACCGATACCCCGCATAATGAGGCTCGGGGGATTTTATCACTGCGGCCGAAGTAATGAAAAATTTCGCAAGAATGCAGGTGCACATGCGCGAGAATATCATAAGCCCGCGCACCGATAGCTTTTTCTCCCTTAAACCGTGTAATTGGAAGCTGCCGGTGTATCAGACTCCAACAACACACTGTGTGCACGTATACGTAAAAAGCACAGCTCGAGCGCGAGCAGTGGCAATTACGCGAATAATGAGACGCGCTAATGCGGATGCGAGTTTTAAAAGCTAATTCTGGGCTTACGAATTCGCGCTTGGCACGCATATCTCCTCTGTCTGTTCGAGGTTTGCATATTCATTTTTCGATGGTGCTTATGGAGGAATTTTCTTGCGAGACTTTTTTCGGAAAAACGAGGAGGCTGTATTTTTACGCGCGGAGAAAGTTCGGCGCGGATTATTTTAAAGAGAATTTTCTGTACTAGGATTAGTTACGCTTCAGGTGACGCAAGACGCGGCAGATTATGCGCCGAGCCAAAAATTGTTTCTGTCGAAACTCTTGTTCGCGAGGTGCATTTACTACTGTCATTATCCACGCGAAACTCGGTTGACATCGTAATGTGAGTTTCTCCACTTGTTCTCTTAAACCTCCGCTACTTCACGCGAACGGATTGTTTTTGAATGTAAATCATATGATTCAATATTTTGATATCAGTGCAAGCGATCGCGTCGCGCAGGTGTACACAAAATTGACTTGACGCTTGCGTAGCCGTGTAATTAATTGAAACATCGAGCCGCTGCCATTAATCATTGTTAATAAACAAGCCACATATACACATCCTATTCGAAAACAAACCGGAAATTAAAAGATAAGAGAACGTCGAGCGAGCGGAGACATACTCCAAAGTCTGACGCTGCGTGAAATATCGATTTTCGATTTCGATCTGCCACGCGATTTGTATATTCAATTATGGCGGGACATCGATATATCTACGGGTTTATGTGTACCGAATAACTGTCTCACTCGCTCGAAATATCAAAGCTATAACTGCCGCCGCCGGCTAATAACGTTTTGTCGACCTACGCGTCGACTGTCGCCAGACTTTCACGGATCTCTTTTTTTTTTTTTCTTGAACCTCGATTTGTTCCTACGATCTACGTATATACAGATATGGTCATCAACGGGATGGGATCAACTTTTTCCGAGATGCGTATGCTGATGTTATTGATGATAACTGTTCGTTGATTAAATTTGCGAAGGATGGCAAACTCGGTAGATTTCTTGTTCCCTAAAAAGTCCCAGCAAAATACTAGTTGCCCAAAAGTCTATTGATTTCATTAATTAAACTGTATAGACTCAAGCAGTTCGCAGTACAAGTGGCCCAAGCAACAGTCCCACAAAGACAGTTTCGATATGGCGGTACACTGTTATATACATTCCATGCGCAGATTGTAATGAGAGAAATGAAAAGTGCCTATGCTCCATCTATAGTCGCTATACACTCGACCTTGTCATTAGTATATTACCTATGATTGATTTCATACACCCGTAACATTGTCGCACGTAAATCTTCATCTCGTTAAAAAAAACTCATATCACCACGGCTACTGAAATTTTTCCTCAAACTCCGTCATAACAAAGACACTTTCGCGAGAGCTCCGTGTGCCATCACTTCCCGTCATTGCGCAACAACTCGGTCGGCTCGCGCTTACCTGTATTATCTTGTCCGCGCACGCGTGCGGCTCATTAGCATAAACGACCTGTTATTTTGTGGCCAACTGCGAGGGCGTGCGCCCATCTGTTTAGGGCCGGACGTGCACTTCGCGAATTCCGGTGGCATCTGCCCTTTAAGCGTCCAGCATAGATGCGTATACGCATCGGGTGTACCGAGAAACTTTCGTATCGCGTTTCGATACACATGAGGCATCAGGTGTGTTTGTACGGCCTTTTTTGCGCTGGAAAATTATCATTGCTACGATGCGCGGACGCTGTAGGAAGAGAGTGAAAGCTAACAGGCTGCATAGTGCAATATAGCCGCGAGCATTATACGCAGAGAAATTTATATGTTTTTTGTAGTCGCGATGAGCGCGCGTTTCACAATTAATTTTTAACTCGTGGAAGTTAATCCGACGAGTGTGTATGGTTGTGTGCATAATGCAACAGTGAACGTTGGAAGAGACTTCGTGGGATGGTTTACGACGCTTTTAGAAGTCATTTTTCTCGTTACCGCTTGTCTCACGGCGATTTTCGAAAGCATGCAAATTAGAAACTAAACGATTGTATTATAAACTTTGAATATCATTCCCTGAGAGTGTATAACAATTTTTACGTCGCTTCGCGCGTCAATTAAACTCTCAATAATACACAGCCCGGCGACAACGAGAAATTGCGCGTCTTTCGCAGTCCACGAATCACTGCAGCGAAATTACGTTTCGAGCGTGAAAAATTGAAAGAGAAAAAAAGAGCGACGAGGAGAAGAACGAGGAGAGAGACAGAAAAAGAGAGAGCAATCGAGTCGCCGGCGCCAGAAGTGCTAGGACAAAAAAATCCTCGGATTCGGCACTCGCCCGTCACTCTTTCGCCTCGAGCGCCGCGTAACGAGTGAACGACTTGTTAATTAACGTGCTTTTTTCCTCTAGAAAAGAAGTCTGCGACGATTTATCGTGGGGCCTTTGATCGTTTGATAATACTCTCGCCGCGTTTTTTCGCTTCGACGCATTCAATAAGTCGAATTTCACTTTCGTTCGTTTCGGAGCTTTATTGGCAAGCTGTCATGATTCGCGAAAATTGAGTTTTTTAAGCTCACTTTTTGTAGGAGGTCCATAAAGAAGACAAGAAAATAGTGAAATCACTGTCTTGTCAAGGAAGAATCGATCAGCAGCAGTAAAATGAAATTGAGCATTGTTTCTATGCTCAAACGTCGTCTTTCGGTTCTACACTAGTATACGCTAAGAAATCTGTTATCCGGTTGCCCAAAATTAAGCTGTTTCCAAATGCAAATGCCGATCAATATTTGAGATTCCCAGATCGGAAAGTGTTTTATGAGACGTTTATTGCGTTCCCAGCAGTAACTCAAAATTACTCGAAAAAATAGCATCGCGTCGAGTTTTAGAAAAGCACGGATTCATAAATTATTCTAATTAAAATGAAAGCGTTGGCAACTAATGTCGAGCTCGTATAAAACTGCGTTTCGTCGCGTTTCGAGAGCATAAAAAATTCCGGAAAATTAAAACAGCTTTTTTTTCTAATTGATGGCATTACGTGTGTTTACAATTTCACCTGTCGCTTATCTCACAGATGTCGCGACGGAAAAGCGGCCGAGCGTCTGTTTTCACTTGCCTTCAAAAAAGGCTCTCGATTTCGTTTAACTGCTCCACAGCTTTAAAGTGCATTTTTACTACTGCGTCTAATTATCGTGAATAATTCAGTCGCGACTTTTCTCCTCGATATTCCCACGTGTAACATAAAAAAAAGTGCGCTGGATTTCACGGCGATAGCAAAACACAATCGACCGAATTCAACTTTTCTTTTTTATTTCCATCGAAAACGTCTGTAATCGCACGTGATACGACATGACGCAATTAATCACGACAGACGAGAAAATGCTCGGCATATATAAGTCATTAGCAAGGAGGAAATAGTTAACAAGCAAAAAAACAATTTCAATTTGTATAACACCGAGCCTCCTGATCCACGAGAGGCCCAGATCCGAGATAAAGAAATAAAAGCTAGTTTCCTGGCCAATAATCTAGGGGCGATAGAGAAAAACTCGTTCTCTTTATCTGTATTTTTAGTCAGCTCCATTAGCAGTAACTCAACGAACGTAGGAGACGCAGGAAAGTGTACGAGACTTTTTTCCGTGGCACTTTCACGCGGGCGACGATCTTGGAGATTCGCCCGGCGTCGTGTGCCATGCACGTTAATTGCTACACATTGGTTTCGAATGACGGGGATTTAATTTCGCCAGCACTGCATTTTCTATTTCGCCGCGAGGAATGGTTAATTAGCTCGTTTTCCACAATGAGAAAGCGTATATTCGTATTCTCGAAGGATAATTCGAGTCATTCGTGAATTCTTGAAAATTTCAGGGATTTGTAGCATGGAACGCTTTCTCTGAGTCGAGAGCCAGTAATCTCAGTATACAATGTCTCGAAGATCAAAAAATGAAATCTAAAACAACGGACAACACAAGCTGTACATCGAGAGGCGAAAAATGAAGCTACAGCAGCATTCCTTCACCTGCAGCGAGCGAACACAAGCGCGTCATTTCTATAAAGCCCGACGCGAAAGACATATCGCATCGGCGCGATAATAAACCCTTCGCTCGCTCGGCTCGCGATCGTAATCTTAGGGCCTGGAAATCTAGGTAGGCTCTCGACGTCTTGATTCCTCTCCTCTCTCTCTCTCTCTCGCTGGCTCTCTTTGCTATGCTCTCGGTGCGACGCGTCTTCCGCTTTTATCGGCGCGCCGTAGTATGACGAATGAGGCGCGTGGCGTTTCAACACGCCTCCGCAGCAGCGGCAGCAGTGCAGTCTCCCTACGAGAGAGCGGAGAGAATCGATAGTTATGCACGCATAGTCGTGCGCGCACACGTGATGCGTCCACGCGATGCTTTTAGGGTGCTGGCTATGTTTGGAATCGTGAGTTTTTCTTTTTTCAGCCGCCGAGAGCTGGGGAAAAGCTTTCGTTCTAAACATTCATAAAGAAACGCGTTTCGCACGGGACAACAGACTCGATAAAGTTTTCCATTCAGCGGATGGTTATTCGCAATAACGTCAGGTGTGTGTACACACCGAACCGGCGTCTGTTATAAAGTCGTCCGTCGAAGCCAACGAGCAAACAGCGGCGGCAAAAAAGAAGAAAGAGAGAAGAGGAAGAAAAAGTCTCCCGACGCGACGCTGGAATCGATCGGCCGTAGGCTAGATTCTCCGCTAGACTCTCGCTCTGTATATAGTTACACCCAACCCATCGAGACATACGTACGCCTATGCTATACAATATATACACACTGCATATACATCAGCGACTCGAGGTAGTGTAAGAAAACGAAAGTCATCGTCTCGCGTCGAGCCGTTTAGGCACGCATTCGGGTTACCCGGTTCATGTATGCACAAAAAGTGGAGGAAGGTATACAAAACGTTGAATTTTTTTTCCATAGGGTGACCCGATAGGAAAATCTCGTCTCACGCTGAATCACCGGCTTTTATTATGGATGAGGGTCGCAGTTCGAACATAACGCGGGGGAGTTGCGTAACTGGGCACGTCAGGTACCCTCGGCAGCTCGGGTAATTAGGTTTTTTTTTTTTTTCGAGGGACGCAAGCGCGAGGTTAAATGGTGCGAGAGCTGCGTAGTGTGTGTGGAGGGTCGACGATGCGTAATCCATTGATGTGTTGCAAGGTTAGACTGATCATCGAAAAATATGATCGTTATTTTATAGTTGCTCTCGTCAGCGTGGTCGTAAGTTTTAAATATACTTAGAAATTCACTTAAATATTAATAAAAACATATTATATTATATTATCATTATATAAATACATATACTACTCAACGATCACATTCACATACAGAAGCGCAAAGCTGTATAGCTACAATATACACGTAAACCATTAAAAGCTCTGAAAATAATATAAAAAGCAAGCATGCGATACATCAGAACGATTACGGTTAAGTCTAATGGGAGAATTACGATAATTGTTTCTTCTCTATAATTTACTTCGATCGAACGTATACTATAATTTTCCCTAGATCAATACAAATTACTAACGCTATATTTCATAAAACCAAATTAATGTGGCTGCTTGTCACATCAGAGCACAGGAGGATGAAATCCCGAATAAAAATCGTCGCCCGAAAGCAGGGCGATTCTCACTTACCGTATAACATGACCACGAGTCTCCTTCATATATACGTCAGGCGAATTTCACGTCTCGCCGTGTAAATTTTACTCGGGCTCTCATCCTCGCGTTCTCGCCACCAGATAAGCATCTACACGAATTCGCTCGAGACATCGTCCCGAAAAATCTCATTAAAAACACATCGCGCGCGATCCCTCGTATGCACACCGCCCCGTCAATGTCATCATCGCTCAGCTGGGCACAGCGACAACGACGTCCAGCAACAACAACAACAGCTCAGAGCCGCGAAAGAGGAGCAGTTGTTGGGTAGGTATAGAGGGCGAGATCGTGTTCTCGCGGTCGTCATCGTATACACACGTGCAACATCGACGAGCAAGCAAGCAAGCAAGCAAGCAAGCAGACAAGCGAGAGCAGAGAAGCAGCAGCGCTAAAAGCTCTTTGTACACACACATATAATGCAAGCTACTCGAAAGCCTGAGCTTCTGCTGGTGCATGCTATTAGTGAAGTGTAAACGTACCCTGTACCAAGTGGCCACCTGCGAGGCGCCCGCAAAAGGGGTCACGCGAACGCACAGAGACAGAGAGGCACACATTAGGCGGTGGTGTGGCGGTTGGCGGTGAGGAGCAGACGACAGGCACACACGTTGGTGATTGGTTGGTTCGTGGTCAGGTGCGCCATGTTGGTTTTTATTTGTTTTTTTTTTTCGATATTTTTTTCGTCGCAATTTTTCGTTGCGAGGTGGAAGGACATGAACAGAAAAGAAGACACGAAATAGAGATCTGGTCTTTTGTCGGTTACTTGCAGGGAAGGTTAGTACATAAGGTTCTATAGGGAGGGATTCTAACAGTCTATCCCACGCATCATTGCCCTTGGAAAAAAGTGCGAGAGCTTGTATACCGCGTCATCGACGACGTTTTCAAAACTTTTTTTTATTTACCGTCAAAGTGAATGACAGACTATTAAAAGTTTCGCAGCAAAACGATCAGCCGAAGGAGCAACTGGTAAGCTAAAACTTGTTAAAAGAAAAGTTTTATCGCGGCGGAATGAATTTGGAAGCCGACTCGAAAAGTTAACTTACCCCCGAGAGATAAAACCCTCTTATACTCTCAAACTTTTTTAAAAATCGAATCGCGAGATCTCGCTCTGATTTATCGAGGCTTTTTCTCAAAAGCTCTAAAGCTCATCGTTCGTTCATCATCGACCGATCGTATTCAGCGAACGCGAGGGTGATTAAAATTCATCATCAAAAATCGCGCACGAGTCAGGCCAAACGGTATCATCAGCTCAAGACGAGCGCAAACGATGCCCATGCATCACGAAAAACTCTCTCGCGCTGCCTGGCGAGAGGGACTCGTAAGCTTGACCATAAATAATCCGGCTGACTCTGGGCTGTCGATACCATTCTATTTATACCCAGATAAAGGCTGCTGCTTGCTCTCGCACTCTTTTTCACCCTCGGGTTCGCGCACTCGGTGCAGATTGTGTGCTGGAAGGAGGCATGTAACAGGTATACATATCGGAGCTTGAGAAGTGGGGGCAGAGAGAGAGAGAGAGAACCAAGTCAAAGAACAAGACGTGTGTTGCGTGGAGGAGGGGAAGACAGCGGCTGCGGTGGGCGAGTTCGATGGGTGGCGAGTTGCGCCCGGACACTTTACAAATTGCTTTTTCTTGTAATAAAGTCCTCGGCATTAATAAAAAAGAAGAGAGCGAGACTCGGGCTGCTCGGCATGGTTATTTATTAATCGCGATATCTCGGCGAGCGAGCGCGAAACTCTTCTTTTATCGCGATTACTCTCTGTCCGCTGATGCTCGTGTATACCCTGCACCACGAAAATATCCTTTTGTCGGCGCACCGAGTGATTACGAAATTCCCGCGCTTTCATTGCTCGCGATGAATATTCCGCATTGTTTTCGGATTTTTGCGCGGTGAGGAGGAAATATCTCGATTTGTTACAAGTGCAAGGGAACTTGTTGTTCGTTTGCAAAAGTGAGCAATTTTTAGAGAGTCGAAGGTTGTCTCTGTCGTTAATGCGTCTATTCAGCGTCAGGAAAAAATACAGATCCATCTGACTTTCTTTCCTCGCGAGCGCTTTCTCCAAAACAATCCTCGAAACCCTCGTAAAAGACCTCGAAAAAAACGCTAAACTGTCTACGCAACGCAATCAACTGTACACAAAAGATCACCGGCAAAGACACGCGCGCGAGTCACCTACATACATTTACGACTTTATCGCCTTCCGATCGCTCACGTTGGACTCAATTAAAATCGACCGTGAAATCGCGCACAGAATGGAAAAAAAAAAACTACTTTTCAGCAGAGGGCGAGGCTTTCACTGATCGACCGGTGGAAGAGGTAGTATAATAGAGGCAGTAGTCAAATCTCGTCTCGTAAACCGCGCGGCGAGCAACGCTAATCGCGTAATGATCTACGAAGAGATAGTACCGACGAGGAATTACAACGCAAGCGCGAGCGCGGATACGAAATTGTCGGCTATCCGTGTGTATATAGCGCCGTGTGATTAACGGATATTCCGTTTACGAGCTGTGCTGCAATGACTTTTTTCCTTCCTCTTTCGCGAGGAATTCGTGTATACGCGTTGGGCGCGTCTCGTTAATGCGGATCTAATACCGAGGGGAGAGCTTGCGAAATAAATCGCGTAGCCGCGATAATTAATACGGATTCCGCGTGAATTTATAAATCCAGGAGCTAATTGCCACCGAACGCATGTATTCGAACGAGGCTTATCAGCACCGAAAAATACAATCCCTGCGTATAGGAATGCACCCAGTTGCATAATCAGATATCAGCGGTCTCGCAAAAACAAACGTCGCATACACTCGAATTCGAAGCTCCCGCACGGTGTAACGTACACTCGGCTAAATTAGCGTCCGACATTAACGGCATTCTGCGAGTTTAATCGAGCGCGGCGCAGAATCCGGCGTAACGCCCCGTTACAATATAGCGTTGACAGTGTCCGAGAACGCGAGACTCGGGTTTTGCGTCTAAAACCGGCATTAGACCGGGCAATATTTATAGGCCTTAAAGCCGACAGACTCGTACTGGTTCCTTCTCTGGAAAATCTGTCCGCGTGTGCGTATGTGTATATAGAGCTGTGCAGTCCGGTTTATGTCGCGGGCTCGAAAATTCAGAGTTTATATACCGCTGGAAGTTTATGGACGTCGAGTGTGGTTTATCGCTGAATTGCAGCGATGCATTTTTCTATCGCGGTACAACGCGCTTTTCGGTGAAGCCTGAATGCTCTTTGTGTTCTGCTACGATTTTCAACGATCATTCGAAATTAAATAAAAAGTACAGTTATTTCATCAGCGACGGGAAATCGATCGCTATACGACAGCCGCGTTTCCACTTTCGCGAACGAGCTAATGAGCTCCTTGTCTCCGATTCCATTCTATTAAAATCAAAAGTTATGCATATATTATATCCGCACTCGGAATCGAACCTATGCGTAGAGGACAGGACAATAACAATGACAGTGAAAGCTTCGCGTGCAACCGACGACGTAACGCACGCATGAACGCATATAACTTTCATAATAATCGCGCAACTTTTTCGCGGGCGATTTAAAAATGTTCGCTTTACGGCGTCCATTCCTTACGCTCTCCCTCTCGTCGACTATTCCTCGCTGTGTTTTCTCTCTCTCTCTCTCTCTCTATATATATATCTCTACTCTCTCGAAAGTGGCACGCGTTAACAGCCCGAGTTATTACACGGCTTTTCTCCCGTGTCGTCGATTCAATTACGTCGATCGTTTTTGTTGAAATATTCCGCGGCCGTTGTGATTTACGTTTCGATTCTCGCTCTCGTATGTATGCCCGCGATTATACACCGGCCGACGTATACACACGGCTATGCATATTTCGAGAGAGCGAGCAGGAGTTAAGAGTCGAGTGAAATTTATCGGTCGATTCTTAATGTTCGCCGAATCGGATTTTTCGCTGCTCCAAACTTTTCCCGTTTTTTTTTTCCCGCTTTTCATCAGCGAGTTATTGGTTTTACGAGTGGTCGAATTGTTTAGCCGCTCGACTATGTGTTCGCGGAACGTTTCAAAATTTGCATTCCAATTTGTTCGGCAAATACTAAAATTACGACACACTGACCTCTTTGTACGCATTCGTCCCTCTTTTCCGAGGAAAAATACGGCCGACCTTCGCGGCGCATTAACGCTCTTCGTCTCTTCGATAAAGTCCGGCGCGGGTGTACAGAGCAAACTTTATCGGCGCTCTTTTAATGGCTATAATTGACGTCCTCTGACCGCGCGCCGGGTAATTAACAAACCCGAGGGGGGCGGACTATCAATGCCGGATCAATATGGTCTCGGGAGAGCGAGGCGGAATGCGCGAGACCGGTGGTACCATTGGACTATAATGAATTCCGTCGATTCGATGTAAGGCGAGCTTTGTTTTCGAATTGCTATATACAGTGGTCTGACGACGTTGGAATTAGTCTATTGTCTGTTCCGGTTGTTCGCCTGACGGCTCAATCATTTTTCTCTGTATAATGCACGTGTATATAAATTTGCAATAGAACATAGACGTCTTTGTTGTCGCGTTTGTAAATTATTGCTCACTTTGTTTTCCATGGAACTCGCTCACGGTTAGGGTACAGTGGGTCAAAGCTGGATTTTGTACTTTGAAAATTCAGGTGGGCTAGCTGGGTGTGATTTCTTCAGGAAATCAAAAAGTTATTCTATTATCAATATCAAATTAATAAGGCTGAAGAAATCAGTTGGGACTGCAGCATTATCTATATTATTCTGGCAGGGTGTGCAAACGATTGAAAAATTGCGGAAACTCGAGCAATTTTTCTGTGCCATTGAACCAATTCTATACAGTAGGTCACACTCGCATTTCTTTCGAGGAAAATTGTCGATAAATTCGTTTTATATATACCAACGTCGGTTCTATAGCCAATATTTCCTCAAAGCAAATACAAGCACATCGATCATGGGGATACACTATTATTGGACATAAAAGGATGTAATTCAGTTCTTATCGGTGCTGTACCTCCTGCATCCCGTGGAAGGCAAGCATGTTGGACAAAAAAGAGAGACGACACGCGTGAAAACCTTGTTTTTGCGTGATTACAGAAATAGTCAACAAAAAATCCAAAAACCATTTGTTCATCAAAACAACAGTGACAGAGAGCGCGTCTCGTGTACTGAAGCAATAAAAGCATCACATCGACTACTTTTTTCTCTTAATATACACGTGTTAACTCACATATACTCTTTCAATTATGGCATGATATAACTACGTAAGTTCTACGATTGTCTCCATGATATGTAACTTGTGCGATGATTATCGGAGTTTCCTTGCACGCGACAACGATTGAGTCTGCAACGCATTATTACTTAGTACTTTCAGGTAAATTGTTTCCTCGAAGCAGACTTAATCGTTGACGATGATTCTGAAGCTGGTGATTGCATTTTCATGTATGAGACGAATTCGTCAGTCTCTTTGAGATTCGATGGTAACCGCGAACAGAGTGAAAAGCACCAGAACAAATATTAGTAAACTGCTAGAAGAGCGAAGCACGTTTCATCGTTCCAGGGAAAGAAGAAAGTTCGATAGAGTTAACAAGCCAATTATATTAACGAAGCTCAAAGAGACGTATTAGAACGACGAGTGCTCGGAGAAGCTAATGTATACACTCCGCGATCCTCCAAATGAGTCGACGCTCGTAAACCCCTCTTTCACTTGGAAAAAAAAAATCTCGTACTTTGTCCGACAATTTAATTGCAAAACGAGCGGAAATAAATTCCCCGTATTTTATCCGCACAGAGTTCATGAAAGCACGCATAGAAATAAACTTGGAGCTTGAAGAAACCGATAGGAGCGCAGCGAGCTCAGGCGACTCTAGAAAAAGCCCGCATAAAATTACACTCTGCATATCCCCGCGAGCGTCGACTCAGTCAAGGTCGCGACCCTGCGCAAGTATATAAACAGAAGAAAAAACCCGGGAGAGGACTCTCGCGACAACCTTACACACACACACACGCGCGCTACACGTTCACTGCATCCAGACACGCAACCCGCGGTGCGCCGGGATATGGCAAAAAAAAAGCCGAGGAAGGAGTAATGTGTGTATAGGAAAAGAGCGAGGATCAACGCGGAAGGTTTATCGTCGGGGCTCTCGCGACGCGGTATAATTCAGTCCGCGGAGAATTTCGCGGTGTTGGCGTCCGATTACGCGTGAGCGAGATCGTACTCGCCGATCCCCTTTTTGATCTACGATAATCGCGATATGGCCGTGTGATTTTTTTCGGGCTCCGCGTGTAAACCGCCGATGTGCGGCTGGGATTTTAACGAGCGATACGTTTTTTGTTTAATCCCCCTGGTATGCGTCGATTTTTACTGCCGGCAATTATTGAAATTGCGGATTCGAAAAATGCGAGTAATGAAAATAGATCGAGCGGCGTCGGATTTTTTTTTTCTATCCAACCCGTTAATATTACCCGAAACCGCGCGAGTATGACTAGTATAGTGGTTTGAAAATTTTATCTGCGCCGTTAAACTTTGTGCCTTTAAATTGAAAAACGTTGAGTGGCAAATTACCCGCACCAAAGTTTCGCACACGCATACGCCGAGAAAGTCGTCGTTAAGAATCGGACCGCGTAGAAATTCGTTTCTGTAATTGTCGAGTGCGCGCACGCGTACTTTCTAAGCATTGATCGTCCGGGTGCAATTTCGCGTTGTTATAAACTTAACGTTCGACTCTTTGGGAGGTCATAAAGTCCGGAATTCACGCAAAATCCGTATTACTCCTCGGCCAGCGCAAGCTCGAAAAATTCAACGGCGCAATCTCTCCGCGCGGAAGACGTAATAAGTCATCAGACTCGAGAGGATAAGAATGATCGTTCCCGCGCGCGTGTTAAAGACGCTACGTGCGCGCATTAATGCACTCGGCGTTCAGCTAAGCCCGATTAGGTGCGGAAACTCGTTACGCGTCGCGCACATATATATAGCCTCGCATCGCGAGGAGAGCGATGGGATTCACGCCTCATTGCTCGCGCCCTCGTTTTCACACGCGGCTTAAACGCTGAGAGTATTAACGCGAGATTATTGAATACGAGCTGCCAAGGCGTTATGTGCATTAGTTGCTGCATCAGAAGCTTCGGAGTCGGTGTGTGCATGTAAGGTATAGTCGCGGCGGGATGAATTACTACAGCAGGTTTAGCGAAATCGCGTCTGATCCCTCGAGCATTATAGCGGTCTCTTACGGCGACAATGTACCGGCGAAATCACCCACAAATCAAAGCGTTTGCTCGACGAGCTCCCCCGAGAAACGAGAAAATCGAGTCGCCCACTTGGTGCGTATAGTAGCGCAACCTACGCGAGAGACGCGATAACGGTCGTACGAGTGTGAGAAAGGAGAGGAAAAAAGGAGGCGGAGGACGGAGGAACGGGTCAAGATACGCATCGCACACCCCGAAAAATAAGAGCTAGAGAGAGGAGAAGGAGGAGACAATGGATTGGCGAATGATTAAACCTCGCTTGATTCGATCGAACCATCCACTCGATGTCCATTCGCACATTGTTATGTACACTAACATCTTATGACTATGTATAGTAAGTAGTAAGTATACGAGTTGGAGACATCGGTCTCGGACGAAGACTAACCTTGGGCAGAGAGGCGAGGCACTGCTGCTTGACGTCCCAGACCAGCTGGTCCTTGGGAAACTGCAGACACTTGCTGACACAGAGCTCAGGCACGTGAACCCGGGCGAGTAGGATGCCGTCGTCCACTGGGCCCGTCTCCACCATGTCGTCCAGTAGCTGCTGCTGCTGTTGCGATTGCGGCTGCTGTTGTTGGCCGCCGGCCGAACCGACCGGCGCCGCAGCCTGTTTTGGTCCCGCCTCCATCTCGCGGCGGACCCCACCTAACTCTGGCCTAGCGCGACATCACATCTGTAACACATTTGATAAGGTTCGTTAGTTTCATAATATAGAGATAAATATTTATAATTTTAACAGCGTCGTTTACATCACCCCCGTGAATAAAGTAAAGTAGACAGTCGTTTATAATATGAAGTCTCCGATTTCGCGCTCGGCATTAAAATAAGGGCTGTAAATTAGTTTTATCTTTCTCTCTCTCTCGCCTCTATGCGGAAATGATTTCTCGCGTTTTTAGGGCTCGTAAAGATTTTACATTCGCGCGCGCAGCCGCTCTGTCTCTGTCTCTTGCATACTCGGCGCCTAAAAGGAATGTCATTTCTCAATGCGCTCGCTCGTTAATTCCACCAGCAGCAGAAGCCCGACCTTCTTCATTTCGCTGCTCGTCTATTTATTGCGTTCGCCGGCATTACTCCGGCTTAATTTTTATTTTCTCTTGCGATTATATGACGACGAGACGCGCACACCTTTGGGAGAGTTGCAGGGACAATATTATAAATGCGGGGAGACTCGTACTGCCTGCTACTGACTGCTCTCGGCGTGTGTTGTGCAACGTTTATGCGGGTTCCAGGAAGGCTTTTGCCTATTTTTATATAATTGATGATTTATTAATGGATTTCGCATTGCTTTTTTCTCGTGCTATGGCTTGATGGAGAGTCCGAAGACATTCATTTCGGTCGATATAAATTAAGAGAGTGAGACAGCCGCAGGTGTTTAAAAATTAGTATTTCGTGAAAGTGGCATAATATTTTCTTCGTCGACTCCTTCTAAAAAAAAGGAAGTGAATAGCTGCTACGCATCTCCTACAAAATAAATAGACGATCGAGAGCAGCCATTAAAAATAATCGACACAATCCAAAACCCGACGCGACTGCATAACGAGGAATTCAAAAGCGAGCAAAACAAAACGCGGCACCTCCGTTTCTTTCCCCGAACATGACGCAACTCAGTGCGACGACTCCAGTATTGCCGTTGAAAAATACCTGCTCGCAGCTCCGAGAGAAAGAGAGTATATGCAAATGACGCGTAAACACGAGGCCAAAAACCTTGCTCCTCCTCGCACGCAGCAGCAGACATGGCGCCAGGAGTCCACGAGGTGGCAGAACGAGTAATTTCGGCCCGGCGAAATGAAAATAAGCAAAAGAGAAGGAGAGGGGGATGACCGGTCAAAAGAGCCGCGCGCAAGACTCGCTTTCGTTCTTCGTCTTTTTTCCTCTGCTCTCGAGCGCACAGGTGTTTTCGGACAAGTGAGAAGTCCGCTGCGCGTCGGGCGAGATGAGATTTTTTCACCCGATGGCAATCGCGTAGTGGACGTCGTTAGAGGGGCTTTGCCGAGATTCTAATGAACTGGGGATTCTCAGAAAGAGCGGGTAATTTGAATTTTGATACACTGCAGGCTCTGATTCGCCTCTAATAACGGGCGCGAATCAGGCCGTGTTTTGCATCGACTGTTGGGTCATTTGAACTCGGAGAAAACGGTCGCATAGCTCTAACGAGCGACGAACACGCATCGCTGGGATGACAATAAACTTCGAGTGCGGACCGTTAATGAATTTGATTTATCAGAGAATGGATGACGTATAGAAACAGCCAAAGAAAAATGAAAGCAATGCGCGACAAATATGCCGCTGGTGGCACAGTACTGCGGACGAGAAAATGCATACATCACATGCGTGAATGACCGGCATTCATTTTTCTTCTGCAGTTCGTCGCACAAAGCGCCCTGTGATTACTCATCTTTCTGTGGGACACGCGAGAAAAACGAGGCGATCGTAAATAGGCTCGATTGATACGACCATGACAACATTATTATTTTTGATTTACCGCGTAATTCGGGGAAAAAAATTGCTGAACGCGCAAACCAAGCCGGCATCGACCGAAAAGTTGCAACCCGACTTTCATCCTCACATACACTCGCTTCTCCCTCTTTCTCTGAACTCTCTTGCCGCTGGCATTTCGGATTTACGAGCGACGCTCTCGGATTCTACCGATGCGCGGGAAAACGGGCTTGTTATTAAATGCGAGATACGATCTCGACGGCCCCTGCTGTTCCGTTGTTCCCTTTTTGCGCGTGAGAGGGAAGTTTTATTTTAATTTCGTCCCAGGAATTAATGCCGCGCTTATTGTGAAATTATCGAAGATTTTTATACTCCTGTCGAGGTCCTTTTTCTGCCTCGATTTTCATCGAGAGGAGGCGCTGATGCTCCTTTTTGCGGTATTAAGGGGTATTAACCGAGGCGTTTATAAATTTTTCACGCTCCGCTCTTTCGTCACGGCTGAGGAACTGCCCCGAACCACGTGGATACGGGATCGAGAAGCAATATAAGTCGCCGAGTGTTTATGAAGTTCGGAGAGCTCGGGAGAGTAATTGGAAAAATTGAAAGAGGTGCGGATAACAGTATTTAATGCCGGATCGTGCCGAGTTAATTGCGGAATATATATACTTGGAAGTGTCATACTTTTTTAAACGATTCCTTATCGATCGATTTTCGCGAATTTATGCGAGGGTGAAACGCGAAATTAACGACGCTGATAACGGAATTATAATATTATCTTTCATCGGGGCATTTGCGCTTTTTGAATAATCACGTTTGCGGAGAGTGTTATAAAATTAGCATAATTGCGCGTAATATCGTATAATTATACGATACATCGGATATGCGTTAATAATTCGAATTGATGGACTCTCGAAATGGAATACCTTCTACTTTTAAAAACATTGCGTGTATACATAACTCGATTCCCTTTCACGATCGCTATCGCCCCATTTCGCTATAGTAGAGACGACAGGTCCGAATTAAAACTCCTATAAACACGCGCGGGCTCGTATTTCATATCGTCAAAAGCATCGAAACCACTCAAATCCACATCTCTTCGGGGAAAAAAAAAACTCTTTTCACGATTTGCCGTACCCGAATAAACGCCATATCGATCAATCAATCAATCTGCTTTTTATTCTCTCTCTCTCTCTTCGGATCGTCTCGATCCTCGACCCGTAGCCCAGAAACCACTGCCAACAATAACTCACACGCCTCGATGCCGTAGTGCACTTTCACTGGAAAGTTCCCTCGCTGCCGCTGCCTCCGCCCGTATAACGAGCTATCGTATAACGGCCTAGAGTCATCGTTCCCAGCAGAGAGAAAGAGACGACGATGATCCTCGTCAAGGTGCATGTCACACGCGTATAATCGCAGAGGAGTTACGTCAGGCGCCGCATTTTTGGGATTGCTCTCGTTGTGTTGCACTTTCTCGATCGGAGGCTCGAGATTCTAATTTATTATGACGCTTAGTTCGAGCGTATTATTTTATGTATCCGCGACGCAGAAAACGAAAGTGCTTTATAGATGCCGGTAATTTTGTTTGAATTATACGGCAACTTTTCTCACTTAACATCCTTTCGAAAATCGCAATCTTTCGTAATTTCAGTAATTGATAAACGAAAGAGAATAGAGGAGAAACCATCTCTCGTAAAACTAAAGAGCATCGGGTTAGAGAGAAGCGCTGCCGATAAATTTGCGAGCGCGCGAAATCACTGGCTCTATTATACGCGAAGAGAAAAAATCACACGCGCGCATTACAACAAAGTGAAAACGCGGCGTGATTTATATCGATGCCACCGCAGTCTCAGTCGTAATATCTATATTGCATCTTCTGTGCGCGCTGTTAAACATAATAGGCGTTTAATTAAAAGTGTAATAATTTTCGGCTCTAAAATTTGATTGCTCTCGACTTCTTTGAGAAGAATCGTTGCCTCATTGTTGCGCGCACTCATATTCGAATATGCCGCCAAACGAGTTTCGTAACTTTCAATTTGTACTCAAATATCGACGTCCGAGGAGTTAATCTATTCACGATAAACGCGTTTAGTTCTCCTCTGTTTTTCCTGGAAATCCGACTGCATGAATATTTATAATTTGATAATTCAAGCCCGTTGAAAGAGCAATAAAAGCTCAAACGCGCGACGACGTGGCCCGCGCAATAGAGACGTAAAATTCAGCTATAGCGGAGCATAGACAATGAAGCCCCTTTATGAGCACTATTTTTGTGCCGAGGCAATGCATTATATACAGTCTCTTTAGAAGCGCGATGTGTGTGGTCCGATATAACTGAACTGCCGCACCGCATGGTGGTCAGTAACTGCATACTGTTTTTTCGATGCGCCCGTTGCTACACGACCGATGTAAAACTCAATCATTTGTTTTCTCAACCAGTAATAATCTCGAGGAGAATAATTTCCCGGACGAGTAAAATACTTTGAAATTCATTTATCAAACGTATTAATTAGGTAGGAAGTAGATCATTTTCCGAGCATCTTTGCGACACTCGCGGAACCATTTAAGCGGACCGCGTGATGGTTCAACCACCCAGTAGCAACTATGGCACTTCCTCCATTAGCGCGACTCTCCGAGAGATCGACCCCATGCGCCGGCGTCCTTGCATTTCGCGAATTGCTGCAGAGCCTCGCATTCGCTCATCAGCAGAACAGAGCGAGAGAGAGAGAGAGATACAGCTAACCACGGCGAGGCCCATTAGGTTGATTAATGGCCGCCGCAGAGGCCAGGGTTCGAGAAGGAGAGATCGATCGGAGAGCGCCGAGCGAGCAGGTTCGTTCGATCGATCAATCGATGATCCGATTCTAATTTTCCGATGAGCCCGAAATGAGAAAACGCACTCGCGGGTCTTTTTTCTGCTTTCAGGTGCATAAGAGCTATAGATGATGATGATGATGATGATGATGATTGCGATGCTGATGATTATAGCGAGCGTGTGGGCTTGAGATGACGCGACAAGTATTCGTATGGAGTGAGTAAGTTGCACCGGACGGAGGATGTATTGTATATCGAGGAAGGGACAGGCCACGCTCTTTTTCCTTCGTTTTTCAACACTCGTGTGCGATCCCGTACAGGTGTGGAGAATTTCAAAAACAATACCACCTGAGAACTCGCGTTCACAACATCGGCAGCTCGAGGAGAGAAAAAAATACGAGGAATGTTCGGTATCAGATACAAGGACACGAATGTTAATGGACAAAGCAAACCGCAGGAGTCGCATTAAAAAAAGCTTCGAGAAGGAAGACTCTTCGTATAACCCAGTGACCGCACGCTGCCCGCTCATCTCTCGCCGGCTCTCGATGTAAACCTGTATATGGTTTTTGGCCTCTCGCTCTCTCGAAGACGAAGGCCGACGTATTTAAACGCGTGATACGCACACAGGTGCGAAGGCGATTCCATTACGTGTATCACCGAGCGATTCTCACTTTCCCCTTCTCTCGCAGCCGTCAGTCTCTCTCGCTCGTGCGTATACGTCTGGCGGCTGATTAGAGCGTGAAAACGAGGCGATTTAAGGACTAGCAGTACTTTTTTTCAGAGATTCTTCATTAAAATTTGATGATGGGCTTTTTGTTATACGGCGGAGGGAAAACATTTCCCACTGAAAATCGATGCCGCAGTATAGAGCAAACACGATAAAAGACTCGCACTAAAACACGGGACAAAAGGCCATTGCGCTTGCCTCTTGTTATTACTATAATCCGAGAGTCGCGCGGTATATTCAAGCCTCGCTGCTCGTGCATAAAGTCGGGGCGCGCAGTCGTCGACGACTGGGGTGGCGACTAAAATCGAGCAAACAAAAACTCGATTTTCGCCACGACGAGGAAAGAAGCGCGAAATACGAGAGAGAGGAAGAGGCGATTCAAAAGGATGCAGCTCGTTGTTGTAATCCAGCCGCTGCAGAAAAGAACGAGCAGCGAGAGCCTCGGCTAGAGAGACGGCGCGGCAGACAGCAGTGACAAGCGGTAAATCATAGTTTTACGGCCGCAGCAGCAGCAGCAGCAGCCTCTTTATGCACGTGTACGTCTTCTTCCTTTTGCCTCCTTCCCTTTGTTATCTCCGCTGTTGCTTCTTCTTCTTCTTCTTCTCCTGCGCTCCTTCGTCTCATTTTTTTACGAGACTACGAGATACGTCGGCGCGGTGTAGAGAGTCCAGCGTGGGCGTCGGCCCTTTGCGGGCGAAAAATGAGAGCAAGCGAGGAGAGAAAGAGAAAGAATGCACATCCCTTAGAGCCGTCGGAAGGGACTTTTTAATGGACGCGCGACATCGTCGCTCGAGTGCGTGTAAAAATATTTCTGATAACGTCGAAGCTCAGAGAGTAAAATTTATATGGAAGCTGTCGGAGGATAGATGAAAAACGCGCGCTTCTAACGCGATCCCTTCACGCTCTCGGCTTTTTCCGTGATGCTTCTCGGTGTACTACTCGGGCAAGTGCACGCGGGTGAAAATGGCATCACGCGCCGTAATTGGCCATTATTCCCGACTATACTACTATACGCCTAGGAAGAAGGGCCGCGACGCCGTGACTGACGCTGTGCGGAGTAGGTATAGCTGCGATTCTCGCGAGAGAGAGAGAGAGAGAGAGGATGATGTGCTAAGGAGAGTGTCCACGCCACAACGTGTAGCGGATAATCGATGCGATGCGTGACGCTTTTTGCTGTGTGGTCTTGTGGATTTTTACGATAATAGAGGCTTTCATTAAAATATTTTCCGTCCGCGCGCGCAACAAAGGGAGAGAGCCGTGATATTCCATTGAGGGATGGGCAAGCGGTGGTTTGAAAATTGATTTACGACTCGTTAATGAAATTTCGAGAATCTTGTATTATTATATATCGGTTGCATCGTCATCGAAGCTCTCTTGAGGCCCGTGTACTCGCCGCCTACTCGAGGAGCTATTAAAATTGTTATCGCTACCGCGCTTACTCTCTTCTATTTGCGAAATTTATGGATCTCGCTTCGGAGAGCCTCGACTGCGAAACGCTTTTAAAGTACTTTGCAACGCGCTTCGGGACGTTATGTACGCCCGACCGCCGCGATGCAGTCAGTGAAAGTATCGCTACTGCTGGCTATTCTTTTTCGAGGCATCATCTCCGATGATGGCAATATACGTAACCCGGTCCACTCGTAAATTCAATTTGATCCTTATCCGAGCTTTTTACCGACCGATATAAAAAAATTTAATTTGACGCCTCTTCATTGTTTATCTTTGGTTCTGATTTATGCCTCGTGTGTAATAAGCGCTTCGTTATGCAATATTCACCTCTCTATCTCACAAAGAATCGGACGATGATAAAAAAAATCCTGCCGAATTTCGACTGTCAATCAAAAACTTTCGCGCGGTAATAATCCGCCTGCTTTCAATGAGATGCTCGTCGTAACGCCCGCATACGAGACGCGCGAAGGAGATACAGGCGAGAACGGAAAGAGAGATGAGACGAGAAGAAGAAAGATCCACACACGCGCTGCATCGTCAAAGGAATGCAAGCTAGCGAGATACAAGCGTGAGTACGCATATCGCGCGTATTAAAGGATCCGCTGGTGTATATACGCGTCTCTCTGTGGCGCTCTCGGTCCGAGAGTAGTTTGTTTCTCGTTCTCCCTTTTTGTACTTTGCTTGTTCTCGTTCCATCTCATATGTGTGCGCGTATGTGTGTGCGGTCTGTACACCTTTCCATGTTATACTTCACTTGAAGTCAAAATGTTGAATTGCTCGACGGGGTGAATGGACTTTGTTCGAGTTATTTATCACTGCATATACTGTGTATACTTAAATATACAAACCTCGTGCACAATCGTGCAGTACACTATAACCTTTGATGTAGGAGGATTTGAAAAATTCGTACACGCAAAAGGCGGATGTAATGCAGCACATAGTTTCACGGCATCAGAGCACGTTCGCATCAGCGGAATTGCCTCGTTACGCGCGCGCGTCTTTATTATTTCGGCCAAGCGGGAAAAATCGGCACGAGATGAATCTACTCACGAGTGGATGCGCATCCGATGAGCTCCTTTTTGCCGTATACGGCTCATTATACGCGCTCGCGCGCATTTTTATTCCGCGGCTCGCTGCGGTTTCGCGCTGTATATACGCGAGCTGGTTTTTGCCGTTTCATGCAGGATTTGCTTAGATCTCTGTATACAATGTTGCGCATATTATGGAGGCTTATTAACGCATACAGTTTTGGGTATCACAATGAGAAAAAAAAAAACTTGTAAACACCTCTCTCAAAGTGCTGTAATATTTCTTGTCCGCAGGTAGATACGTTCCGAAGTAATTGATCGAATGCCGCCTGAAAGTTGCTGAGTAAGTCGGCTAGACTGAGAGAATTAAAAGGTGCTTAGACGATAAGCGCAAAACGTTAAATAATATATGTATAAGCTTCTTTAAAAGTATAAGTAGCTTTTTTTATGTAAGCTCGATGACTCTTCACTCACGAGACGCGGCGGTCATTATTGTTCAATAACTGTCGTGTACGAGGAACAGTAGTTTGAGATTTAAGTCTTCGAGGAAACCGCCATCATACAGAATGCATGATTCCATTTTAAAAACCTCGAGGCCCATAAAAATTCAAGCCACCCAATAAGGACTGCTCCGATGCATCAGAAGAAGAAAAAAACAAGGTCAAAGGTCCGCTCCGAACTACATAGTCCATCTCATCCTTTCTTTCTCGTTCCTCCTCCCAAAAACCCAGCGATCGTCCAGCACCAAGGTTCATTCACCCCTTCATTTCTTTTCCCTTCGCACACACACACACGCTCGCTTCTCGCATCCATATACGCAACCGTCGGTCCATCCCCGGCCTCCACAACTCCCCTTCTCCTCGGAAGAGCTGAGAGAAGAAAGAAAGAGCGCGTGTGCCGCCGCCCCCACGAGTAACGAATTCCAGCGCGCGCGACGCGGCTCCCATGTATACTCGCGCCTTTTTCTCTTCTGCGCAGAGGAGCTTTCATCTCGTCCGCCGCCGGAAGACAAAGAGCAAGGCCACTGCACAGCAGCTCGAAGAATGAACGAATGGATGTGCTGCTCTATGTATTATGCGAATTGATACGAGAAGATGTTATTAAAACTTGAATTATCCATATATCCAAGCCTCTAATTTACTCATCAGCACGCGTTTACGTAATCCGAGCGCGCGTGTCATGCGCCGCCGATGTAAAAGCTCGCGAACATCGGCGAGCGAGCGAGCGTTAAGCAGCAGGCAATAAATAACGCCGCGCGCGCGCGCGAATCACCTGTTATTACCGCACGATCTCACTTTTGAAATCGGTGCGTGCGTGCAGTATATGGAAACAGGTATCGCAGCAGTAGTGGAATATCAATCCGCGAGAGCATCGTGTTCTCGCACACGCGTACAAGATAACCTCGATCAAGCGTCTCCACCCTCGCTCTCTCTCTTGCGTGTATTATCGACGTATACGCATGCGAGGAAAAGTCACAGGGGTTAGTTGCTGCGTACGGGGAACGAGCTTGTACGAGCTGTTGAGAGAAGGCAGGGAGGAGTCTCGAGAAAAATGACGAGGTGCGTGCAGTGCATCAGCTCTCGCACGTGTGACGTAGCAGTGGCGATGATGAATATGCATGCGTATACTTTGACTCGTCGTCGTCTCTGTGCTCGAGAGAAGAGAGCTGATGGCTGCTTTGGAATTGCGCGCGCGCGAGACTGGCCAATTGACTTCCACCAAAATCGAAAGCAAATCTCACTGCAAACAGTATTATACATCGTCGAATAATCGAGCCACGTATACCCGCCCACCGCTGTATCAATAAACCCGGCCAATATACACGCAACAGACTCGATCAATCCAGCTCGTTACAAGATCCCTCGAAAGCGAAGAAGAAAAAACAACTCGAAAAATCACACTTCAGCGCATCCCCCTCTCTCCCATACACGCGCATGCGCCCCCACACGCGAAGACACCCCCAGCTCCTTCGCGTGCTACGCTGCTGCAGTTGCGAGGGAGCGAAAAGCAGCGGAAAAAAAAATACAACGTTTTCGGGGCGCAAGCGCGCGGCGGTCATCATCCCCCCGAAGGAATTTATCGACGGGAAATTCGGTTTTTCGAAAGGGCCCCCGGTCTAAAACACACCCACGTCGTCTTGAAAAGTCAGCGGCGTGTGCACCGCTGCAGAGAGTCGTGATTGCGCGCTCGTGAACTTTCAGCCACTGCGATGGGGTCGAGTTCGTCTCTCTCGCTCTCCATCCACCCTCGAGACACTTTTGATACGTTCCGACTGTGGGGGGTCGCGACGCGTGTATAGCGGATTTTGTATAGTTTTAACGTCGTGTTAGCCGCCGGCGCTTTTGGCTCTCGCGCAAGATGCTGCGGGAGATGACTTTTCGGAGGAACTCTTTGGTTCGATCGGAAATTGATTTCCCTATCGATATCGTATAAATGATATAGTCGTAAGAAGGCCCACCTCTTGCAGAGCCGTATAAACGCAGCCACCCCCTCTAATAAAGCTTGAGTAGCCCCATAAACATTATAATCGTCCCTCGCGTTGCACCTAATCCATCACGAGCGAATCGATCTCTCGCTGCGCGGCAAAACGAGCGTTAACACGATACGGGCGGCTGCTCCCCCCATCGGCGGTGGCAGTTTTTCTCTCTGCACCTGATCTCGAGCAGAGAGATCCGCCCTTCGCGCCGAGAGTCACGTATATTTCCGCTAAAAAAACACTGATTTTGGGCGTGAAACTGACTGTTTGTTCAACACACGCGCTGAGATCCCGTTTTTTTTTCTCCCGAGGGTGTAGGCAGGCTATTGATTTTAATTGAGCCGTTTGCATATTGTAGAGAGAAAAATTTGCGTATACACGGCTGACACACTTTTCGCGCGCAAGTTGGAAAAACACTCGGGGCGTACACACGGCACGGGGGGCAATCACTCGGAGTAGCTGCGGGTCAAGTTTGTTGAACTTCCGAAATGCAGCCGCGGCGCCGTGTGTACCGTCACCACTGACACGCTTTGCCCTCTCCCTCTATTTTTGGATCTCCTACGATCGATGCAAGCACTACTATAGCAGCAACAGTGGCTCGCTTATCACTGCTCTCCGTCCATCGCTCGGCCGATAGTACAGCGGTCCTGGGTGTATGAGGTTCATCCCGCGCGAGCAGAATTCGTTATCCTGCCTATCGATCCGCTTACAGCCGCGTGACAGAAGTGTGTTACAGACGGAAGGACGCAGTCATCTCGCGGGATCGTCGAGAGAGAAGCACAGGCGTTGACCCGTATTTGCATGCAGTCGTCGACCCAACCCAACCCCCAGTGGCATCGCTATATAGTATACGGAAGAGGAGTAGGAGGAAAGGCGCTTCCGTACCGTGTCGTCGGTTCCAGCTCGGCAGCTCCGCTCACTCGCGCTCACAGCTCTCACTCTTCTGACAGGCGCAGCACACTATCGGCTAGTCTCACTCGCACAGATAAGAACAAAACACAGCAGCGACGGTGGATATCTTGCACGCGCACTAGATCACAGGATCGGCTGTCGGGGGATGAAACTGGTCAGTGCGATCGAGCCACAGCAGCTCTTCCGCCGATCCGCGCGTGTATACTGTCGTTCCCGTCACTCCGCGTAAACTCGCACCGCACTCTCCTATACGTACTGAATACTATACACACTGTACACACGGACGAAGAGGCTGCCTCGACAGAGCGCGCGCACGAGCGATCAGTCCTCCGCAGGGTGCATCCCGCGACTGTCCGCTCGCCACCGGTTAGATGGCGCTCAGACCCCGCTCGCTATGCCCCCTCCACCGGCGCCGCGTCCCGGCCGGGAGTACGCTCGAGAAGAGTGAGAGAGAGAGAGCGGAGAGGGGGAAGGATGCGGTTACCTGGGCAACGCCGACGAGATCGACCGTGGGTGCTGCCGCTCTCTCGTCGCTCTCTCTCTCTTCCCCCCGGTAGTTTCCACCCCCGTCTGCTGTGTACGTATATACTCTGCGACGTGTATGCGGATATGCGCTAGTCTCCAGGTGGACCGATGACTCTCTCTTTCTCTCTCTTCTCTCTCGCTCTCTGGCAGACGACAGAAATTAGGCTAAAGGTGGAATAAAAATGATGAGAATTCTCCTTTTCCTCGGAAGACTGCGCTTTATTATTTCATTCATTCCGCCCCAGATGCACGCGAGACTTTTATGCGCTTCTTTTTGCGCGAGCTTTATTCTGCGCTTTTTATACTGCTTTTTCCTTAGTCGGCCCGCTATGTAATTGATTGGGATGATTCCCGAAGCTCTATTTTATGAGATTCATAAAAGATTTTACGTCACGTGTACTTTTCGGCGAACTTTTTTAACGATGCAGCATCGGGTGATTGGCTAATGGATCGAGTAGATAATAAGAAGGTAACTTTTTTCAATAAGTAATAAGTACACGAACGAATAAATCTGTCAATCAAGAGAGCGAAGACAACCCGAATATACGAAGAATTTCTCGGGGACAGCAGTACATAAACTCTCACTATCCACGCATTTCTCGTCTGCGTCTGGGATATATTTTATATTTGGTGGCGTTGGCTACAGCTTCCTTTTCTCTCCCTTTCTCTTATTCCATTTCCGCGAGACGAATGAGACGCACCGTATTCTTGCGTATACGTACGACGAGGGAGTCGTCGGCGTCGTTATCTTCGCCTTTTTCCGAATTTTATCGAGGAGGGTAAATGATACAAATGATCGAGCGGGCGACTGTTTTTTCGGAGCGGGAGAAATGAATTATTGATGAGGCGTGGGAGGTATATATTTTAGCGAGCTTCCTCCCAGAGAAAGAGATGTATGTACTTCTGTATTATTGGGAATGCCGAATGATGGCTTTATTGCCAGTTCCTGGAATTCATCGCAATGTTGTACGAAAATTAACAACCTTATGGTTTCTACGTTAACAATTCAAAAGCAGCAACGCCCACGACACAGAACTTCAAAGCAGCACGAACGACTTGGCCAAGGCACTAATCAAGTTATCGCATCGATTTCCCATTCGGCATCGCCAAGCGATTAAGCTCTCTGACTGGTCTTGCCAAAGTACTGCTCGCCGCAGCGCAGACTGCATTCAAACGGTCCCCGCGACTTAATTGCTCGCGAGGCTTTTAATTTCTGCGCTCCCGTGTATATACCACTGCTACGATATGCGGCGAGAGCGCAACGCACGAAGCCTTTCCCATACTAGACGAACCGCACTTGTAAGGCGTTTCGATGCCTCCTGCGTTCTGCCATTGACGGAGTAAGTCTCTTCGAATTCGTTTGTAATTTCATATACCAACGCAATGAAGCGAGCGAGTTTTCAAAGTTCGCCTGTGTAGCGCATCGCAAAGTTAATTTAAACTGTGCCAAAACCACTCGTGCACCGTGTATCCCGAGAAAATCCAGCCTTTTCCACGAGCATATATACATCAGCGGCAGTCGTCGGCAAATTTAAGCGCCAAATGCATTTACATGACGTGCTGGGCTTTGCTATGTAAATGCCGGTGTCCGTCCGCGAAATTTCTCCCGGGGGTTGACGCGCACTCGCTGCTCTGCTAATTCCATCGGCGCCGAGTCGAAAGAATAATATGTGCGGAAATCGCACGTGAAAGACGATAGGGTGGAAGCGTTTGCTCTGGATTTGATGAAATGGAGTGGGCGTATCGTTTTGCGTAATTGATGAGGATCTGATTGGCGTTTGCGGTTTTCATAAGGAGAACTGACGGGATATTTTTTTACCCGCTGTTACGCTGGTATTTGCAGAGAATTCACGTACGAGAATCGGATGTAAAATTCAAACCAGCAAATCAGATTGAATTAACGCTGATACAAAGTGGATCAAAGCGAATTCGCCGGGATTATTCCACTTGCCTCTGAACTGGATAAATTATAACGTGGAACAATTCGTCGATCGTATAATTCAGAGAGCTCCATTAGTTATGCACCTCCGGCAATATCAAATTCATAAATTTCCAGTTAAGCGTCCTTTAACCAAGTGTCAGCGGTGCGAAACGTTACGAGCAGAATTTATTCATCGATTGTGTTCATATTATAATAAACTTTTTATAAAATATTCAAAGTTATCGGCAATCGATAGGATTATTTACGGCACAGCGGATAGCAGCTATTCTTTTACGAGACGCTGCACGATTGTGGCGTTTTATCTATAACCTTTTACGATTGAAACTTTATCGGGTTCACATACCGCGCACGACGGCTTTTTAATCGCTAAATCTTATTTTCAATTTCGAGGCGCCCATACACATACACACTGCGCTAGCTCTCATAATAAATTCATACTCGAATATTGTCAAAGGCGAAGTGTAAAACCGGAATAACGGAATGTGAAAGTCGCGTGAAAGGCCAATTGTTGCTCTGTGTGTGCTCGGCTATTCCAAATAATCGCGTGTCGCGCTTTATCGCTCGTGATACTCTATAACTGTTGGAGCAGATGTAAATTAGTTCGAATTCAAATCGATTTATCCGTTCGAGTGCGAGTATATCTATCTATCGCAGGATCGCGAGCTACAGTGTATGTGTATATTTTTCAATTTCTGTCGCGGCAGTCCAACGTATACAGCTTATTTCCTTGAATCACCTGCGAAGATGCAAAAGATTCGATGAAAGAATCCAAAGAACAGGCAGCACAATGCGTACACCCCTCCCCAGTTCCCAATGAAATGAGAATGTGCGCGCGACGTTATACAGTCCATAACATCTAGAATTCCATTTAAAGTCATATTCAGGAGCGCCGCCGCGCGTCGTTCAATAAAGCCAATATACGCAGGCACAGCGGCTCTCCTCTCGGATCTCTGGAGAAACGCATACACGCGCACAAAGGCCTCTTTAGAATTCTCTTTATTTTTGGATCAAAGAGCGAGCAGCTCGCACGACGACGAGGTGAACGATCGCGAGGCAATCGTCGAGAAAATAAGCAGTGGCGCGGGCGAGATTCCGTGAAAAGAGGAAAAATGCCGAGCGTAACGTTAGAGTGATTCAGGAAGCCCTTCGTTCGCGCGTCGCAGCCACGAAGTACGAATGCCGACGACCGACTGTCGCGAAATTGCGCGGAAGTCAGTGTTTTTCTGTACGAAATACGCGAACGAAGCTGTAACGGCAGGTGACTGATAACGCGCGGGTAATTTCAATCGGCTCTCTTCTCGATAACGATCGAGTAGCCACCTCTCCCGCTTCGCCTCTAATTTTCGAATATACAGCCCAGAGCTTCGGAGCTGCCGAGCTCTTAATTGCGCCGATTGGCCAATTAGCGCAGTCGCGTATAGGCTATATATCGTAGGCTACGTCCTGCACCTCCCGGCGCTGATGAGACACCTTCCGTGCCACTCTCGTTGCGGAAATTTGATTGATTAGCCTTCTCTGGCGGCGTGCGTTGGGGACAGGCCAGTTAGGCAAGCCCAAGGCCCATCTACACTGTTGGCGCGCAGATATTTCTCCCCCTCGACTCTATGCTATACTATCTGCGTCGCGGACAAACATACCTTGACACGCGTTATCTATATAGCGCCAATTATCCGTTCGAATGTGTATGTGGGTATGTAGGCTCTCGCGGACGCGCTGTTTAATGGTGAATTAATGGTTTGCTCTAGATTCTAACGGCTCCCCCCGCGCGTCGAAATTTCCCGAAATCCACGCAGTGCAAGTGCGAAAATGGACTGGATGCAGCAGGGTAATCAGTTGTAATTAGGTGTGGAGCAGAATTTGTTACGCGTTGTGTACTCTCGGTGTTTTTAATGGATTTCGATGTGATTAAGGCGGTTTTAATGAAGCAATCGCTAGCGCTCGTGGTTTTTATCGATGCAGAGCAAAATTTTTTCATGTACGGATAATGAGAATTTGATTAATGTTGTACAACAGAGCGACGGTGCGCCCGGGGAATTTAATTTCGTTATTGTTTACGCTGCGCGTGTGTTTCGTGTTTTTGATAAACACGTACGCGTATGTCGTAATATTTTTTGGACTTTATTAATCGAGGACATTACGATTTTACGTAATTGCGTCTCGGAGTATCGAGTTTTCGTTTAATTGGCATTACTGCGTGATTGTGAAATGAAAGTATATTATATACGAAAATAAATAAACAGCATCGAATTTAATCAACTAATCAGAGTTTGTAATTATCACTCAAAAGTATACACGTTTAGCAGAGTTTACGCAATTCGCCACACTGTTACCGCAGTCCATTCTGTTTTGAAAATCATGCTATATCTCAGAGAATCTCAAGTGCGCAATAAAATTATTGAAGCGACAAATTGAATAGCAAATTCAACTGGCACCGAGCGAATCCTCGCGCCACACACTAGCACAACCAGACGCAGACGCGGACACATTCATCTGCGAGGCACATCAAAAAGGAAGCACGAAACAAAGGAGGCGGGAAAGCGTATAAAACTCGATAGGCTCTCGACCCTCGGCAGCCAGTCGCCCCGTCGTTGTCGAGCTTTTAGTGGCGCGAGGGTCGACGCAACGAGAGTGCAAAGTTCGCGCGTCTACTGTGTTATATACGCACCAGCCAACGGCCAAGTTCGCTCCTCGCGTCCTCGTGTTTATTTGTTTCGGGAAAAGGAGCCCCTATTGATTTAACAGTTAGCGGCTGCGACAGGGTGACCGTATACCGATATTTATGTAATCATTTCTCGACGTGTTCACACTACAACCGGCTATCATTCAATACAATAACCTTCAGTTATTTGTACGATTTGAGAGAGAGTTTGTTAGTTTTCTTCACGCGACTTTTCAGAGCACACGAGACTTCGCAGAACGAGAGGAAGGACGTTGTTGCTGAGATTTCTAAAGGTAGAGTAGTAGGCGAGAGAATAGGCATAGAAAACGACATCGTTACACGGCAGGCAAATGGAGAGCAGTACAGGAGCATGAGCGGCCCAAATAGTAGACCCAACGGATAAGGCAGTTTTGGCATAGATGAAATACCGCTATATGCACTGGCCTTGCAGAGTTTGATAAGGAAAATGGGATGATGCTTATGCGCCACCTATCTTCGCTAGTCAGAAACACTCAAAGAGTTTCAGTGATAGGGAGAAAAAAGTCAGACCGAAACAGCTATAGGTTACAATATTTCGCAGCCTATACACCTAAGCGCAAATCAAAATCAAGTTTGAATTGAAAAATGGAATCCATATAAATGACCTGTACAAAACCTCATTACGTACGATTAAAGCATTGCATAATAAGCCGCACTCGGTGATTCCGGCCAATCTCTTCTCATCTGCGCAGCCTCCAATTTGCACAGCAGTCATTTTTCCTGCCGATATACACACCCCCGCTGAATCCGCGATCTCCTATATGAGGTAGCGCCGTAAAAAAAGCAATCTCGCGCTCTAATGAAGTGAAAGCAGTCGGCGCGCGCGCGACGTATATCCACGAGGATCGGAATCCAGTCTCGGCTCGTGCACTGCACTGCAAGATCCAGCCACTGGATAGAGAGGAGGAGGTGTCGTAACGAACGCGAGACGCGTCGTCGGTAGCGAAGGTGCAGAGATGAAGCTGGAGATGGAGAGCGAGGGATCGATATGTCGTACGGCTGTTTTTGCCTGTTTTTCTCTCGCTGCAAGACTGAGATATAGACGTGTTTGAGCTTGTAACGATTGGAAGCTTTGTTATCTGTCGCTTTGATTTCATGTATTGTTTGGTTTGATTTATGGGCCTGTAATGTGTACTATTAAGTTCCCACCTCGAATCCTAAACGAATTAAATAGCAAACTCGAACGTACACAGTTGTTTGTAAGCTCAAAACTAAGACAGCCACAACTTCGCTAAGACATAATTTCCGTAACGATCGGATTCCAAAGGCGCAGTATAGTGTATGCCTCGAGGAGAGGCATCAAGGAGCCGAGCGTCGCGTATCTGCATAGACGCCGGCAGTTTCGGCAGCTCAATCTAATTGAAGCGACGCCTCTGCCGCGACTAATCCTCCATAGATTCACCAAAACTAGACACTACGCAAGTTAGTGCGTCGGGTCGCGTCGCGCTTCAAAGCCTAATTGATCCCCGGAATAATCAATGACGGTCGAGATTTGTGCCAGCGCGTTTGTTGCGGAGTTTAGAATAAAGCCGGCACAAAGCTGCACGAGGGAATCATTCA
The DNA here is from genome assembly GCA_012977825.3 of Pteromalus puparum. Classification (NCBI taxonomy): domain Eukaryota; kingdom Metazoa; phylum Arthropoda; class Insecta; order Hymenoptera; family Pteromalidae; genus Pteromalus; species Pteromalus puparum. The sequence goes on along the minus strand of CM053171.1, from coordinate 851,551 downwards.
ATTACCACTGATTCGGCTATTAGCTGCCGTTTGAGCAGTTCGCGACAATTAATGCCGACATGAAACTTTTCGAAAAAAGCTCTCTCCACGACTGTATGAAAAACAAAGTTTGCGAATTAATTCTCGATTCGCCTTGCGCGAAGCGACTTGAAAAGACTGCCAAACGGCTAAACTTCCCAGTCACATAATATAAAACTCCATTCTCTCGAGCGGCAACTTTCCTTTATACAGCCACAACTATACTCTCGAATCCTTCTAACTAGCAAACATCGCTCGCAAAAATGCCAGCTGAAACTCCGCTCCGACGGCAAAGCGCAGTCAAAGGCCGAAAGTTCCAGGAGCATCGATTATTACGCGTACTCGGCTCTCTCCTCTCGCTTTTCTCTTCCGACGACGGTATTTCTCCTCCCCTGCAAGCCCGCTGGTGCGCGTGCGTGTGCTACCGCGTAAATATCGGCTCGAGAGGAGCTTTTGTCGGGAGAGCTTTGCTCTGCTCTTTTCGCCAGTACATCGTGCTGCGAGAGCAGTATAAAGCTGACTTCTTTGATTTATTATCATATTGATACGTGTTTACTTACACCTGGCACTTTGTGGTCGAAAAAGCTGTGGTTGGTGCTGAACTTTCACGTACCTGCAACAAAAAAAAGAATCGGTCGATTATTCGTGACAAAAATAAAAAGCTTTTTCATTTCCTATCTACATCCTCTCGCTTTCGATACTCCATAAACCACCAGCTTTGTCGATAAAGCTCTCGGCAAAACCGCAATAAAAAAGTCAGCGCGAGTTCCTTCTATATGTACATAGCTCCAAACCGCACGATAAAAACCGGCAGCCGGCGAGCTTCAAAAGCCAGGGCACATAACGCGTATGAGCTTGCGCCCGCCTGAACGACAGCTTCCGTCCTCTGCTCGCTGCACTATCGCAGCAGTGGCGACACGAATTTGACCTCCATTCGGCAGGACTGCGCGGCGATCCCCTACGCTTCACACGGGATGTGACACTCGCTGCTAACCCTCACTGCGCGCTAAGCAGGAACCATTTAACCGGGAACTATACCACTGCTGCAGGGGGGACGGCGCGCGCTGCGCACTTGCGAAATGTGATGCGGTTGGCTCGCGGTGGGGACTGGAATGGCGCAGTAGACGTTTTAGAGCTTTTTTGCAGGCGAGCTTGCGAGCTCTTTATGCTGCATCGAGAGCTGCTGGTCAATTTTTGTTGGCTGTCGATCTTCATGAACTCTTTACCAAGACAGCTTTTTCCGCGTATACGAGGTACCTCGTCGTCAGCGATTAACGAATAATGCACGAACGTCGAACCGCCCCCGAAGAAGTTGGCGACTTTACTCGACCTTTTCGGATCGATCCCTCAAACGTCAAATATACGTCCGCCCGTTTCTTTCCGACGGACGCCGAATGCCCACGTTTGCGCTTTTATAAATTAATAAAACTTCGGCGGGGCACGCGCGCAAATTGATTCGACTTCGCTCTGACCGTATATTTAAAGTTCGATGCGTTCCCTAAAATGACGATTTTAAAAACATGAAAGTTGCATTATTTTTTTAATCTACAGGTAGATGAAAAATTTCAAGACAAAAGTTGGCTCGTCATTAATATTAATGCAGCGATGATGCTATACACGATCATAGATTTCTTCTATGAACTATAGCTTTCCTTTCACAAAGAGAAAGCTCGACAACGTTGAAAAAATAAAGCGAGATTACAACGTGGAAGCGTGTATATCGTGCGGTTTGGATATCAATTTTTCCGGCACGAACATCGAGGCAAAATATTTTCACAGCAAACGAATCGACCGCAGAACAACAAACCTACCGGACAATGCATACAAAAACATCTAATGATAGTGATAAATATTGCGTGTTATAATCCAATATCAATTCAAACACCAACGATGAAAACCAGCTCGTCAATGTTTAAATAAATCGCATCCTCCCTTCCAAACCTCATTACAGCAGCATTTTCCTCCATCCCACAGAGTAAAAACACAAATCGAGGTGAAGGCCTGAACGCCAGCGTGCGTACATAGTGGCTCACTTAAATCCGTGAAGGGAGAGAAAAAATTGCTCGCGATCAGGACTCATTACACGGCGGGGAACGAATAGTGACGCACTCGAGAGCTCCCCGCATCTCGGTCCATCCTCTTTAGATATACACGCAGACTTACACGCGATCGACGCTTTGTAAGCATATATAGCCTGGAATCGCCCCTCGCGGCGTGTTTTTCTTCGAGGCTCCCCTTATACGCACACCCCAAAGAGTTAAAACAGGACGAAGGCTCGTGTGTAGAGTGCCTCGAGCGATCGAGCGCACGGAGGGATGGGTGTCGGTATTTTTGTTGCGCGATTAGAAGAGCCTAAGTTGGCGTTTACGTTCGAGCTATTGCAGAGAGTTGGAACCGATAACAGGTGTGTATGCTATGATTGAAGGAGCCAACTCGTGGGTTAATTAAAGCGAGTGTGTATCTTATCGATGGACTTTAACAACGTTAATTAAAAGCACACCGTGTTCCCTCGCAAGCTCGACTGTGTTCCTGCCTTTAAAAGCGAAACTCCCTCTCTTATCTCTATTAATTCCAGGACGTTTAACGAAATATTTCATAATCACGAGAAAGATCAGAGTCGTAAATTAATAAGAACCATTAGATCCTCGTCTTAATTCATCGCTTGCGCTCCTTCTTCGACGGTCTTAAAAACACCAGCTGTTTAGCTCGTAAAAAGCTCAGCGGCAGCAGGCATGTGCAACGACGGAACAACCACCGGGGCGCGGGGCGAGGTTATGAACGCGTCTAGACGCCACTGGCGCCACGAGCGAAAATGCACCAGCCGCTTGAATTTTCATTCCCCCAGTATATTTCACGGGGAAGGGACAGGGCGGCCGTGAAATAATGGAAAAAGATGGAGCTTTCTTCGACATTGGTATTGTGATGTATATGTTTTACTGATGGATGGCCATAACATGTGGATTATGTAGGATGTCTCCTTTTGTTCCTCGTATGCAAACGCAGATGAACGTGATTGGAAAAGCACAACATACAACGATTCCATTTTCCCGTAGTAACCATATGTAATGTCGGCAACGTTCTCTCAATATCGCAGCATCTCACAATTTTTCACCGAGTTTGCCCATGAATCATCGTCGGTCTCTCGCAGCAGGAAGAGCTCACGCGGCCGAAGAACACATCAGAGTCGGGGCTACCGGAAAGCAGCCCATATACCTTTTCTCATCGTTAGTCCGCGCCTATCACAAACCCCGAGCGAGTCACCCATTCTCTCTCGGATCACGACTTCTCGTGCCCGGCACAACGGGATTTCTGCGATATGCAGACACGCTGGCTGGACCGAAATAGTTCGGGCTTACGTAAACCTATAAGGATGGCGCGGCCTGCTTGGAAGAAATATTGTGTTTACATCGTATAATAGGGAAAGCACTAGTTAAAGGATGTAGGGTCAAATATACGGAATAGTGATTCGAGAGATTGAATTGATGAGTTTTGGTTGGCTGGTTATAGATTGGATTTTACACATCCGATGGATTTTAGAGCCCGTATGCAAAGAAACAAATGTGCAGCGTGTAACAATTATACGCAAGATACGTGCCCTTTGAGCCTATGTAGGTTAAATTGACCCCTGATCCCGCCGGGAGATCGAAAAAGCCCAATAAGTGAGCCTCAGAAATACGCGATTTTTGAGGTCTGGTACAGAGACGATTTCTTGAGTCCTGGGAGTCGATTTGCATAAACTCACATTTTTTTGTTTTTGTCTTGTTTGAGCCTATAATATGTGCATTCTAAGTGCAGATTTAGATGGGTGAAATGGAAAAACGCCTATGCGCCACCTATCGTCAAAAATAACAACAAATACCAACTATTTTTATTTATTTATTTATTTATTTTATGACTTTTTCTCATTTTATCAGAGCCATTGTTTGTGCAAGACTACGAAACTCCAACTAACTCATATTGTCCGATTCTGCCCGAGCAGCTCGAGAGCTTTCGCCGGAGCGAGATGAATCTCTCTTCCTTTTGCGGGAGCCACGCCGCGGAAGTTTCGAGGAGTCAGGTATGAAAAAATTCGGGATGCACTTTCGCTTGCGCGCCGTTGTCATGACTAGCTTGTTTCGTTCTTTCACATCCTCGTATCGCTAAGGAGATCTCTGAAGCTCCTGTGCATTTAGCTTGAATTATTACCGTAGATTTTAATTTTTGTAATACATCACCGGCTTAATTGGCATATGTTATCCGCGATGTACCAAGTAAACGACACAAACACTAAAACTACACATGTGTATACCCTTCTATTTTAAGTGTACACTGAACACAGCCATCTATCACAGAAATTAGACTTCCTGATCTACCGCAGACCCTCTACAGAACATCCACCTACAACGAAAAATCTTCTCTCCTCTCGATTCGAAACTGTAACTCTCGGTCCCTTCTTCCTCTCCTCTGTCGGATGAAATCTGATCCTCGTCACGTTTTAATATTGAACTCTCATCGATGGGGATTTTAGAAATTCGCGCGAATTTTTCGCGATCGACTTCATGTGTACATAATAGACACCACGAGAAAACTTTCACTGTACAAGAGACGCGAGCGAGCGAGCGAGCGAGCAGTGATTGAGTTATTACACTTTCGCCAACACCTTGATTGCGTGCTGCTCCGAATTTTTCCTCGTCGGAAAATTAGAAGCTCGATTTTTCTCTTATGGGCTGCGGCACGAGTTTGATGCTTGTTTATGTCCGCGATAAAAGCTATACCGAGCTGTTACGTATTTTTGCGCTCAAATCGATCGCGTTTTATACGAGAGCGGCTGCTGCCGTGTAGCGGAGCGAAAATATAATGCAAGAGGATCGCGATAAAAAAAAAACGCATCGAAACTCTTTACAACCTACGTAAAAATTCACCGCACCGCTGAAATACGAGTCAAAAAATATATTTTTACATATCCTGTGTGTGATCCGTATATACGAGATGTTTTTTTTATTCAGCCAACGACACCTTCCGACGATTCACTCATAATCCAAGCTCCGCTTGTATTCGGCGTGCGCTCACGCGCGACGAAAAAAACGAGAGCAAGAAAGCATCCCTTGAGACCGCGGTAGTTCCCTTTACGGCTTCTGCTGCTGCAGTTGTTATCTTTTCCCGAGAGCGCCATGAGTGTATACGCAGTTCGCGAGAGAGTTTTTCACGCGCGCGTGCGTCGACGCACTCGGCTATATCTCAAGGCCACGCGAATCTCTCCTCCCGTGATTTGTGACTCGGAAAACTATCTCGGTTTGATTCCGCGGTGATACGCGATCAAAGAATATAGTGTCGCGCAACGTTTGACAAACAACTGGGGATAAATCACAATTAGAAACCCCTAAAAATCCTCTATAGTGTGCTATAAATAAGTCTGCGTATATATACAACCCCTTTTTGCAGCTCGAGAGCCATCGATAACAAACGGCCTCTTCCCTCCGCCTTGGCTAACGAGCATTAGGAACACAGCAGACGACCGAAAGAGATACGCAGTCGATCGAAAGCAGCAGCAGCAGCGGCAGTAAATATACCGCCGGCGCCGCGGGCTTTCCGCACGGTTTCATCTCGCACTGGCCCCCGAAACTCGTCGGGCGTAATTTACGCGCGTCGCGCGGCGAGAAAAAGAATGGGTTGCTTTTGCTTTTTCCACCGAAGAGAAAGACTGTAGACAAATACAAACAAATTAAAAAATGTCTAGATACCTATTTAGATAATGAATTGGCCGTTATAGCATGAGTGGCTCAAGTAGCAAGCTCAAATTTAACAAAAGGAATTTTTCGATAATTGGCGCACCGACACAGCTATATATGCATTCTGAGTGTGGATTATGGTATGAGAAACAGACAAGCGAATATGCGCCACCTATCGTCATTTGCCAGGCACTAAAGAGACGGAAAGTTCAAGCGAAGGGGCCAGGAGAGCAGGCCAGTCCAAAATTGTTTCAGATGAAGTCGTGATTCCTCATTCTCGCACCTGCAACGAACGATTTGACGGAAAAAGAAGCGGAATGTTTTCGCCGTTCGCTCTCCTAATTATATCTGAAATCGTCGAAATTACGCGCGTTCGGTGCAAAAAAAATGGCCCAAAATTTAATTGCACGTGTAAACGGGCAGCGTTTAATTAGGACTGGCGCGATAGACGCGCTCGATATAAATCGGCGCAGTTGGCAGCGGCGACGATAAATTTAATAACGCCGATGAATTATGCGTGTACTAGCAAAATGCGCCTCGCTAATGATAAAAGTTGATACATGGAAATTGGCGCGTTGAAATTAGAATTCCTTGGATATACAGCCAAGCGAATAAATCTCCAACCGCGTATTCACAGCCTAATGTGGGATAATTGATGTAGTCGAGCGTCGCTTAGACGCTCCTGCACTGGATGATTCCGGTATGCTTGCGTTCGCTGGAGAAAATAAGGTTATTTATGCCGTCGAATTAATTTCAAATATTTGAATTAATATTCTATTAATTCAGTCGCGCGGTGAGTTACACTCATTACGCCGTTACTCCCCGGTATGTGTATCAATAATAATTATCCCTCTCGTATATATAATATATAACAATTCGCAAAGGCATTTCCGATTTATCTTGGAACGATAATCAGCGTCGGAATAATCCGTCGTCTCCGATTAAAATTATCCGTTTTTCGAATAGCAAGCATTCTCGTACAGAATCAATTAGACCGCTGTACGCGATCCGACAAAAAACCTCTCGACAAGCTAAATCCAATAACCCCCGCAGAGCTCAACTGCCACTAACCCTAACCTCAAATCCCTTTCATTCGCGGCTGAAATTCTCGAATCGCGCTCTCGTTTTTTCCGTCCTCTATATAAACTCCAAGCGCGCGCGATTTATCGCCTCGCGCGCTCCGCGATAAATCGAATATCCCGCCGTAAATTCCCCCGGGCTCCTCGCTCTCTCGGGAGAAACAATAATAAAGTCTCATAAACATAAAGCTCTCAAAGTCCGCGGCCGAGTCGAATATAAAAGTGTGACTTTATTGCGCCACGTAAGAAAAATGCGTCGGAGTAAAAATTGGACGACGTTCGAATGTGAGGGGAAAAGAATTTAATTGAAAAAGATGAAAGCGAACAATGTCGCGCGTCAACAGAGTTGGAAGCGGAAGGATCTGGATCTGATTCGAGTTGACCCGACCTTTGTGCCGTTCAAGGTGAGACCAGAGTTATTTTTGCAAGACCTATTCGCGAATATAAATATAGAATCATAACTCGGCATCGTTGACTTTTTAATTGCTGACTTCTATCGGTGCTGTCGTCCGATAGATGAAACTCTTATCGATTCCGCACCGACTCTTCCTTACGTAACCAAATTCAAATATATCATTCATACACAAACCTCGAGAGCGTACCACCTCACGAGATAAATCACTCAGATCCCTGAAGCAAATCCAGAATGCATGACTCAAACGATGCACGCGAGGAAGAAAAGAGTTCGGAGAGCACGAGACTGCGCTTCAGCGTTCTCCATTGTCAGCGAAGACGACGAGAAGAGCGAGATGGGAGCAAGACACACATCAGACGCGCGAGAGGAGAAAGTGCCGCGCCCCTATGCAACGACCGGTCGCGTGTACACGTGTCGAGAGCCGTGTGTGTGCGAAGGTACATATCTCCTACGAGTGATATTTTGTACAGTTGGGCTCAAGATCATGCGGATCTTTCCTTGGTAGGTCGCATCGTTCCGATAAAAATAAAGCTCACCCAAGCACATCCGAAGCCAGAAAATCCCACCGGACGAAAAAAAAAGCAGATCAGCAAGAGACGCTCACCTACAAACACCGAATACAAGTAGGAAGCAGTTCAAGGGCTCGAGCTATCAATATCTCGCGCCGCGTGCCGAAAGGACGAAAGGGCCCGGCAGCGTGTGTATGCATATATAAAATCCGCTTTGTCCTCTACGCATACTCGTGCACCAAAAGAGGGCCGTGATAATGCAGCTTTGTAACCTTATTCCCATCACGTATAGCCGCTGGCAACGGACCAGCCGCAGTCGCGCGCGCGCGCTAAGTGTCAGCCATCCGTCTTGGCTGATTCCCTCGAAACGAGGAGGAAGTAGCGGTGGCTATAAAGAGAGACGTGGAATTCACCGCGGGAATACCTCGGTTCCGTTGTTTCTCTCTTTGTGGCTCTATAGTTCTGCCTGACGGAGAGAGTGAGAGTTTGATGGACTGTTTTTGTGCGCAGGGACGCGCGCTCAATGGGATTGTTTACTTTTTGCAAGCCGCTTGTTTTGCTTTGCTTTGCGCGCACTAATGATGAGCGTGGGAGGTGACTCGAGATCGAATTCGTGTGTTTTTTAAGTTTGTAGGTGTGAGAGATACCGGAAGATCAATATTTATACATGAAGATTTCACGTCGAGATCCTTTGTAGCGCAACGATGTCGACTTTTATCTCTCGGATCGCCAGCATCACACTTTTTCAGCGATAAACGGCCGGCCCGAAAGTAACTACTTCGTTCTCTTTGGAATATAAGTGCCTTTTTTCTCTTGCTTCAGAGGGTACTTAGCGGTTGAATCGAAACTATCGATATACAGTCAGATACTTAAATCGCAGCCGAAAGAGCTCGACTTTTAAATTACTCGCAAGAACTCTTTTATGGATGTTCTGGCTAAAGTTACCTATACCATTTGCCGAAAGAAACGATTATTGGCTCGCATTATGCGATTTTTACTCCAGAGCAAAGTGAAAGTTACGCGCGCATTACAAAATTCTAACTCGATTATCGCTCTCAAAGGGGCAATTATGACGCGTTCGCATCGTTGTGAATTTGGCCTTTCTGAGGGATTGGTCGCTCTCGAAAAACTGCAAAAACGAGCGCGCAAAAAATCCACGTGAATAAATGACGGGAGAGCTATAGCCTCTTTCCGATAGCAAGTAGACATCAAAAGCACGACTGAAACCTCGCGGAGATCGGTTCGGTCCAACGGCTTCCCTATAGAGCTTCGAACCTTCGCGTCCTTCAAAAGGGCCTTTTTTGCCGCCGTGAAATCACTCCGAATGCAGCACACGGACGTCCGCGCTTTTTGCGAAATTTGCGTGGAAATGGAGGAACGCATACCTCTGAATAAAGGTTTCTAGCGAAAGCCAAATCCAATAGTTAAGTCTGTACGTTCGCCGGGAGAGAGAGAGAGAGCTTTTTATCGGAAAGGCGTTACTCCTCGCAAACGAGACTGGCACACAACGCGCGAGTCGTGCCAAGAGATGTACACAGCGAGTGAAAAGGTATCGATTGTAGGGGCGTACCGGCGGAGAAATTTGATTAAGCATCCTATTATTCCCAACTTTCGATTATCGTAGTGATGCTAAATGTGAATTGGCATTCAATTTATTTAACGTTATCTTTTAAACGCTGTCGATATTTCATCTGTAACAGGGATTTAAATAAAATCCACTATCGCATTTCACATTCGATACTAAACCTAAGAACCGATTACCCAAAAGAGCCAATAATCCCACCTCATCGCTGCTTATTTTTTTCCCGCACTCGCTACAGCGCAGAAAAATTCCCAGCCTCTCTCGCAGCACACGATCTTCCCATGGCTTGCTGTGGCTGCATGTGATAACTCTCTCGGTGGGCCGAAAAAAAAAGCGCAGCCAGCATTCCGCAGCCGGAGAACAAAACTACCGCAATATTCGCGGAAGAAAAAAGCGAGAGGGGGAGAGAGAATGCGCGCGCGCGCGCGCGCGATGAGTAGTGATTAACCTCTCGAAAAGCCGGCCGTTCGATTCCGAGCGTTTGAAAACGCGCGCCCGCAACGTACTCTGTATACAGAGGTATATATGGGAATCGGCTGCTGCACCACTGGCTCAGGTGTATTAATAGCCCCGAGATGTATGCGCGAATGCGAGTAACTCGGTTCGCGAATAAAGGAGAGAGAGAGAAGGTAAGTTTTTGCTTGATAGGTATATTACTAAGTGGGCAGGAGTACGCACTCGAGCTTGTTAATGCTAGTCGAACACGCCAGCTTGGCTGCAGAGTATGCCAACGGTTTGTTTTAACGCGAGTGAAGTAGTGTGAGCATAGGCTTTTACACGCCGTTCGTTAATTACAGCACTGCGACGATTGTGCTGGTGAGCTGATCATTTGAAGGCTTGAAATTTTCGCAGAAGTTTGCCCCGTAATCGAGTTGGAGAACTATAAAAAAGTTTTCGAGTTTCATTATGATAAGTGGGTTTTAATTGGCGGTTTCAGGGTCTATCGATACTGGAAAGTTACTTACTTACGCTTCTTTGATAGTTATTAGATTCCGAACTGCGCGACTCACCTGTAACAGACAAAAGATGTAAAAATTAGAAATATGAACGATCGACCAAATAAAATTGTATCGAAAGAAACAGGAATTTTGATATACAACATTGGATCTCGTGGCGACTCGTCGACTGTCCAGCGATCGTCACGTTGCGTCTCTGACAAATCGCCGGTCACGAGAGTTCGGGACGAATGATTTATCGGTACCCGAGCCGCGCGATGATTTACGAAGGCCTTTTTCGCGCTCGCGCGCGTACGAGAGACGATCTTCCAGTTTTTGACGAAACTACAACACGGCATTCCAAATGAATATTTTGCCCCGTTCGCTCATCGCAGCCGAGATGAATAATAGCGCACTCGGCTCGTGAAAAGTAGCGCAGCTTTGGCCAAGCGATGAATTAAGCGGAGTGAATAAATGGAAATGGGGATGTGAGTTATGCTCTGCTCTATGCTGTGGTTTTCGACGTCGTTTTCTAGATTGTGTTTTGTGGATTTTCCACTGAATAATTACCACAGAAGTTTGCAACTTTATAGACTGGATTACGAAAACGTAACCTTTACCGAGAGACGTTACGTATACATATCGGCAGAAAAACAAGTTATTGAAGCACGATGTTATTCTAATGCGACTCGTGAAAAACTCTGTTGATGCAACTACTTTGTGACACGCTCAGCAACCTCGTAAAAAGCCAACACTAAAAATCTATAACCGTGTCGCGTCTCGGAGCACTTTTTCAATTAACAGCCAGTTGTCAAATTTGCATTTTAGCAAAGTTCCTCATGACCTCGCCTTTTTGCGCCGCTTTTTCCTTTGCAGCTCGCTATAATTTTCCTAGCCGCATCGGATTACTCAGTTTTCTCTCGCGAGCGGCGTGTGTCATCGTGTATTTTTCGATGCGTTGTGCAACACCTCGCACCTCGTGATTCTCCTCTGCTGTTTTTTCTCTCCTTCGTATATTTCTCCGTCTTTGGCGAGTTTTTGCCGTTTTCTACGTCAACGGCGATTAAACCGCGTGATAAGGCCTTTAATATTGAGCGATCATCTCGGAAAAGCTGGAGGATGCGCGATGAGTGATGGCGCTGTGATTTTTCTTGTTTTTGGGAAGCACACGAAATGATTCGAGACAAGTTTTAATCGATCGAGACTCTAAGTACAGATTATCGCATCACAGCAAACTCTCCTTCCCGAAAGACAATGTTATTCAATCCGCATATTAATCGAATAACTTCCTGATGGATAAAACAGCAACTTTAGCGCAGCAGTTATTACGAAGCTAAATATTTGCGAAGAGAGTTTACCGCATACACACGAGTAGTAATTATGGGAGAATTTGCATCTGTGGCAAGGTACATGATGGATAAGCAGAATTAAAAGTTAGAACAGGATTTAACGTCAACGTAAGTTTAGCTTGATTTACCGCGGCAGTTAATTAATACTTGCGCACAAATCGCTTTTAATTAAAATACGACGCTCTTCAATGGCCCCGATAATTTCGTTTAATTACCCCCCAAAAAAAAAACGACACTTGAGTGCACCGACTATCCTAAAATTATTTTGCCAACGTAAAACCAGGTCAATTTTTTGCCTCCGAAACGGTTTCGCAGTCCAGTATAAACAAGTAAATTTTACGAAGGAAACCTAGGTAGCGTTGAAGCAGCAAAAATTTCGAGGAGAAAACTCGCACTTTACATACTTTGTTACAATTACCGCTCGTATACACGACGTCGTCGTTTTCTCCTCTCTTCTGCGCTCGTCGAACAATGAGGATCAAGCGCGCAAAATATAATAATCCGCGGGAGCCCGTAAACGTAATATTATAATTCAACGTAAAAATGGAAAAGGAAAAGCAGATTGCGCGCGCGAGTAAGCGAAAAAGGGGGAAAGTCGATACGCTGCTGCTGGAGAAACTGCAAGAAATAAAACGAGTCGTCGAAGAGTATATATCTTCCCGGCTGAGCGGTCCTCGAAGATGAGGTTGTAAAATTTGGCCAGTAAAATCTACGCGCTTATATGCGACTTTCCTTGATGTAATATATAAGCGTCGCGATGGAAACTCGAACTCACATACCTTTATTATAAAAAACATAACGCAGCGCATTGCACAGTAGATGTATCCCACAATTGAACGATATCTCTCCCACTTCCTCTCCCACACGCACACACACACACAACTAAACGTCCAAACAGAAACACTCTCCGAAGGTCGTCTCTCTCGCACAATACACCAGCAGCAGCCGCAGCAACCCTCGTCGCGGCGCATATTGCAAGACATCTGCGTAAGCCGAATGGGCTTTGCCCGGCGCAAACAAATAATAAATCCGCGGCTGCAACTCGCACACGTATACGTGGACACACTCGCATCCGTGTGTTTGCTGACTCTCGGCACTTGTGGCCCCGGAACGGCTGCCGCCGCTCTGTATAGAATATAGTTATTCGGAGACTGTGGAGGGATTCGACCGGGGCGGGGTTTAAGGGACACGCTGTTCGGCTAGCTCGTGTATAAATCAGCCCGTAATATATCGGATTGTTAAGCTGAGCGAAGGTCGACCGAGGGCTATTGCTACTGGGGTGGATTTGGCTACTGGCTGTTACGTGGTAGTTTTGTCGAGCGTATGCTTGCGTCATAATTTGCATGGGGCTTAATTCATCCGATTAGGATCGCTCGTAGTGATTTTGATTATGGATTTTTTTGCGTTGTCGTCATGAATTACGTATAGCGCGTAGCGATTCTTGGGAATGTTTGTCCGCTTTCAAAGAAACAATCGCCTTTTCCAGCTGAGATCGCGGCTGATGCACTTGTCGAGGATTTCACTTGTGTTTTCATCGACGATCCGCTTGCGACTCTCATGCATTTTTAGAAACACACGTACGTGCGCATCCACAGCAGATCCGCCGATAAAGCTTCTCTCAAGAGAGAAACAAGAGAGTCTACCTTGCAGCGAGATCCAGCCGAGATTTTCGCCTCCCATTGTCGTGCGTGCATTTCTCATATATGCCGCACGCGAGAAACATGGATTCGACTCGAGCCGATGAATTCGCGATAATTTCCGAGAGGATTTCATTCATGCCTAATGTATTTCGCCGAGTAAATAATTCATTCATCGCCCGCCACTCTCTCTCTCTCTCTCTTGGGAGTATTCATGAATAAAACATTTTCCTGCGCGACATTTTCCATGAAAAACGCCAGGAAATATCTCCACTTTGCGATCGCTCTCTCGGGAGGGAATTGCCGAGAGATCTCATTTTCGAGGAATGTTTGACAGTTAATTTTTTCTCCGCTATCTCTTGTTACGCTTATTCCCAAAAACACACTATTCGAAAGTAAGAGTTTCCAGCCTAGTGGTACTTCTACACACAGGCACGCACGAGAAAAAGAACAACGACGCATCGAGCAAAAAGATACGCAGAAGAAGAAGAAGAAGAAGAAGAAGAAGAAGCGAGCGAGCGAGCGGGACAATAAAAAGCGAGCCGACTCGGGGCCACGAGACGTTTTACAACCGACTTCAAGCGAGAGAGAAGAAGCTGCAGCAGCAGCAGCAGAGCGCAAGGATTTATTGGCGAGGGAGAGGTGAATTTATGCAGAGATTCTCACTGGCAGGTGGTTCAAAAGGGGAAACGCAATTTTTTCGGGCTTTCTCTTTTTTCCGCAAGCGCGCAATGCGGTCTTTTACTTTTACTCGTTTGCGCGCGAGAGTAGGGGCGGCCACATAGCCGACTCTGTCTAGAGACGCGAGAGAGCGAGAAGAAAATTACTTGTATATTTCGACTTATTCGGTGTTTCAGAGAAGATATCCAGCGAGGAGAGCGAGCGGCCAGAAAATATCGAGTTCAATAGCCGCAACTGCGTCAAAAGAGTCAGGCTGCGCTGAGATCTTAGGAAATCTAATATCCTTATATCAAGAGTAGTGCAGTCCCGCGGGACTTCCGCGCCAAGAGAAATTGTTGCAAAAAAGAAGCATCGATTCTCTTCTCTGTGAATACAGTTTTTGTACCGTGACATATCGTTGGATTTGAATAAGACTCATAGAGCTCGCCACCCAGAAAACAACGAGCCACGAGAACGCAACAGCACCACTTCGGAATCCTCTTAACTCCTCGCGTTCTTGCGCAAAAAAAAAATCACACCCTAGACCTTCAGATTCTCTCTAGAAAAGCGATGCAGGCTTATATACATTCGCGCAAACACGAGGAGAATCCCGAGACACCCCGCTGCCATACTGACTCCGATATACCCGCGAGATATCCGCTCGAGGCAAGATTTAGTGCATCCTCGCGCACTGCCGCGGTAGAATCTGCGCCAGGAATCTCCCTGGTATATAACACGCGGGAGACCGCTGCGACCGTACGCGTTTCTCCGCTTGTCCTTGAAATGAACATATGCGTCTAAGTGAGCCTACGACGAGCGGGAAATCGGGGAGACGGGCTGGTGGGCGTCTATTCTAATAAGTTCACCAACGACCCTCATAACGCGAATGGAAGCGCAATCCCTAGCCGAAAAACGACGAATCAATTTTCATCCTCGTTAAAAATTGAATCCCCCACAAATAAAAAAACAACGGAAGAGTCTCTCATATCCTCCATCACGCGGCTTCAAACTCCCATCCCTCCGCGCGCCATCCTTTATCCTTTATCCCGGCACTCGACGCGACGCCCGCAAAATAAATCCCTCGATCAATTAATCAGCCGCTCGTTTTTCTCACCTCTTTTTCCGTGCAACACACACACACACACACAGACGAGCCGCCTCCTTTTTACGCAGAGGATATTTACGGCGACGACGACGATCGGCCAATTTCGTCTTCGGATCGACGAGAGGCCTTGTCGAGTAAAAGGGAGAGAGAGGCGGAAAGCGATTCCCTAATGTAGTCGATGGCTTTATCTTTCGCTCTTGATTTTCTGCGTCCGTGCGCGAGCGCAAGCCGGAGAAGAACAGCGCAAAGGCCTGTATAAACATTCGACGCGGAGATTGAGATTTTACGTTGACTTTCGTTTTTCGCCTCCGCAAGCGTGGGTTTATCGCACGAGGGGAGCGAGTAAAAGGCCCGAGTCACCCGGGAATCGTTGGACTCGTTTCTTTTGTGTTTTACGGGAATTTGGGTTACGCGAGACAAAGAAATTCAAAATTTGCCGCTGTCGTTTTGCATTTCTAGCCGAAATGAACGCGTGTATAATCCGTTTAGCGCGAGCTTTTCCTCGAAATGAAAAAAAGCGCTTTCTGCACATTTCTAAAACCAGAAATTTCCCGGGATTTTACGAGCTTGTATTCAGGAAATTCACCCGCTCAAAAACGCTTATCAAACAAGGCGCGTGCGAAATAAAAATGCTCTGCACCGACTACCTACTCTTTCATCTCGTATACGCGTGCGTCGACTGTACATAGCATTGGAGCACGTGCCCTCGTTTGGCCGGCTTCCCTAATTGCGCCTCTCCTTTATTTCGCGAATTCAGCGTTACGTACTTTGCTCGCGTTCGAGAGCCGCGCCCTTTCGACTAGTTGCGAGCTGGTCCCGTTTTCTATTCTCTTATTCAAAAACGTTGCTCATTGCGGAGCTAAAGCTAGATATTATTATATTTCTATGCAATCGACTGAAGTAACTATAGTAGTTATAGCTTGAGCGGCCCCAAGATGGCCAAAAAGGCAGTTTTGGCATAGGTGGCACACACCGCTATATCTAGACTCGGCACGTTATAGATTGTGATACGGGAAATAGAAAAGTGTCAATGCGCCACCTATCTACGCCAGTCAGAGACTAGAGATTTATAGAGAGCCAAGAAGTTACAGCGGTGGGGGATAGACCAATCCAAAACTGATGATGTTTCGTTCCACCGCGGCTACTCAGTTTTGTCGCGAATGCACGTGATTCGCCCAAAATTAAAAAAAAAAATCAACGATACCTTGTAAAGAGAAAACTCGCCACTGGCAGGTTTAAATTAAAAATCGTAATTATCTTTTTTCCACCCGTACGAGCTCCGCAAGAGAGAAACCATTTTCCCCCCAAACCAGGTAGCAATATAACCATGCCGGCAGATCGGCGTCTCGTCGCTTCCGTTCCGCAGAAAAGCCATTAAAGAAATAAGGGAATAACAGATGTTCGGCACTTCCATTCAGCCTATATACTCTCCTTCCCTCCTTCGTTTCTCTCTCCAGAGCGACTAACGACGACGATCGAAACAAAAACCCGCGGCCCAACGTCGCCAAGTTCTTTTCATTAATTTTCACTCGACGCGATTCTCTTCGCCTCTTTCTACCTCATTTTTTGGCCTCGTCGGAAGAGCCAGGGCGCACTGCTATCCCAACGCGCGAAATCCTTTTAAAATCTCGGACGACGGAAGGAAGGGAGCTCGTTTTCTCTGCCGCTTTTTAATTAAGTCGGCCGACAGCCACGACTCCGCGCTCCTCGTTACATATAGCTATATAACGTTTTATATACGTGTAGAGAGAAGCGCGCGTCGATAAATGTTTAACGAAGCCCGGACTCTTGTGTCTAGCTCTCTTTCTCTCGTGTTTCCCGCGTGATTTTTGTTACCTTTTATTTCGAGAGGAAGCGAATTCGAGTCGAACTATACTTTGACGCGCGCGTTTGTGAATTTGACCGGATACACTGCAGGCATTCGATGGCCTTGTGAGAAAGAGGACTTTGCGTTTGAAAAAATCCCTCGCTTTTCAAATACCGCTCGTGCTCGAGTTCGACCGATACTAATCCAGAATCGACGCGACTGAAAACTGTACGATTTGTCAGCAAATTTTTGGCAAGTCGTTAAAGAGAATGTGTAAGACAACACTAGACACACATTGTAACTGTCGACCGCACTCTCAAGGTATTACACTGAAAATCTCCCCTTTCCTTTATCGCGTTAAACCGACTGGCTATTCTCGTCCTCGGCCAGTTCCTTTTGTTCCACGAAAGCAAAAAGAGCGCGAGCTCTCGCAGGTTCTCGAGTCAAATAATTTTCCCTATCAGCGTCCCTCGTGCTGCTATCGGAGACCTCTGTCGAGGCTCGGGTTCACGCTCAGTCGAGAAAAAGAGAGAATCGACTTTCGAGGAAAAAAATTAGCCGGCGATCTGAGTGCAGCCACGATAAAGAAGGAGAAAAAAAAATAAGATACGGAAGAGAGACGGGAAATTAAAAGACAAGCGCGTCGAGTGCACCGAGAGAATTGAAATTCCAGGCGCGGAATGTGTCTTGAATGAAATTGTTAAAGAGATCGTGAAAAACAATGAGAGACCAAACTCGAAAGAAGTGATAAGCCGCCGGTGAAACTGCAGCCTATAAACCGCACGTGTCAAAGTCTCAGCTTTGCGCAGGTCGATACACAAAGCGACGTATATAACGTCGTCGACTATCGCTTTCATCCGCGTTGGTGTTGCGCTGCAGACGGTAAATATGTATATACACAGGAGAGCCTCGTCCTTTCGTGTATACACGCGCGTGTACAAACACAAAACAGCCGGTTCGACTTTCGTTTTCATCAAAGTACCGCCAAGCAGCGACGATTACCGCGATAAGACGCCCACACGGTCTGTGCTCGTCAAAAGGACTGCGTCTGCGAGCGACGCGACGTTATTCCGAGAAGCGTCGAATGATACGAGCGCAGAAAGGGATATATGCGCTTTTATTTGCGCCGCAGACGTAGAGACGCGCTTTCTGTGTCTGTGTATAGAGAGTAGGATCGATCCGAGAGCTATTTGGAGTTGCGGGAGAGATTAGCAGGTATACCTGAAAGTCGCTGGCGTATACAAACCGTCGGAGCTTTTGAGGATCGAAGGCGAGCTGTCTCGTTACGCACTTTGAATGACTCGTTGCTGAGGATCCCTACGGTTGGGATGAAGCTCACTCTGATGTAATTGAGTTCGGAGAAGTCGATGAGTTAAGACGCCTGCAGTGGACATCAACACAAGTTCATAGCGTGCAATGAGACGTCAGATAGGGACACATTTGTTTTTAAACTGTATATAGCATCGTGACGCAGATGCTCTGAATGCAAACAGCCCCGTTATTGGAGCATCGATTCTCGACATAATTACGTATTCGAACCAGTCTATTAATAGCTCTGGAATAGACTCGTTCGACTCTAATTTTCAGAGTCCCTTCGATCTCCCTTTGCGACCAATTATTATTCATCTGTATGACCCTGCGATGTTTCGCCCGTGCAAACGCGCGGCGATCGAACCGAACTGTACCGGAAAAAAGGCAAGAGTTCACGAGTTATTTTAATCAACGATATAGAGAGCGGAATGTATAATTATCGAGATATCGATTGGGGTCTCGAGGAAGGCTGTGAGGGTTAAAAATACATACGTAGGAGCTCGTTGGAAAAATAAACGCGCTTTTATTAATAATCCCCGTGCTGAGTGATAAATATTTTTGTTGAAAAAATAATGCACTCGGAGAGAAGTTTGAAAAAACGAAAATTGAAATTAGCTCCAGCGGTACTCCTCTTGGCGTCTTCTGGTGCAAAAGTGCAAGAACTCCGGAAGAGAGAAAGGCGCGGGGAGTAATTAATTTTTCAAACCGCGCGCGTATATTCAGAAAGATGAAAAAACGCGGTGAGAGAAGTAAGCCGCGGACTTCTGATGGTTTATTTTGGTCGACAGGTTTTTTGCAGTCGACGCTGAAGAACTTAACTAGAAAAGGTGTCTTCAATTCTAAAACATATACTTCCTATACACTTCGAACGGGTTGAAAAGTTGCAAAAGTCGTCGCCTTGGCAGTGAATTCCGAAAATCCCGAGGAAAGTTAGCCGAGGTTGACAAGCGGCGACCATTAAAAATGAAAACGGAGCGCGAGCGCGCGACTAAGCTTGTAAATCATGCAACTTCTCAACTACTCGGAGTGTATAGTCGTCGGCAGAAGGAGTTGATTCTCTGGCTGGCGGGAAAACTTGGAAAGAAAGTTCGCGACCGGCGTGATTGTATACTCATTTTAGCAGTCTAGCGGTGCTTCTCGTAATTGAAAATTCGAATTACGCGCTTTATTATATTCTATAGCGCGCAACATACAAGCTTCTGCCGCATCAAAGGGAAGCTTGTAAAATTAAACTGGCGCTTTGGAATGCCTAATTATAGCTGAAAATACCCGGACTTTGCGGCGTTATTTCGGCGTGAAATCTATAATTACGGTAACCTTCTTTCGCTAAATATACGTGTAGGTCGCGCTTGCCTACGAGAAAGTACGTAATTTTTCAAAGTACATAGAACGAAGTGAAACCCACGATGTTCACGAGTATAGCGCACCCTCTAACAATCGACTCCCCTGCATGACGGTGTTTCGGAAATATTGCGTTCTCCCGCAAACCGCATCAGTCAAAGCCATAACACATACTAATATCGTTGGCGGTTCGACGTATAATACGCAATAATCGAGCGATTCGCCGCTTTTAATAACTTCGTCGACGGCAGACCACAACAACCTTCCCGATGCGTCTTAAATTTCTCATTAAAGTCGCGCACGTGCGCAGCATAGCTTGATAATTGAAGCACAAGCACGGCGGCGTTTAATTCCCAAATTTATATACGTCGTTGCACAGTCGTCGCAAAGAAAGAGACGCTTCGTACGCCGTGTCCCCGAAAATTCTAGTAGTTCGAAACGTGATATGTAAATCGATTAACGTATACTTTCGACGATGAGAATCATAAGAACAGGGAGCCTCGATCGGTTCGGGATTTTAGAAATCGGGCTGGATGGACCCCCTGGCAGTCGATTCGAGGGGTCCACCGGGCCTAGAAAGTTGTGTTTTTTCAAATATCGCAATCCGACCAGTTGACGAAAATGGGCCGTTTTGACACGGCCTTTTAAAATAAATTCCATGGTTGATCTGGCCAACCCTTTTTTTTATCGCGCTTGCCTTTTGTTAACGTGTCAGAATATTATACCGACGACGGGGAAATTCGCATGTAGCCGCATTGAATTCCCGGACGAGCCGATGACTGATACGCTAAAAGCACAAAAGCCGATCGTTCGCGGCTGAATTTATTATCCCAAGTATCCAAAACTTGTTAGCCACGGTGACAAGCTCGGTGCGCAGCTTATTATACGCCGCGAGAGAATCAACCTCCCAGGATATCAGCGGCGTGGCATTATCCCAAAAACCGAGGCATAAATTAAACCACGCGCACAAAAGCGGCCTTTCTCTCTCTCTCTCTCTCGTAACTTCTGCAAAATCCAAGCCGGAAAATCAATACCCCCAAGCCACAGTCCCGTACACACAACCAGCCCGCTGTACATTGCTCCGATACGAGCACATACACGTAGACGAGCTGGCATCAATGACAACACGAGTCATCATCGCGAGGAGTGACCGTCCAGAGCGAATCTCTCTAATGAAAATTCATCGACGTCGCGACATCGTCCATCGGCAGTAGTGCTTTTCCCCGCAGCACAGCCGACGCAGCAGCAGCGGAGTCGTGAATGATGGCAGTCGCAGCGCCGCGCTGCTGTGCCGCTCCGGACCATACTATTGATCCGCGGCGAGGCTGCAGTGCAGCCGGCAGCGCAAGAGAGGGAAACGCTGGCGCGACAGCGGGGATGTAGCGAGACTAAATTTGCACGAGTGTAAAGTGGGAGGAGGAGAGGTAAGATCGATGTCGCGCTTTTTTTTTCTCCCCGTCGCTCTCTCACCTGCCGCAGCTTGTAAGTGGGTAATGATACAAGCCGGCCGGTGATTGTTTTTCGTGGATCGAGGTCATTACGATCGCGTAGCTCTGCCTGGTCGTCTCTTATTTTTTCCTCGAATATTTTTCAAAGCTCGAATGTTTTTCAAAGCCGAGAGGCGTATTAACCCACATGCGCGACGGAGAAAAATTTCTAATGGAGTGTGTGTACGAGAGCGCGCGCGGATCAATAAAACATTCATAACCGCAGCCGCGCTGAACACAATGAATTCCAGGTCAATTACTCCAATAAATATACATACTCTTTTTAGAGGCAAAGTCCGGCGCGCTCTCCGATCGCCGCATGCGCATTACGGGGAGATCCCTCCGAGGAGATAACGCAAGTGCGTATCACGTCGCAATCATCGAGATACAAGCGCGGACGATGATGAGAGGGAACACAAAAGGATTACCGAACGATCGACCTCCCCGCGAGTTCTCACATCGTCACCTTTGTTTTTCACAGACGCAGACGTAGGTAGAAGACACGCGCTTTTATCTGAAATTTTTTCATCCGTCACAGGCAGCGATTTTAAATCCCTTCGCGCGTCAGTCGAAAAGCTGCTCGGAAAAGTCCCGAGTCAAAGATGACAAACCATCTCTCCCGAAGCGGATTTCAGAAGCGGACAACCGCCTGACAGACGGACACAGCGCGAATCCCCTGTAATATAGAGAAAGGAATGAAGCACTGACACGCAAACACGAAAAGCGAGTCTGCAGCTTTTAGCGGGACTGACAGTCCTCTGGAGGATTCCAGAGGCGAAGGCGGTTCCCTCATCCCAAATGAGATTTTCACTCTACTCGCCTCTTCTTTTACCCGCTTACGCGAGCTAGAGAGCTTTGAAGCGACAGTGTAACCGCGTCACTATAATTTCGACGCTGTGCTCGTGGGAATTCGGAGTTTTCGTTCCTTTTGACGGTTCCTGCCTCAAAGCTTGCGACCTCAAAATTCAAAACGTTTATTACTCCGTGTTCATGTCGAAATAACGAAAAAGAATAGATTTTCGCAAGAACGCTCAAAGTAACGTTATGCGATAAACACAACGAGTCCAAAGAGCGCTGGGCATTATGAGGCAGTCCGTGTAATCCGGGCGCATCGCCGGCGTGCACTTTCAATTAGAGCCTGTAGGCTGCGCTGCTCTCGGAGCCCCGGAGTCTGCGCGTGTAATAACAACGATCACGGCGAGCGTTTCTTTTGCTCGTCGCTGCGCTGCTGAGCTCTAATTGTTTAAGTAGTATCAGATAAGTGAGGGATGGGATGGGGCTCTCCTGAATGATGCTCCTTGGGAAATTTTTCACGAGGGATGGATTGATGGAGATTTGAGGTTTGAGGAGGCTTGTGGATTAGGCTTTGCAGTTAACCTCGCTGAATATACATCGTCCAGTTTATGGAACACGGATGGAGGACTTTAACCCGATTACACATCGGCAGCAGCGTAGTTCCATTATGAAGCGTAATTGAAACATTATTGGGGAATCAATCCCAACCTCGAGAGAAAAATCTTCACGGACTCCTTGCGTCATCGCGTAATAAATCCATTAATCAATCAATCAATCGCTGCCCCCGGCTTTATCTCTCTCTTTCTACCTTCGCTCTTCTCTCACGCGCGAACACCTGCGAGTGAGAGAGCAGCGTGTTTCCGGGTCGCCGGGGGTAAGATACTCGCCGGAGATGAGAAGGCAGGCACGTTCGCGAAGTCGAGTGTCCTATAAATCGTTCTCGTGGGCTGTTCGGGGATTTTTCGAGAAGTCGGGCTTGCAGCGCGACGACGATCTCGTTTTACTTCGTGGCGAGACGTGCGCGAGGCTGAAGCACGTATACGTAGCCGTGGGTTTGTTGAGTTTCACAGGATGAGAGAATTTTACGAGGCACGCGGTAAATAAAGTTCGCGCAGTGCCCGGGACTCGTGTTTGTATAGAAGAAATGGGGGTTCGGTACATCTCTCGAGTGTCGACCCAGATCGCTCTTGAAAAATCTTCATCAAAAACTTCGATCGGCCCTCCAAGACGCTCGTAAAACCTCCATTAGCGATATTCGCACCGGCGTCCTTCCTCGCGGCTTTCAATCTCCACCTTGGAGCCGTCGCATATCATAAAACTTAACACGGATAGTATCTAGGCCAACCGACGAATTTTCACTCTCTCATCCCTCGCTGATCGACGTATGCGCTCGCTCGCAAATCCCCCGTAATTGCGCTCGCGGGATCGTGTATGTGGATCACGCCGATGGTTTTAGGCTGTGTGTGTTTAGCTCGTCTTGTAATTCGCTAGCTGGACAGCGAATCGAGCGTGTCTGATGTGGCTGTGAGGGAAAACGGCGAGGGTGAGAAGAGATTACGAATGCGAGGATTTTCCGGAGTTTTCTTTTCGTTATATACAACAAATTTACAACTGGAATAAATTGGCAATCAACCGGCAGTCGAAGGCAGGAAAGAAAATACATGAAACATCTCTAATTAAAACTCATAACTACGACAATAGAGATAACCCGAGTCTTTCCCTTCTACCCGTGGCAGACAGGCACGTGACGACAATGAATACACGACACGTTTCACGCGTCGCGTCGATCGCGCTCACGCAAGTCACGTCTGCGTCGTCGCCTTTGCTCCGCGCCGCCGCCACCTTTAGCTTCGTGTCGTGAAGCCGCTTGAATTTATGGTTCACTTCGCGGCTTATTGTACTTTAACTTTGATATATATATTTTGGAGAGCCGTACAGAGAGGAAAGCCAGTCGTGGGTCGAATACATTTGTTTGTACAAAATTGTCGGTATTGTCAACGCCGTTACTATTTATGATTCACTCTGTGATTATATTTACGTTTTAAACGCTGCAAAATCACGGGTTGATGATCTAGCCGAAGAATCCGATTTCCCTTTTGCACAGCCAGTGTAAAAATAACTGACGTACGACTCGCCGTCAAATCGAGCGTCAAAAATTCTCGATTAATTATTCATGGAATCCTCATTGTTATAGCCTCGCTTTTTCTTTCTTCTCTCTCCCTCCCGATTCGCTTCCTCGAATGCAAATGGCAATTTTTTCACTTCGAGCGAGCGACGAACTCTCTCACAATGCTCGCAAGGCTTCCTAAAACACTACATCAGCGACGGCACGATTTGCATCGCGAATTGACGGAATAAGGGAGCAACAGACGCGCGAGATAATACATCGTATACCTCTTTAAAGTTCTATGCGAGCACGGCTGTGTACAGTGCTTGTTTGATCCTCGACTCTCTGCCTTTAATTCAAGAAGATGCTGTGGGAGTAGTTGAGCCGCTTTGTGGAATTGGTATAGAGTGAAGTATGTTGTATATACGCAGAAACGAAAGTCGAATAACCAATTAAATCGTTTTCTATGCAGACATCAGCAGTACGAGAAACTCACTGGCGTGACATTGATTCTTGCACTGCTCTACTGACGTTTCGAAGATTGAAAGATTGCTGTGTTTACTTTTTTCCATAATTGATACTTGACAGACGTGAAAATACTCGCAGCTCGTTTAATTACAAGTTCTTTACTCGGATACAGTTGTTAGCTCATTTTTCAAGCTGCAATTGGCAAATGCGATATTCTGGTGGTCGTGCTTTTTTTTCCGCGTCGGCGGCGCAATGATTAATGACTGATATTTCTCGGGGTTAATAATTAGATCTTGATCATAAATTACGGTTACCACGTTCTAAAGCGCGACCTTGATACGAGAAGCGCGCGAGTCGTTTTTCGAATTTCAACAAGTTATTGTCCATTAACATAAATGGCTGCGTTTAAAGGTAAACGATACAGCCATTCTTGATATTTATAATGTGTGTATTATGGCTCGATCGTTATGTCGGGTCGCTTGCGCTTGTTTTTCTCCTCTTTTCCGACGATCTTTGGCAGAAAAATCATCCTCTGCCTGCAAAAATTGCAAAAGTGCTCGTAAAAATTATTTGAACGTTCTAAAGCTTGTTACAGAATGCTAAATTACATATACATACGCAAATACACTACTCCTCAAGGATCGCTTGCGAAATCTGCGCGGCGGCGGCGGCCCTTCTGTTTCTCACAGCGCAAAAACAAAGAAATCAATCGGCGCTCGCGCATACAGACAAGTAATTCCCCTCTTTGCAAAATCGAGCTCTCGCACTCACATGTAATAACGAGCGAATAATAAAGCAGACAAGAGAGAGATGAAGAAAAAAAGGTCGGGGGTGGCAGGCGGTAATCAGGATCGAAACGCGAGAGCCGTTCGCGCGTAATGACTAAATAAACGGGCGGCAAACGAGCGACTAGTGTGTGTATACCCACGTATTGTATACATACGCGTAAACAACACTCACCGACTCTCTGTCTCGCCGTTATCGCGCGTTTTCCTCTCGGGGTATGTAATGCGCCGGCATTAGCGTCAGGTTAATCAAGCGACTCGAGGAGAGGAGAGCAAGAGAAAGATCGAGTTGCGAGGATGAGGAGAATTGAATGAGACAGAGGAAAATTAAGGCAGGAATGCTTCGGGATATGGCTGTGGAGCTGGAGGCACTTCCGGCTCGGGAATTCTGCACTCGCTTTGACGCAGCCTTCCGATCCGCGGCGCGTCTGCATCAGGTACTACGCTGCAGTCGCTGAGGGCTGATAATTTCATTTTTTACGCTTGCTCGACTTATTATAACTGTTTAGCTTCGGCTTGAGTGAGTTGTTTTAATGAGATATGAGATTATTTTTATTCGAGTATTACTTACAAAATCTAAAATTGAATTCCGCCAGCCTCCACGCACAGAGAAGTGACACGTAACGTTGCAGATTTGCTTACCTGAAAAAAGAAAATAAATTAAAATTATTAAATTCATATGATGTGCAATTGAACGTGTATAAAATAATTCACATAATACACAGTTGCTTGCACAAAAGCTACGTTCCATCATCTCGCTGCTCTTTTCTATTTTCAACCCATTATCAGGCGCGCGCGCACACATGCACAGCGTGTAATCTCAGCAACGAAAACTATCCTGCAATTACCGCGTTACGCCACGCGCTCGTGTCTAGGTACGACGTACGCGCGAAGAAAATTTCGGCCTGGAATTCAGCGCGGCGTCGATTGTCAGAGAGGAAAAGCAGCCGTATGTCCCAGTAGTGTACAATAGCTATACCACACACGTAAAATAATTATTTCCACGGATGTGTCGAAACATTCGCGGCTCTCTCTCTCTTGCACTCGAGGTTCTCACACAACTCCCCGAACGCACGTACGAAATTTCGCGTATATATAGCTGTGTGTACAGTATGTATATAGTGCTATAGTGCTGGTCTCGCGGTAACGATATGTGATAATAAATCCGCCCTGGGAGATTCGTACGCGCGGGAATTTTCCGCAAGCGACGCTTTATTCACTCCCGTGTGCATGCGATTGTAATATAAAGTACTCGAGCGTTGAGTGTGTCTGTAATTGTGGACTCGTTGCAGCTGGCAGATTATTATGTTTCCGAAGAGAGCGCTCTCTCGAGAGAGAGTGAATTGTGAATTATGTGTGCCGTTTGCAATTTGCCGCCAAAGGCACTTTTCGCGAATTGCTTTTTGCTCTCTCGTGCTGTGTGTGTATGTTGTTTTTCGCTTTTTGCGTCCTCTAATGGGCTCTCCTTCGTTTGGCTGGGCGGTGCTCGCTTTTTACACGCGATTCGCAGCTAATAACTCGTGGTAATGGGATATATGTTGGCGCTCGGGTATATTAGAAAATGAAGTTGACGAGGAGTCTGATGCGGGTTGGGAAACTTTTTTCTGGGTCGAATCAAGTGCGAGCATTATCTTGATTTCTGTAATTTTCAGTTTTGATTAGATTAAGTAATACGCAGCGGTATTATATTATATGTTTGCCGAGTTTGCGTTAACTGCATGAAACAAAAAAAAAAAAAATGCTAATCGAATCGCGTAAAGCCGATCGGCATTAAAATTCATAAATAATTCAGCATCTCTCGAGCAAGCCGAGCAGCGCAGTAAAGTATCGAACGGACGCAGTCTCAAATCGGCCATAAAGCATCAATTAATTTGCATGAAATTCGCATAAGGTCACGCACCAACTGCGAGCGAGAGCCGATTTTTTCTCATAATTCACGCGCCGGTGGGTGTCGAGGCGAATTGCTCTCTCGGTCGCGAGGATCGAGCAACAAAAATACGCACGCGAGCTACTCTCTTGCGGGGACAACAACGGCGCGGGAATAGGTGAGGTCAGTTTGATACTGTTAGAGTGTGTACTGTTAGCGCGCGCGCCATGTCTATTACCGGTTATCGCTCGTAAGTCTGCCGCTGTGTTGGCCAGTGCAGCAACGGGATCCGTCGTTAGAGCCAAGTAATACTCGAGTTTCGCTAAATTCGTTGCGATTCTTTTTCGAGACAATGCTCGTTAACTATGCTCTGCGGTACACGTAGACGAAAACGAGGTCGAGCTCGATTTCTCGAAACGAATTTTCTTTAATTATTCGATTGGTGAACAACAAAGTTTATGGGAGACTGGTAAGCGAGAACTTTAAACAGAAGCACCGTTTGAACCGCCTCACAGTCTGAGTAGCATCCGCGCATTGTTCAAAGGTCGAGAGTATCTAATAGACGCGCCGAGCCATCGATATATTACAACTTGACGTAGAGGAGCCGCCGCTACCGCGATTAATTTCCACGAGTACCTGTACGCGCGGATAATTAAGAGCCGTGTTCGTATGCTTTATGTATAGCCTTGGAAGTACGTTTCTTTCAACGGGATATCATATACACGCTCGAGGCATCTTTCATATTCTAATTTTAGCTCGATCGAAGCTTGAAAAATTCAGAATTACGGTACCGATCTGAGTAAACTCGTGAGTTCCCACGAAAAAAGGGATACGGCCGCCTAAAAAAAAAAAAAAACAAGTACAACCTAGACAGGATGGAGCTAACGCAGCGAGAGTCGCGTAATGAAGCTATCCTCACCGCGATAAAAGTAGGACCGCGCGCGTGCATCGCTTCTCCGCCGGGCTATCTTATCATCTGCGTCGCGGTCCCGTCTTCGCGTGCACGTCGTCGTAAGGTATACCCGTTGTCCATGACCCTGGCCGCAACCGAGCGGGAGAGAAAAGCAAGGCCGCCGCCGTCACGGCTACACACTCGACGTCGTCGGCGCGACTCCTGCAGCTCTGATCTCCATGCACTCGTGTCTTGACCTCTGATGCGTTGTCGAGATGCAAGCTGCTCTTCAGGAAAATGGGTTAGTTATGCAGGCTGTGTGGCTGAATTAAAACGATATTCACTGGAAAGCCTTTTTCTCGGAGAGACAAAAGTTTTCCATCAAAATGCAGATTAACGAAGCGGAGGGTAGCTTCAATGCGTTCGATACCGATAAATAAGCCTCTTCGCGCGTATACAAGAGAACTTTCGCGACGGATTAGGAAAAGCCAGCCAAGTTTTACCTATAATCCCGGTCGTCGAGAGTGGCTCTACTTTGCTTTCCAACTTCAACCTACGGCGAGTTTCGGGCTGCCTGCGAGGCTCGCGATAATAAAATTATACTCCTCTAGCTCACAATACGCGCATAATCTGTAAACGGAGCTAATTAAATTCTCGTATACCAGCCGAATATTTCAGAGCGTGCTTTGACGCTGAGAGTCTAAACAAAGGGGACCCCCGAAAAGACAAAAAAGACGCGAGGCGTCGTCGCTCTAAATTCAGTCGCTGGAAACAAACGCCCGAGAGTCAATGACTCGGTGACATAAGCGACCGTGTACGACTTCGTGTTAATGCATTATGTAAAGCCGATATCGGCACCGGGCCGCCCAGAATTCCGAGCCGTGAGAATTATTCACTCGAGGAAGGGTTGGGGAGTGCGGATAAATTTTTGTTTACAACGGCTGAGATTGAGGCGAGAAAGTACAATACGAAGCTCGCGAGTCGTGACAAGGGATCGATTGTTCGCCGATATATCGATGGAAACGTTAGGTGAAGGTGTGAGTTCGGATCAGATATGCATAGGTGGACTTTTTTTCTCAGAACGTTCTGAATCTCTCTCTCTCTCTCCGACTCCATTAGCGTCGAGAGCGAGAGTGAAAAAAATTAAATCCATCAATTTCGGTGAAACGCTTTATTGAATAAAAGCATTTAGGAGCGAGTCCCGGAATCAAAAAGAAAAATGTCCACCTAATGATGCAGCGGTGCCGGAATCGAGAGGTCGATTTAAGGCCCCGCGTTCGCCGGTCTCGTAATGACGAGCGGGCCCCGAAATTTCGGCATTGATTCCGGCCCATTATGTTATAGAACACTGCTGCCGTGTGCCGAAGCCTATTGGACTGTATAATCAAGTATCCAACCGCAGCGTCGCGTGCTGCGGTTATTCCTGGCAATTTTTAAAACAAAATGTGCTGAAGTTGTTTCGAGCATTTTCACGAGCAGACATTCAACCTTGGTTTTTCAGAACTCGCAGATGCACTCGTCTAGCGCGAGACGACGACGACGTCCAGCGCATATTCGTATGCATATGCAAAGGGCCGCTCTGCTGATGGCGGGTCACGACGGGTACGAGGACAAACGAGGCGGAGAAGAGTAGTTGCTTGCAGTCTCGGCTTCTTCTTCTTCTTCTTCTTCTTCTGCTTGGCGTCGAAAAGAAGAAGAGCCGAGACAAAGAGACGACCGAGAAAGAAAGCGAAGCAGCTCGGAGGAAGAGAGACGAAGAGAGAAAGTTGAAAGAGCTGCCTCTGAATTTCGCGAGAGAGGATGAGCTGCTGTACTGCTCTGCTACTCGCTTATGCATTATTCATGCATTTTGCACGTATAGCTCCAAGGCCAGAGCTCGGGTGAATGCAAACATCGGACTAAGTTTCGTAAGAAAACCCTAAATGAACGGGGAAGCTGATTTCGCCACATGGCTCGTCCATCACGCTGTTGTTAATTGTAATTGCCTAGTAGCTTCGTGTACCTGGCAATTACGTTGGAATATCGAGCGTTAATCGTAGACAAAGTCAAAGGAATGACACTTCCTTGTAGCAATTCCGCGACTTATTTTTCCTGGTTGTTGATAATAGCTAATAGGTATTGACACTTTGTTTCCGGCAAACTTTATCAGCGTAAGTATATGTAGCTTGGCCTCGCAGGCTGCGATTAGCCGTATCAAGTTGTTTTGCAAAAATGGGGAGGGGGTTGAATTTAAAGACGCTGGCTGTTCCAGAGAAGCTCAGTCCAGCACGTACATTCTCGAAGCAAGCAGTTGCAATTGCCCAGCAATAGGTAAGTTGAAATTTAGTACATAAATATTATGTAAATAAGAATTTGAGAATTTTCCCGAGTATTATGTGAAAACGGTATAACTACATTTTTCATGCAAAGATCCAACAACAACAACAATGACGAAGTGCTTTTTCTTGATCCTCGTAGTAGTTGCAGTGTTTATCCCTCTCTTCAGCAATAACTATGCAGTATGATATTCAATTTACTTTATTGATCACATACACATTTCAACAAATTCACATATTAAAATTTGTATGCAACAAAATATGTCTAAATGTTTATAGGAGGCTCAACTTGTTCAGAATTTGGGTCAAAGTCTGTCAGGAGTCCCAGTCCTTGGTCCTAAGTTGCTCACCCCTTTAGTTACAAATCTAGGCAATAGTCTAGGTAAAACCACGAGCGCTCTTCTTCCAACTATTGTATAGGTCCTCTTTCTTCGTGTTAACGTGTTATTTATAAAGCAAATAAAGTAAGTTTTTACATTTAATGTCTATTTTCTGACAAAAAACTCGTATGTATAAGAAACTCCACCTTCCAAAAAATTCCCAACACAGCCGCGGCACAACGAGCTCACCTCGGCTCTCTCACCCAGTCGCTGTTTGCTCTCCTTCGCTCATTCTCCTCTCATTCTCCTCCTTGGCTGCTTTCATCTTCTCGTCTTATCGCGGCACATAGTCTCGCGAGCGTGTGTGCCAGGGAATTTTTACGGGCGATGATAAATAAGAGAGCGGACTCGGTATTTCGGAGGGCGGCCGAAACGAGAGTGTATCGCCCGCAAAATTTAAGGCCAGGCTGGTGTGTATTAACACGCGTTTAGGCGAATGATGTAGGTGAGTCGGCATTTCCAGCGAGAGTGAATTCATTCGGCGTTAGTGATCGAGGAACGTTTATTTAGCGCGGTTTAATTCGCTCAGTATTGCGCTATCGACGTGCTGACCGAGAAATCCCGAAAACTTTCCGAGGCTCTCATCACCTCGGCATTTTTCATCCTTATCTCCGTCTCTCCTCCTCTCCTTCTGCGTACTCGGATTTTTACCAGGAATCCCGCTCGCTCGCGAGGGATAAGTACCCGTGTAATCTGTCGAGTCTCGTATTCGTGTTGGCCGCTAAGCGTCAGCGGAAAAAACGCGCAAAAGTGATGAGAAAAAGGAGAAGCACGACTACACGAGAGCGTGTGTGTTCATGTGAGCGCGACAGGGGCTCTAACGCCTGGAATATAACGTAATTGCCGAGGCGCGAGCGCGACCGGTAATTCGTCGCGTCTCGAGCTAAAGAGCATAATTTTCCCGACGTGAGTAGTGCGTGAGGCTCTTTTTTCATATTTTTCAATGCTCGCGTAGTACGTGTGATAACTCACTCTATCGATGTCAGCGTGCGCGAGCGAAAAAATCTTTGCGCACACAAAAGAAGCGAGCGAGCGCAACAACGTCCTAGCCGACGTTCTCAGGCCTTCGACTCCGCGCTAATCATCGGTTCTCCGAGCGTCGATGAGAATCCATAAGTAAGCCGGGCAATAACGCGACGGCCAAAAAGTGCCTGGCCAAAGGGAGAGAGGAGGTGCCGACGTTACACGTTCGGTAGTTCGCTCGGCAGCGTCGGGTATCGCCTCTCTCGGGTGGTCGTGTGTGCGCGCGCGTTCGCTGCTGCTTTTGTGAGCGAGAGATTCGCTCGCGGCTGAGAGCTGCTCTCGTACGTCGACGCGAGAGGCCCTGCAATTACCGGAGGACCGGTTTTCGGCCGCCGCCGCCGCCGCTGCTGATGGTATAGACACTCGCTGTGCGGAGCGTCGAGCTGCACTGTGCGTATATGCGAGAGAGGTGTGGGTACACTGCTTTCGGAATGCACGTGGTTCGCGTATGGTGACGCAGCGTTTAGCTGGGGGAATATTTTAGTTTTGGTCCGCCGGAATACATGAATTATTTTTATGGATTGAAATCGTCGATAGTATTCGCAATGCAGTTACGAAATTTAATTTTTTCTCTCCACAACCGAATATTTTTACGAGTATACAACACCAGAGTCGAGCGCGACAATGTTGCTCGCTTGCGTCGCGTCGCGCTGAAAGCTTCTACGCGCGCTTTTTCAACTTCTCTTTGCCGAGCGCGTCTGGGTGTACTTCTCGTCTTTTGTCGCGTGTTTTTCAGTTTTCGCTGTGCACTTCTAAGCTTTTTCGAGAAAGCTACGATAGAAGCCTTCGAGAGCTGTCCGACGAAATTCATTGATAGACAAAACAAGCAGCAAGTTTAAGCTCTCCATCGAGGCAAAAGGACGAGTAGCTACAACTCCCTGCCCGCAATCCACACAAAAGTTCCCGCAACAGCAGCGGCGAGTTTATACACCCCGACCAACCAAGCAAGCCATAGCGAAGGAGCTGCAGCAGCAGACTCGTTAGGAATTCGTGTCCGGGGGCAAGTGCAATTTGCATCTCCTCCTGTTGCCTCTTTCTCTCTCTCTCTCTCTCTCTCCTCCTCCTCGCGGCGAACGCGGTAAAGCTTTTAGCGCGCTCGCGGCCTGCATTAGACGCGAGCGCGCGAGCTAGACATTCCTCGGCTTGCTCTCTTTGGGAAATTTTAATATTTTTCGCCGAGCGCGAAGCTGTATCAGCTCTTGGGCGAGCGGCCGAGTGACGCCGGGGGAGAGCTACCGCGATACGCGCGAGTAATAACTATGGCTATGGGATCTCTCTCTCTCTCTCGTGTCCTGGAGAAGAGAGGATAGTTTGCCTTTTTTCTACCTCCTCTTCTTCTCGCCGTGTATATATACTACGCACTTGTGAGGGACGGCTAAGCGTCGAGGAAATTAGGTGCCGCGCGCGTGAGCGAGTGAATTCTTCGCCTCTCTCTCGGTGGATACATTTAAATTGGAAGATTAAATTGATACTCTGTCATGAATACGAGAGTGCGCGCGACTCCACTTGATTCAATCGTTCTAAACGGCGCGCGAGGCATACAGAGCAATTACACACCGTAAATAAAGATCAGGAATAACTTTTCATCGAAACCGCAGCGCATCCACTGCGAAGAGCAAAGCTAATCCCCCCGAGAGCAAGAGTCCGATCTCACAATGGAGCGTCGGCGCTGACAAACTAGTTCCCTTCACGCGCGCGAGCTTTTTAATTGAAGAGATCGCGGCGCGCCGATATAGACTCTCGGACCTTTTTTCCCGGCTTTTCGCCAGATGATTCGCAACGATTTCGCGGAAGGTCGTATAAAGCGTAGGCGATCCGCTGGGAAATGCGTATACTTGCCGCATACAGCTAATGGCGAGAAAAGATCGCGCGGGGAAACGAGCCGACTGTTTTTAGGGGGAGTATAATTTAACGAGCGAGCTACGCGCAGGTGTCTTCGTTGTCGCTCTCGGAATGCTAGCCGATAAAAAACTTCGAAATGGAATAATTCAGAGATGTCTCTTGAAATCCGCCTTCAAAACTTTTCATAAAAGTGCAAAAAGACGCTCGAGGAAAGAGGGACAACGATTTAATTATAAAACGACGCAATCGTTCGCTGTCTCTCGAATAAAACCTGTCACTGCGCGCAAGCAAGGGAGAGAGAAACAGAGTAAAAAAAGGATAACACTCGACAAGGTTGTTGCGAGTTAAACGCCGATAAAGAATATAAAGACACAAATTGGACAAATTACCCTCGCGGCGGCGGCGGCGGTGGCGGCGAACGAAATGAAATCTTACACACCGCATTAATCGTGGCGCGCGCGCTATTAATAAAGCGCGAAAAAAAAAAGGCAAACTGGTTCTTCCGCTCAAAACAATTCAATCCGTGACAGTAGTACACAGCTTGCGTATATAAATGAACGCGCGAGCATCGCGCGCGATAAATCACGCGCTTCGAATTCATGCGATGAAAAAAAAAAAAAAATCGCGAGACGACCAGAGGGAACGATGTCCTTGGCAATAGTCGTCGCGCGAAACATCGACGTAATAAAGGCCATTGGCGCGCGCGTGAGAAAGAGAGAGAGCAACGGTAAATCAGGATCGCGATATTGCTGCTCTAGTCGCGCGGTTGACGCAATTTACCGTAAGCCAGCCGAGTTCGCTGCTGCTGCTGCTGCTGCCGCAGCAATGCTCTACTGCTGTTTCATAAATCCTCGTTGTCGTACTCGTAACTGCTAGTGGCATTAATAATAGAGGAAGGCGTTGGTGCGTGGCCGACGCGGCTGCTCTGTTGCGCGAGAGGCGACGATAACGAAAGGACTGCTGCAGATCTAACGAGAGCCAGCTTTGCACGGAATATTGCGCTGAGTTGGACTCCGCGAAGCTGTTTGATTATATGGGTGACTGGCTGTCGTCGCTTATATGCTGTTTTTCTCGGATAAAAGTACAAGTTTTAAATACAATAGAACGAATCTTAATGCACGTGTTCATTCGGCATTTTATTGAATCATTCGGCGGTAGATCGATCCTCGTCGCGCTAATTGCGGCCCTTTCGGCCTGCATATAGCGCGCCGGCAAAGGGCGAAAGGCTTCCGGGTCGCTAAGCAACGGCACGACATTCGTCGCCTCTATCCGGACCATATACAGCTACACCTGATGCAGCCGGGGCGGTGGCGGTCGCTGATGCTTTTGTCTACGGGAGAGATCAAAGGGATCACGCCGCGCGTCCGAGCACTATTTTTCCGCGACGCGTCGTCGGGGTTTCGAGGAGTGTCTGGAATTCGAGTGTGCAATATGTATGGTCGATTCTTGATTGATTTCTTCTTCGGAGTAGGCTTTTTCCTCGAGCGATTTCGCTATGACTATTACGAGCTAAAGCAGCCACTAAAACGCAATGTGGGTTATTAAATAAATCACGGAATATCTTTCAGCATCAATTACGCCGCCACGAGGACGACGACTGCAAAAAAGCTCGTTCACTCTACTCTCGCATCTATATAGGCGGCCCCTCGCTTTTCAGGCCGATTAAATCGCATCGGCTCGACGGACCTAAGCGCCGCCGTGTGTCTCGTGCTCTATTTTTTATCGGACCCCGCCCTTATCCGGAAATATATATATATATATATATATATATATATACAAGGAGTGCAGAGATGCTGGAGATGTAGAAGAAAAGAAAGGGAATTTCTCGCATCGAAGTCGTCGACGACGGAAGTAAAAAGTATTTCCTTTGTAGTGCGGCATCAGCGCTTGTCGTTCTCTTTTAGCTTCTCCTGCAAGCGAACCGGTTGAACACTGGGCATGTGCTCCGCGAGGAGAGACAGAAATTAAAAGAGAACGCGGGGGGAGGAAAATATGGTTTCGAGCTGAATCGATTATTTCAGCTGGAATAATTGCACCGGGAAAACCCAGTGCGCAAATGCGCCGATAAACATTCTTTTAATATAAAGCTGCGATAATCCGTTGATAAGCAGCTTTTACGTGTAAGACAGATATAGACACTTGGAGGTGGTGAGGATAGGTCAGGATATCGCTAGGTTTTAATTGCATAAGATAACTTGGCTGCCGATTACGGATTCACCTTGGCGATTGTTTACAAACGTTGTAAACAAGGAAAGTGCATTATATATTAGTTTCTTAATAGTACACGCGTTACATGTAAACAGTGTAAAAGATAATGCGTATACTTTCGTAGCTCTCCCAAACCTCTGTGCAAGCGCCCTACTCGGAAAAAAATCAAAACATATTACGCACTCTCGCAACAACAACGACTGCTCGGGAAAAAATCAGTCGGACGCACAAGAAAATCCCACAGCGCAGTAAATCTACATCCTCTGCAACTTCGAAAAACCGCTCCCTGATGGTCTCTTGGGTGGAGAGAGAGAGAGCGAGTCCTTTGAAAAAAACCAGCGAAGGTCTCTTCGCGCGCTCGACTTAGAGGTGACCGAGACCCGTAATTATCGCGTATCGGTAAATACGTACATACGATAACTCGGCGCAGTCGAGGAGCTGCGAGTAATTGCAGCCAGCGCGTTTTTTGTCAGTTCACCGTTACCGCTCGCACATTCCCTCGTATACGTATACAAGTAGCTCTATAAGCCACTAGAGCTGTGCATAGGGAAAGAGAGATGAATTTATCCTCGGTGATTGTTGTCGTCGTGCACGCGTACAGATCGTACACGTCATTCTGGGGGCCGGGAAAAAAGGAGGCTGCAGTAAATTTCTGCGATGCAGTGTGTCTTGCTACTGTTGTTGCCTACAAGAGGAGAGGAAAGTGGAAGTGGCCTTGGCTATAGTGTATAGCTGATGGGAAAAAGTTTGTCCGTTCGGTTTTTCCCGGAGTGCCCTGTGTTATATACGTGTGCGACGAACTGACATTTTCTTGTGAAGGAAACTCAGCGTTATTGCACCGGCGGTTGTGCTACGCCGCTGTTGGTTAGTGGGATGCTTGAAGTCCGCTGCTGTTGCTGTTGCTGCTGCTGCTGCAGGTGCGTGTGTTGAGAAACGCCGCGGCGAGTTTCAGAGATATTTCATTGGATTATTACCGAGTCGCTTTGTGCAAGGGGATTATTTAAATATTGTTGTACCTCTTGATTTATGCGGCTTAGAACACTGTATTCCTGCATTAGACGCTCGTTGTCCAATAAATTATAAATTTCATCTGTATATCGCTTATGAATAACTTGCAAACTAATAGTTGATTCGAACCTCGGTTACACGGGGACAACGTCTCTTCGAAGGTGAAATTCATCGAAAAATGTTTATATAATTGGACAAGGTCATTTGCATGCTGATATCGCAGAATACTGAAAGCGCAGCAAAAACCCCTGTACGAGCAATAACGCAGCGTGAACGCGCCGATTCGCGTTTTCTCGAATGGGCATTATTTCGCAGTGAAATTAAACTCTCGGCTATTACCTTGTACAATGTCGGAATCCAAGCATCCACGCATAGTGTCCACAATGAAAGACCAAGCTCACCTGCAACAGAAAAACATCGAAATTAAATCCCGCCCAACGAAATAACTTTGAAGCTTTACGACTAGGTAATCCGCCTAACGCAAAAAGCTACAGCATCGTTTTGTTAAAATGCACTCGAAGCTCGTAATTATCGCTAGTGCGTCATCCCGTTAGCATTATGTTCCCGACAAAGAAATCTGGCGTTCAATAATCCGTAACAGATCTGCGGTCCAGCAGCGATATTAATAACATAATTCGGCGCATTGCTGGACGTTAGAGAGCCGCGGTGCGACGCGAAAAGTACCGGGATAAATCGCGCGCTTTATTCGTTTCGTTTACATGCATCATACACGCAGCAAAGCGAGTTTCTTCCAGACTATTTAACCACGCTGCGTGCCGCGATGAATTAGTGCGAATTTTAACGCCTCGCGCATTCGTTACGCGCTCGCGCGACTGGTATAATGAATGCTTTCTCTTCTTCTGCTCGTTTCTTCTTCTTCTTCATCTTCGTCGAGGACTTTCGTTTTTGTCCAGCCGGCTGATGTCTTTTGTGCTTTTTAACGCCGATACGACTGTCGCTTCTGGAGCTTATCCCCGACTGTTTGTCCCCCGTTTAGCATAGCAATGTTGCGCCTCGTGGCTCTTTACATTCGCTAAATTTTCCGAGTATAGCTCAGAGTCCGCGTCATCGCTCAAAGCTCAAACACCGAGCGAGACAGCTATGGAGGAAGCGGAAAAGCCGTACACACGCTCGCGCATGCAGTGCAGATCGGCAGACAAAGAACTGCCGATAAAGAAGAAATAGAGTACGTAAGGGGGGAAATAAAAAACAAAAGAAAGAGAAAGATGACTATCGTCGGTGGGTAGAAGGTGTACGCGCGCGCGCGCGCGTCGATAGATAATCGATACGTCTGCGGGTCCACTGATTGGCTGCTGGAAATACGATTCGACGCTCGCGTAAATTTTTGCGTTTCATTACGCGCGGCCGATTGGAATCGCGTGCGCTCTTGTATGTTTGCTCTCGAGACCGCGACCCTGACCACGATCGCCAGTGCGATGCGACGATGGGGGATTATTTCGCCTCCATTTCTCTATCCGCTGCGCTATCGAAGACAGGTGAGACGATAACAAGAGCGATGTCATTAAAAATTTAGTGCCGCTCGTAAAAAAGGCTTCCGCCTCTGCAGCTCGCGCCGTTTCCGAGCGCGCGTAATCCGTTTACACGAGCTGCAGGAGAAAGAGACCTGCTCGATCAGCTGTGTATATAAGACGCGCGCTGATAAACGGATAGATGCTAGAGAGAGATACGAGACGTGTGGACGAGTGCGCGAGAACCGATGGAGCTTGCGTTATAGGGCAAACAGACTTTTTTTACGGGACTTTGCGTCTATTGGATTCCGTGTTTTCCTATAGTGAATTCGAGGTACACACTGCATCAAAAGTCCATTTCAGTCGCGTTATCAATCAGATCCCAGAAAAAGCAGCCGTTCTCCTCACAGCTCCGCACACTCTCGACCTTTACGAGCACCGGCTCAATCAGGCGGTGCATTATCGGCATCGTAAACTAATTGTTTTTCCCCGTACATAAATAGCGGCAGTTAGAACACTGATAAAGGGCAATTAAAAGAGCGCGGAAAGCGCAAAACGAATAGAGAAAACAAACAAAGAGAGATAGTGCGCAGAGACTGCCAGGTATATTATCCAGCGGAGGAAGAGGAGAGAGAGAACGCCTCGAGCCTCCTATGTACACCTTATATATACACACACACGCTGAACCACAGCGCAAGAGGCATTCGAAAGTGCAAAGTTCGGTGGCTTCGCCGAGTCGTAAAGTTCGAACGCCGTGAAATGCTTTACGGGTCCTGAAGTTGACCCTGAAGCTGTAAACCTGTCTCCGAGCGGCTTGCGATCTTTGTGCAAAGCTATTGGAGGTTCTGATTAAATTTTTTTATCGGATTTCATTTTCGGACCTTAGCAAAGCCTGCGCCAGGACTCATTTCGCGGGATTTTTGTCCCCTTTGAGTCTACTCTTATTGTTTTCGATCTTATTTAATTTTTACGTGGCCGTCGTGCAAAGTTAGCTTGGAATCTGCTGAAACGCTTCTGGAGATTAGTCCGAGAGGCCCATTAGAAAGTCGAGAATACAACCATCGAGGCACACTGTACCATAGTCTCGAAAAGGCGAATCGTTGCCGCCCGCGGCGGTCCCTGCGCCAATAATTACTCTGTTTAAAGTTTCGCCGGTTAAATTATAATATGAAGCGCAAGAAGAGCTTACGATTGACATAAATTTCCGCTGTGCGTAGCAGTAATAAGAGCAAGATTTTACGCGCGAAATATTTTAAGATCCATTAAAGGATAGTGGATAACGAACTTGAAATTTACGTCGACGCGTTTTTGGCCTATCGTTAAAGCGCCGAGTTCTTGTCGTCGCTGCGATCAAAATTGTTGTTTTTACGTTAATTGTTTGTGCCGCGCGCTACGTTTAAGCGATGCTCCGTCAACTTTAATCGTCTAAATTTCTTACACGAAATAACTTCACCTAAAACCACGAATACCTCAGCCTATTCATTAATGCACACACCGATCGATTCTTCACCCTTTTTATCATCGGTCACAACAAACACACATATGTGCTCTCCCGAGCCGACCCACGTCGTCGTAATATCGAATGCAATCGCTCGAGGCGCCTCCGCGCCTCGCCTTTGTGTCCTTTCGCGCGACAATCAAAACGCTCTTGCGCAAAAAGAAGCCGGGGGGAGTAAGAGAAAGAGAGCAAAAAGAGCAGACCAGTGCCAATCGGAAGCCCACATTTTCTGCTCCGAGACAGTTCTATTTACGGTGCACGCGAGGGCGGGACTGCTGTGTATACACCAGCCGTGTCGAGCGTCCATATGCAGTTGCCGATTTCCGATTGTCCCCGGAGTTCGATCGAGTGCACGCGAGTTCACCAATGGCTCAATCCGTAGAAGATCGAACGCAAGTGCGGAGTTTGGGGTGTTTTGATTATTCTTTCAATCCCTACCCTCGGAGCGAGCAAAAGAACGCAATGTTACGCAAAGAAAACACAACACCCGAAGAGGGAGGAGACAACCCCATCGCTTATTATTAATCAAAATATTGCCTAGCTCCGCCGCTCGCTCACACGCGCGAGAAACAAACGGGATGATCGATTGCGATTAAACGCAAACAGTCGCGCTCCCTGAGATTTCCAATTAAATCTTTTAACTTTTTGATTTACGCGCTCTATCGCGCCGCACCGCGGCAATAAGAAGTACTCGAAATATTAACGCCAGCGAACGAGCGAAAGAGAACGAATCGTTCGTTAATTGCTAGCGAGAGTATGCGGCTTGCGTATGCGTACGTATATATATACGCAGAGGTGGCGGCGACAGACGTGGCGCGAAGGTTTGCCTTTTAGCGAATTGGAAAGCGAGTTTAAATTGGAACGCACCGCTGCTCGACACACTGATGCCGAGTTAATTAGGACTTTGATGGGGAAAGATGTTTGCAGTAGGGGTTGCGGGATTTCCGGGTAATTGTTGACTTTTCAAGTCAAAGTCCGCGATTTCGTTGATACATCATACAGCTCGCTTTAATCGCTTTAAAGATGCTGCGATAATGGGGAAGTAGGTGTGTTTATTAGGGCTGACGCGAAATGCAAATTTTGTAGCCGAAATACTCTCGACCGCCGAGAGCATCGTTCGGTTCGCGGAACCGTTTTTTGATGGGCGATAAACGGGAGCGTTTTACGACTGTACTCTATACTTCATCCCTTATGAAAAAAAAGGTTATCCACTTCATAGACTATGGGCTATTAGCAATTTTCACGACCAATTCGTCTGCCCCATAAACCGAGGGCCCTTGAAAACAGCAGACGGTTTAGTGGACTTTCCGTGTACACCCTGTCCGCTGAGTAGTAAAACTGTTTAGGCTTCTTCAAAAACGCGTTTTCCTCTATCTCTTTAAATCGCCGCAGCCACCCAAGAGCCTGTCACAAGTCTCAACCACACTGTCTTGCACCATCTTATCATCGGCTCAAAGCTCCAAAAAAGCAATTACGCATTTTTAAGCCAAGATCGCCTCGTTGAAAGCAGTCGCACGACTAGTATTTTGGCCGCAGCACGCGACGTCGCATGCAAATTACTACGTCTCAATTCGCGCAACGGACGCCTTTTGAAATTTCGGCCGCTGAGTATACGTGTAGCGAGTGTGTTTGCGGAAAAGGAGTTGGTAGTTTATACACGCGTGTGTGTCTTTAAGCGGAATTACACGCTTTTGCATTTTAATGGCGAGTGTAATGCTTTCAATTTGGGATGATTGCTACTACCGGCTTTTTTGGGACCACTTTCCGGTTCTTGGGTGGTTTCTCATGCTGCATAAGTACGGGTTGCGTCACGACGTCTATAATTGATAGGATTCTTATTTTCACGACGATCTCGTTGCTTTCGGACACCTGCGGCAAAAAGTAAACCTATACTGCAGGTCGATCACACTGGAAACAAAGAAAAACCTTTCCCTGCTACTACAGCATCTCGCAGAATTTCGCAATAAACTATTTCCACCTTTCCTTCCCTCTCCCCGTGTGCGTAAATAAAACAGTATTGTGGACTGCGCAGCGTATTGTCTGCAGTTGAAGCCCTTAGGCGCTCACGCGGCGACCTCCACACCTCTCTCCCTCTCGACCGTTGATAATCAATGCGGTGCTTTGCGACACGTATGTATCTATAAAACCCGGCGGGAGAAGTGAATAGGACGGCGAATTTTTCCTTTTCCGCACGCGAAGAATGGGAAAGGCTCGCGCAGGCGCGAGAGAGTGTCGTTTACGTCCGGAGGACTTTCATTGGAGAGGGAAAATGAACCGAGCAAGAGCCGAATCCAGTGGCGCGTGACCGCTGTGCCAAATGAGCGATTTGCGGTCGAGACGATATGTACGTTGCGTTATGGTGTCGATTCCCGTCGTCCTGCGAAGCTATTGTAATAATGGGCTATGGATGTGGATGATAGGTGGCGACTTTGCTGCGGGAAACTACATGGAATTTTACCCAATAAAACCCGGCAAAAGCAAAGCAGCCTGGAAACAACAGATGGCGAGACAGCGGGTCTGTGTAACATTGTCCCATAGGTGACCCGGCTCGAGGCGAATGCATCTCGGCTGACTACTCTCGCGCGAAGTCGTTAAGGCGCGTTTACAGCAACGCGAGCATTAGCCTGCGCTGATAGCGGCCTAAGTGAGTTTCGCGATTGCTTAGATTAGAGAGTCGCGAGAGATGAGACGCATGGGAGAAACAATTTAGGCGCTGGATTACCGTATTTCATCGTGTCTGGAGGGTTGCTCTTTGGATGAGTCTTTACACTCGGGCTCGCCGAGATTTCTCGTTTCTAATTTCTGGGTTGTGCAATCGCTGGCTCTCGAGGGTTATACAAACAAAATTTCATCGAATTTGTCATGCCGCGCGGCTGAGAATCGTCGCGTTGGATGAAACTGGTAATGAGTTTGCCTGTCTTCGCTAATGAAATTTGAAATAAATTGTACCCGTAAATGCAGTGCAGTAATTAAATGGTGCTGCACGTTGAATTAGAGAATGATTAAAAATCAAGTGATTAATTGCATTTTTCACAGAAGGTTTACACATTTGCAACTATTCAATTCGCATTTCTCACATAAAGTAAGTTTACGAGAATTCAAACGCTGTCTCAAATCGGATCGCTTAACCAGTCGCGCTAATTCGAAGCTAATTATACACAGTTAGTTGACGCCGGCAGAATAAAGGCGTAATGTGACAGAAATTGCCACTCGCGAACAGCATTGTGGACGAGAGAGAGAGTGAGCAAGGGACTCTCGGGAACAGCAGCGAGGCGTGGCATTAATTTTCTCCGCTCTTGATTCCCACTTCTTTTTATTCTCCTCTCTCTCACTCCGTGCAGAGGC
The DNA here is from genome assembly GCA_012977825.3 of Pteromalus puparum. Lineage (NCBI taxonomy): Eukaryota > Metazoa > Arthropoda > Insecta > Hymenoptera > Pteromalidae > Pteromalus > Pteromalus puparum. Next base: position 808,606 of record CM053171.1, on the reverse strand, counting down.
CAGAACCGTTTCTTCCTTTCTTTCTTTTCGCCGCTGCTGCAGCTCGCACCTTACGTGTGCTCCTTCGTTTTCTTCTTAATTAAGTTAATGAATGAGCTCTTGCTTTCGTTCAATTTGACTCGCGAAATTGAAAAATGAGAGCTTTTACGAGCGCCGAAGCGCGCCGATCGGTTCGGCCCATCTTTATAATTCGATATCTATTTTTGCTCTCGCTTCTCCGTTTCATTTATCCGAGTGCAAGCTGGATTTAGAAGCGAGTGATTAATCAACTGCAGGCCCGTGCATAACTCGTACTTTTAAAGGGCGTGGGCCAGTCCAAGCAGATTAATCGATCGATTGACCAATTGCATTTAATATCCGATAAGTCGAGCTCTCGGGATATTATACACGTTGAAATACGCCTGTTATTTACATGCATAGCAGCAGCGGCTCATTTGAATAGTTTTCCATCCTTCCGAGCACTATTATGCAATCAAAAACACCTAACAAAGGACCGTTAAAACAACGAGTCATGCGTTAAAGAGAGAGAGAGAGAGAGAGAGAGAGAGAGAGAGAGAACAACCGCAAGGTCAAATCGTGAGAAGAGAAAAACGTAAGGCGGGAGGCGTAATTAAGTCGCGCACTTTACAACCGTTATTTGCACTCCCGCGAAAAGGGACAACGAATCCGCTGCCGCCGCGCGAGCTGGAATTGCAACCTCTCGCGCAAATGAACAGGGACGAAAGCAACGTCAGCGGCGCGGGATAAAAGCCGAGACAGTTATGGTTATGAGCTTTCGGTCCTTGGCGTAGGCGTTGCGTTGTCGTTGACTGCCTGTAATTGGACTAGCTTTTTGTCTCCTTTAGCCTTGAATTGACGTAATTTGACAAATTTGCATACGCGAATGTCAATGTTTTTCGGTTGAGGATTGTCGGTTGTTTAGTCTGGCGATGCCCAGAACTAGACTACTGAGATTGAATACCGTTTCACTCGGGATTTCCCCCTGAATTTGCATGTCGCCTGGAGACAACAATGCGACTTTCGCCTAGAAAAACGAATCCGATCTAGAAACCTATTTACTCTCACCAGTGCCACCGAGCCGTGTTCGATGTCGCGAGCTCTGAATACCACGTCAGTCACCTGAACTTGACTCTTGGCACTTGCGATCTACAGAAAACTCGCACACGTACTCTCCATACTCTATACGCGAGCTATCACCTCGTAAAATCCATTTGCTGCGGCAGCAGAAGCCATGAAAGTAAATCGAGCAAAGTGCAGGATGCGGTCGCCGAGCCATCGCGATTATGTTTGTTTATATCAGTGCGCGCCGTTGCCGCCGATGGAATTTGCGTACTCTCTGGCCTTAATTACGCTCTCCGCACAGCCTATCTGCTCTCTCGCTCTCTGTGTGGAGAGCATTCGATGTTGCGTAACCCTAAGTGAGGTAAACATGACAAGTGGAGAGTGCGCAGCTACTCTGTTGTAATGTGTACCGCTGTTTTTTATTCGAGCGTCGTGAAGCTAATTTGCCAAAGTGGATAACCCTATATATGCAAGTGTGCAGACACGGGAACGTCAATAGCTGAAATTAGGGAAGCCTTTCAATAGCATCGTCGTAGGGCAATGTACACTAGCGTGAAACGGCTTGTTGACAGTGCAAATAAGAGTAACATTCGGTACACTGGATCAATATTTTGATTGAATTGTGACCTGTCACGACGTTGGTATACGCACTTCACTCGATATCAATATACGTTGACGGAATTGCCGAACAACGATTCCCGTATAAATCAGACTTAGAAACACACAGTGTAAAACCTCGAGGTTTATCCGAACCTTATCACTTTTCCTAATCCACCGACTGAACGGCTCTTTATATAGTCAATAACGCACTCCATACTCACCCACACAGTGTATACGCGCGAAATCTACCTGTCGCGAATTGACCCAAGCGCGCGCGCATAAACACATCGGGCAATAAATAATAAATCAATACCGCCGGTAAAAGCTCATAATTTGCAAGCCTCCGCTCGTGTACACACATACACTCGTACATGCACATATGACGCATTGCGGCGATGCGCCGTGTACACGAATCCAACCGACTCATGAATTTATTTACACGTGTATGAGCTATACATATGCAAGCAGAGGCAATCGATATGTTTACTCTCTCTCTCTCTCTCTCTCTTTAGCTCCTTCCTTCTCCCTCGCCCGTACAGTATATACAAGCTGCTGCACTTGACTGACCTATCGGCCGTATAGACCCGCTTGAATTCGAGATCCGAGTAAACTCGGGCGTATATACCGAGTCGGAGAATGCGTGCCTTTGTGGATCCGTCGTATAGACCCACCAGTGGGTGCGTGCGCTTGTGACTCCGTGTTCGAGTGTTGGTTCGGCTGACTCGAGAGCCAGGGTTGGAAGTGACTTTGATGTGGGTAATTACCTCTATCTTCGCACTCGTTTGTCGTGGGCGTTAAAAATGGCTTTCACTTTACAGCCGCACCTGAGCACAGAATCTATATACCCATACACTCCTCGCAAGAGAGCCAAAGAAGTCCGCGAGGCAACAAAGTATATCAAAGTAAAAGCAAAGTATCTCTCCTTCGCTTCCTTATAGCCCGCGCAACGACATGCAACGCTTGCACGAGTTGCGGCGCATACTTGTGTACCCACGACGATAAGCGCCGGCGACCGAATGCACGTATAGGCGTAGTAGACCCGCCGCGCGCGCGGTTTCTTTGTATTATACCTTTATGCACTGCCTGTAGACAGTCGAGACGTATCAATATCCTTTCAACGCTCAATTTCGTATAGGTGCTACGTGTAGGGGAAACGTGACCCGGGAAATTCCCCGCGCACGCGAATCTCTTGCGTAAGGGTCGGATATATTATATTGTTATGTAAAAGCCGATTTTTCAGAATCACCTCTGGAAAATTGAGATCCTTGTAATTTATGCAATTAAGCCTCCCCCCACTTCACCGAGAGAGCGTGAGAATGACGTGATAATGGTCCGCGCTATAAGAACTTTGAAATCGACAATTCGTTAAGGCACCGAAAAATCGGACGCGGCGACTTTTTAACTCTACTCCGCGCAATTTACGTATAACCACCGCGCAGTCGTAAATCCGATGGTACTTTATATTGAAAAGTACAGCTGCAGCGCAAACGCAGCACCGTTCATTTGAATTCCTTCCTTGCTAACGGTTCCTGTTCAAATACAATTACCTCCTCACAAAACAGCAGACGTATTGCAGAGCCACAGTGGCCATCCGAAATACTTTCCGCTCATCTGGCGCGCAAAACACGGCAGAACAGCAGTAGGCAGTAGTGCTAGTCTCGATGAAGGCATTACGAGCAGTCTGTGGTATACATCCCTGTGCGCGAGGAGGAGCCACCGCGGCCGCAAACGGTAAAGAGAGATTTATGAAGCATGACATCGATCGCGAGTCAAGATCAAAAGCCACAGACGGAGTGTACAGAGAGAGAGAGAGGCGGAAAAGGCGCGCGGATGACGGGACCTCGCAGAGAATATATCCGCCGAGTAACGGCGCCTAATTGGCCCCGCGTGCCGTAATTATAATTAATCCGACGAGTACTTCTGTGACTCGCGGCAGCCTTGGCATTGATACGGGCTAGGCACGCGCTTTTGTATACGTTGTCGCGAGCTTTATCAATGTGGATGAAACGAGAAAGATAGCGCAGAGTTGATTTGTCTTCTTTGTTCCTGCATAGTTGGCAAACGCGTAAGCAGATACGACGCGATTAGGGAGAAAGCAATCGTCGAAGCGGATAGCGATTCCATTCGCGGGCGGATTATAGCAACAAATTGACTCGATGAGGTACCGCATTAGAGTGAACGCATCTCTTACGCAACATCGAACACGCGAACGCACACGGAAAACTCCCTACGGCTCCATTAACTATCATAGTGGACCCGTCCACGGAAAGTGGAAACAGAGGGAGACATAGGAGCTCGTAAACTCGCATTAATTTCCATTGTCGATTTAATCGCTGCTGCTACACCGAGAGTCTAGTATACATACACCTACTCCCGCTCTAATGGACTCGCTTTTCCCGCAAATAGACTCCGCGCGTTGCGCTCCATTATGTGTGTTCGCGGAGTTAATATCGCATTAATTATTTCAATGGGGGAAGAAAAATCATCGACGGGCTCCCAAGTAATTGGACTAAAGTGCATTAATATTGATGAGTCGTGCGAGTATAGTATACATATCATTAGGTGTGGGAGAATCCAGCTGACAGACGTACTGCAACGGTTCCGGCTCCGTTAGTTCAACCTCGACTCGCGCGTGTATCACGTGCACTTTGCACTGATGTACCTATATGCGGTTACGTAACGAGACGCGCACATCGCACTGGGTTAAAGCTCAAAGTACACCTATCGGTCAGTTTAGCCGAAAGGAGTATTGCGCAAGAGAGAATTCGTCCTATACGTATATATATAATAGCTGCACGATTCCGCATGGACTCGACGCTTTTTTCGTGAGAAACGTAGAGCCTGCACGCGATCGGCTAATCTCGCATACGGGAAAGTAGACCGTGCGCGGCGCGAATGATCGATAATAGCGCCGCTCGCGATATCGGTTAATAATACACCCGGTTGCCTTTTACACGGAGAATAGCTCTTTGAGCACGGTATATACTGCCGCAATAAAAATATCGTTTATCTTGCGAAACCTTGAATTCGACGTGGCCGCCCGGCTTGTTTATGACATTAGAGATTTTCGTTATTTATCATTCCGTGTCCGAACTGGTTTGCTCCAAGCGACCACTGATATATTTTTAGTCATTCTATACTCATAGCGAGGATGTAATATCGAAAATTCATTCTCCATCGTACGATTCATCAAATTCGACAACGCGTCGTTGGTATTCATGGAAAGTAGAGGAAGTCGCGCGGGAAAGAAAACTTCATTCCGACGCTATATATACAACTCGAGCGTCAAATAAACTCCGACGCAATCGATGGAGCGAAGCGCATCCCTTCGCCCTTGGCAATAAGAGTAGGAACAAAGAAAAGCAGGGAAAAAATGCGTGCGCGAGCTTCCCTCGATAAGAAAGAGAGAGACAATGTCGGGGAGAAGAAAACGAATTTCTCGAAGAGTACGCGAGAGAGACGTCTGGGCTGAGCTCGTACGTGCGTGAAAACGAAGGCCGAATAAGTGTCGCGCATGGCTGAGCAAACGTCGTCATCGATTGCTGTGCGACGGGGGTGTACTTGGAAAAATTTTTGCTGCAAAAGGCAAAGATATTTCTGGCATGCGTTCATCGTCGTGATCACTTTATTACGGGTTAAATCGAAGGAGAGAGTAAAATTTCGCATAATCAAGCTTCAGCTCCAGCTCATAAGAATCTTGCTTGGAATTTCGAAGAGAAGAGCTTGGCAAAGTACGTCCGACGTAAATAAATTGCGTCGGGCCCTGCGGCGTATATCGATTCGAGGACTGGTGGAAGCAAGGCGCCGCCGCTCCTTTTAGTAAATATTGGCCCTTCGAATCCAGAGGCACTCGAGGCGCTGCTGCTTTCGCACGACTTGCTCAGCTCGACGCACCAAAATGAAGCAGTAGCAGAAGAAGCGGCGGAGAGATGAGTTTATTTTCCTCGGCTGTACTTGTGTGCACATCGGAGGGCAGGGATTTGATTTAATTTGAAAATAAGATCGAGCGTCTTATCGGATTCTTCATTTCAAGAGAATTCGTAGGAACGTTGTTTATCCATCGGATTTTTCATTTTCTCAGCAAGAGTTGGAGCTTGATCGATTCATAACGCTACCCTAAGCTCCAGCTTGCCATAAGACTGCGATGTTTACGTGGGTAGCAGCTTAGTATAGACTCGGTGGGTGGGTCACGGAGGTTACAGGTAGGCTGTAGTATAGGTGCCTGAACGAGTCAGTGACTCGCGTCAAGAGGAGATATACGTATTCCGAGGACTTACGTCATCGGACGGAAAAGCGCAGGATGCGCTCCCACCATAGTGAACGTCGATGATTAAGGCAGGGAGTATTCGCATATCAGTTTTTGTAAAATGCAAGGAAACTAGGTCACGAACAAAATTCAATTCCCGTTATACGATCGGATAACATTTCCACTCAATATTTCATATCGACTATATAACCCCGAGCGAGGAAAAATCTCCGGCGCTGCAGCGGGCTATATTCTTTTATATACACAGGCGGGCTGTTTCTTTCTCCATCTCCTCGAAAGATCTTTATCGAGGCTCTGCTGCCATCGAATACAGCCGCGAAATTATCGATGAAACCGTTGCGAAAGAGGCGCTTCCACTTCTCGTGGGTGCGCTGATATACGTAGTTTTGCGATAAACCTGCGCACATAGCAGAACGTGTATCATACACTTTCGATTGAGCCATTGCAAGTTTTCATTCTCTCTCGGTATATAAATCCGTAGCAAAAATAAGGCGAACAATGCCGCACATATTCCGCGAGTTCATTAAAACTGACAGAGCGAGAAACACGAGGATCGTTTACGCGGAGAGAACAGTCGCGCCGCCGTCACCGAATTATTCACGCTGCAACGAGCGCGCGCGAAGCACATATACACACGCGCGGCATTTATTTATTTATACTCCCCGTCGAAGCGAGAAATCGAGTATATATCGGGGCGAGCCCACGATGCATTATGTAAAGCATGCATACTACTCGCGGCTGCTACGGCCTAAACCGCCTGTTAGCGTGTGCATTATGCGTGCGTATATATACAGCCGCCGCGACTTTATAATATACCTGTCCTCCACGCTGGAGCCGTCAGTGGGTCAGAAGAAAGTGTGCGATCACGTTCCGCCGCCGGTGCGAGCGCATGTATGGGGATCTTTTTTCGCTCGTATGCATGTATGTATGCTTGCGAGCATTATTCCAAGAGATGTGGCTTTCTATACATATGTTCGGCGGCACACCAGGCACAATCGCGAGGACTTTCGATCTTTGCTGCAGGAAGCGAGAGGAAATCGCGCGCGCGCGAGTGTGAACGATGCTGAATGTATGTGTGAGAGAGAGGAGAGGCTCTGCGGAGATGCTTTTACCCGCGGCAAGGAGATCGATGGCTCTTGTAAGCGCTTGCGCTCATATACGTATTTGGGAGGTTTTCTGCGGTATGGCTGAGCTGCTGTTATTTAATCGAGTGCTGCAGCAACAGGTAATTTATAAACGAGCTCGCGAATTATCGCTGAATGTTCGCAGAAAGTGCAATAAAATTGAGCATTCCGCTGTGTATAATTGCGTAATGTGAAAAGTAGACAGCAGTACAATCAATGATCATATGTAGGTTTTAGCAGCTGTAACATGAACAGCCCAAGCTGATAGGCACGACGAGACTGTTTTAGCATAATATCGTACCTCTATATCGACTCTTGTAGCGTAGATTTAAGATGAGGAAAGCAAAAAGTTTCCTATGCGCCACCTACCGTCACTCGCTAGAAACTAGAAGTGCGAACGCGAAAGGCCAATCCAAAACTACTTATCTACCATCTACTCCATATAGGTATTTTCTTTGATTCAGCGAATTCAGCGCCATAGTTCAAAATTTATTTCTGCATTTTTAGTATTTTTCAAAATACTTTCCACTGCTATCTTCAATAATTTATTTCACCTGCCCGGTACAGTCATCAAAGTGCGTTTATTATAAACGCGCGTGTACTTTCATAATTCTTATACGACTTTCTACCGAACAAACAGAAATAAAGAACGGGAGGAAAAAAGGCGAAAAGAATAAAAGACATGATTTAACACGTGTCGTTTATGCCTACAAGTTCATTAATGCTCGCGTAAGCGAAGGCGAAATACGCGCGCGACCTGCACGTCCATTCGAAAGTGTTAAGAAAGGCTCAATGGCACGAATACAGCCTCTCGCTCACTGCGCATAAACTCTTATACAGCTGCGCGGATTATCGGGAAAATGACTGTAATATCGCGCCGGCGGACACAGGACAATCCAGTAGGAAAGATCGATAATTGAGATTTATCGCGCGACCGAGTCGCTGATTACACGGCAGCCGTCCGCTAATGACACGCGAGAGTTTTATTTCTCGCTACTTAGTCCCTTCCACTTGTCGACTCTCTTGATGTAAGGTATGAAACAATGCTTCGTTTGCCAAGTCGTGCAAAATGACTTTCATCGAAAGAAGAAAATCGATCAAAGCTCTATAGTTATAAGCGGCCAAGCGAACATTCCCACAGAGTTCGACGCAGCGTCGAATCTACAAAAAGTAAGTCGCCCACGACTATTCGCCGAACACGCGACAACAACAATCGTTTGATTAAACGGAACAATTCCGCGGTGCCGGGTAATTGTCCTGGTCGTCGATTCAAGATCTCGATCGCCGGCTAATTGATTATCCCGTATAAGACATGTCAAGTCGAATGGCCGTTGCGCAACTCGCTTCGCTATCCGTCGTTCGACACGGGACAGGAAGTTTTTTACGTGTTGTGATTTCGCGAGACCAGAACAGTCAGAACAGAGGACAATAATACGTTGATAGAGTGAGTTGTTACGGTTTTGAAAAACTAGGAACGATGTTTGGATTTCGTGTTATAGCTTTCGATATATACTGCGGGAACAGGTATACGCGAGAGGTATACATTCGTATGATTTTCGAGCTGCACTTATTGCGATCATATACAGCGTATTTGAAGATAATGCGGTATATAAGTGCAGCTATATGCACGTGGGCGTTCTCAAAGAGTCCTAATGTATGACATAACATTAGAATACTAGCGTTTCGGGCCAGCCTCATGATTCACTATCATGACTTACAAGCGAGTCTCTCGGCTTCGAAGGAGTGGAGATTAACAGCGTCGAATTCAGGAAGAAATGCAAACGGCTGATCCGTGATGTGATTTTCCTCTTCTCTGTTGCGATATATAAATGAGCGCATTTTCGAACCACACGTCGATACATCGCAGACACCCTCGTTTCGAAGGCAAATCCGAATTTTACAATTCAACCTTCCTCCCGGCGTGAAATCCCGACAGGCAGAACACGTCGAAAGTGAAAATGGAAAACAGTGTACGCCAGGGCGAAATAAAACTCGAAATCGATAACGGAGAGCCCATCGCGAACGAGCGTCAAAATAAAATCGACGCGTGCCTCGCATGATTCGCCCGGGGCGAAGAAGACACGCCTGTTAGATAATGGAATCCACCGACGCGATTATTATGGGCGACGCGTGCGTATGTGGAGGCGACGATACCGCGGAGGTAATGACAGATTCGATGCCGAACACGTGCGGCATGCCGATGAGCTGGCATCGCTGTGACACTTGTTTTTGCGAAACTGCGGCTACTTACATATATGACGAGCAGCGGGGACGATGCATCGATATTCAGAAAGTCCGTACCTGTAACAAAAAATGAAAATTCTCGTAATCGCTGGCTGATGATCTCGTACTAATTATCGGACTACGATCTGCAGACGCGTATCGTGCGTGTGTATACGAATAGGCGAGGAAAGAGCCGATTCCGCGTCCGTTAATCAAGTTCACCAAACTCTCGGCGTAACATCCATAATCAGCCAAGTACACAGACACTCCATCTTCGATCCCGAACCGCCGCCGCTGAGGCGCATATCCCTTTACAGCTCTGGTGAACATCCTCTACTCCCTCTTTCCGTACACGTAAATAATTACGAATCTACAAGCGCGAAGCAGCCGCATATCCAATCGGCCGTTCGCTCACGACGACAATAAATTACTCGGCCGATTAAATCCCTCGCGCGCGCGCCCGAGCGAGCGTTCCGCCGATCTCCAGTTTCCATCGGCGGGCGTTCGTTCGCCTCACCTCCTCGTCTCCTAATCCCCGGCGTCATCGGAGTCGGCATTCCGCGAACGCGCTCGTTTTCGCGCGAGAATGTGCCGCCGGGAAAAATGAAAAAGAGATCGAAGCGAGAGAGGGAGAGTCTTGCGTAACTGGTCGTACGCTGTTTCGATCTATGAATACACTCGCTTTCAGTGAGACTCTCGGATTACTTATTTTCTTCACTTTTTCGATACTTTTGAGGCTGCACCGTAATTACGCCTGACGAAATTTCAATTTCGAGTCGCCTTGAAGAAGTCGTTGAGAAAGCGGCCATGTGTCAACTCGATCGTTAACTCCTACGGGGCATGAATTTCGATCGAACGCGTTTTACGCGCGCATGATTTAATTACGTCGACGCAGACAAAAGTTCGAGGAATCGCTTGGCATCATCTCTGCGCGCTACTCGACGATCGGTCCGAGGAATCGGTATTCACTATAATGCAATGACATTCTTGCAGACGCTGGACGCGGCGAATCTTCCGGAGATCGTCGCGCGCTTACCGATAAAATCGCGCATGTACGAGAGACTGCAGCCGCAGGCGAGCTTTTCTCTTTTCGAGTGAGAGAGGAAGAGAGAGAGACCCTTTTTTGCCAGGCGCTTTCAGCTCTTTATACTCTCGCCTGGCGGCCGGCTTTTCTTTTGCTCGTCTCGGCTATTGCGTGGAGGAGGATCGTGGCTGATTGCCGCGCAGCCTCAGAATCCATTGAATTATGTAAGAGGAAAAGTGCTATTTTATATATACCCACGGGAGAATCCACGCGCGGCAGCTGTGTGACGAGGGGCTTGAGCTAAGCGAAAGAAGAAGTGCGTCAATAAACGTGGAAGAGGACTTAATTAAGATTAGATAATAAGACAGCTCGATAATTCTGCGTTAGATCGGTAAATTATGGAAGGTGAGCACAGCTGCAGTGTGTGGAGAGAGGACGTCGTCGTCGATGCGAACGCGCGAAAAAGATAGAAGCCGCCGCCGCGCGTTCAAGCATTCAGACGTCAATTATTTACCTGAAAGTGAGTCGCCCTCGTGCTCAGAGCTGGTCGTTGCCTCCCCCCCCCCCTCTCTCTCTCTCTTTATCTCCCTAAGTTAATTAATAGTTTATACGCCGCCGGGCGGATTATGTTGTAAAGATGGAATCTCGGAATTCGCCTTAATATAATATGAAAGGACTGCGGTGCGTTGGTCCTTTCCTTTCGCAATTTTTCATTTTTCTCCTCCATTCAGAGCTTTTTCCTTCGCAGCAGCGTTTCCTTTGAATCGAGCCTGCTGATTTAATACTATAGATAAATCCGATGTTATTAATAGAGTACTGCAACAAACAATTTTCTTTTTCGAACTGTGTGTTTACGCAACGATTTGAAATTATCAAGCAACTTTCGAATGACTTGCACACAGCCGAACAGGATGTCTGTTTGAATTTTGAAAAGAACGCTCGGCTCTATCGAGATGCAATCTGCTTTCCGCATAAAGATGCTCGAAAAAACACAACTTTCTAGGCCCGGTGTAAATCCCCTAGCACAAAGGAGTCCATCCAGTCCGATTTCGGGATTGATTGATTTTGTTCGCTCGCTCAATTAGTATTAAAGATCTATTAACTCTCCTGCTAATTACGGAAGACGCACCACTGCGTAATAATTCCTCGGCTGCTCGCTCTCGCATACGAATCGTCGCGCGTTTCCTCGAAAAATTCCTCGTTGCCGCTCTTATCTGCATCGCGCGTACAGCTTCATGACCCGCGCGTAGTTGCCAAAGGGATTGCGTGGGTCGCAATGCTTTTGACCGCGAGTAGCACCGACGCCACGCGGACAATGAAGATTCAGGTTCAACTTCCGTTACTTTTCAACGCGGGAAATTCAAATATCTTCAGTCCAATTTTTAGAGTAAACATATCTCTCGCGTGTAGCGCATAAAAGAGCAATAAAAACGCGCTACACGCGTACACCCACGTGGCGCAATAACAATTCCAACGAGCTTGAGAACTCGAGAGCCGAAGTAGCCGCACGTATAGGTATACCGCTTAATAGCAGCGCTTAAGATCCCATTATCGCCGTGGCCTGATCGCCGACTCGTGAAAATTGCGTATCTCAGGTGTGCTCGGATAGCCACAATGCCCGTGCCACGATAAATAATGCGCGCGCTAGAGCGATTTATCGAATTCAATGATCGCGCGTGGCCATAAATTTCAGGCCCTCCGACACACTATGCATGTAAGCAATGCTCCGGTAGCTAATTTCTCGCTCTCGGGACGAAAATCCAGTCGACGCTATACGTATAGATTGGAAAATTTGCGATCGCAATCGCTCCGCGATTTTTCCGTGAAACTCAATAGCTTCATAACACACGTATACGTGACCACGAAATGCCGAAGCTCTCTCTCTCAACGCGCAAAAGCCTCTCCTCGCGCGCGTAAAACTCCTTCTGAATCTCACGTATCGCACTCGCGAAAGTGTGGGCCGCGAGCATAGTGTCGCAGCTCGCCGGATAAAGAGCGTAGGCCGCTTACAAGAGACACGCACCCTCGGCGTGCGATATATACCGCGCGAAACGGCCTACCGATCGCACGAGATTCAAAGGCGGCGTGAATTATATAGCTGCTATATGGGCGGGAGAGTAACTAGTTTCACGCCCGGACAAAAACCGATTCGCTCGTGCTATTCGCCAAATTGCCCGGCGACGAGATTTAGGAGGACTGACACGTGTGTTCGAGATTTACGTTTTGTGTATTTGAAAATTCGAATCGAAGAGAGTAAATGCGGTAAAGATTAGTCCGAGCTTTAATTAAATGAGCCGCAAGAAACAGCGTAAAGTTGGAAGCACAAAAAGCCATATAATCAAGCGATGTAATCTAATGGAACGAATCTGCACGCAGAGATGAATACACGGAGTGTGTAAAGTATCAGAAAAAGAGGCTGTACCGCTACGTGTGCAAGTACGACCGAAAAAAGACGTACCGCTCCTATGCACACAAACGGAATGCACCAAACACAAAGAATCGATTATAGATCCGTGGCGACGTTTGGCCCTAATTTGTACAACAATGAACATTAAAGAAGCTATGAAAGAAGAGCTTTCTTGCGCGCGATGTCCGCGTAATATCTATCAAGAGACGAAAGAAGCGCGTAGGAGAAAATGAAAGGTGGAACTCAGCGGTGCAGCGCATATACGGTTGAGGGATATGGCGAAGCAAGAGAGAAGGAAAGGGAGACAGACAAAACGGGCGAAATAATGGGAAGAGAGAAAAACGGGAGATTTGAGATAAGGGAGCCTCGCGCGAGAACGACTAACGAGGAAACTCGTATAGGAATAGCGAAGGAGAAAAGCTGTACACCTATAGAGTACATTAGGCAAAGTGCGAGAAAAGGAGGATAGAACGGCAACATGCTGCGCGCGATCCTCAAATAGATCATTGTTCGCGCGGGGAAATAAATAGTTCGCTGCTTTAATTGCTTTCTTATTGCTGTACTCGTATGTGGGTATAACTTTGAAACAGTGATTGAAAGGGACTATGTGTAGTAAACGCTGCTGCGCTTGATTTTTCGAATCACGGTAAAAAAAATTCATGCTCGCACCTAAAAGTAGAAAAACCACTTTGAAACAAAATTAGTCGAGGAAAAGATACACACAGTTGCAAGGATTTAAAGTGCAGTTCGAGATCGTACCTTTCCACTCCTCTAGCAGAAGGAAAAAAAAATAATTACCGTAGTAGCTCAGCTCTGCGCTCGTACTTCCGCCCTTTAGCACACAATGTGATGCGCGGCGGCACACCTGAGCGACCCAGAGCTGAAACAGCAGCAGCAACAGCAGATAAGGCGGTTTTTTTAGCTTCTCTCGAAACCTTTTCCCTGCGCTCTCGGCGCAAGTGCTATAGCCGGGAAAGACGTTTGAATAAGGAAATAGAATGCTGCTCTCGCTACATATACGTATGAGCCTTTATTCCAGCTAAACTGCTTTAGATCCAAGCAGCCTACTTGGTACAGTGTGTCTGTATGAAATAAAACGGCAATTTTACAGGTATCGCGAAACTATTGAACTTTGTAAAGACGGCCCCGGTAATTCGATATTATATGCGCGAGGCAATCAATTCGCCCGTACAAAAGTTTCATTTATACGTAAATTCTATAAGGCTATACGGAAAGCAAAGCAAACCGGAAAAATCTCCCGATGCCACTATACGAGAGAGTGCAACGCTAGTCCACGCACATTGCAAAGGGTGAAGCATTGCTTCGAGTATATGTGTATCTCCAAAGAAAGGGAAACAGGTTTCCTCGCTCTCTTCTTCTTTTTCTCCTTTTTTTCCGGTCTACGCTCCCGCGAGGATACATATAAAGAGAGCGAGAGCGAGTCGTCTCCGCGAGACGAGATGTTCCGGGCCGATACTTAATGAAAACCCCGTAACAAATTGCATTTCGAGATGCGATTGCTTCGCGTACTCACACACGCACATACCTGCGAGGACTTTATTCTGGGAAAACTGATGCTAGTAATGAATAAATTTGTCGTGAACTGCAGTCGAATTATTTATTCAAAGTCGGAACTATTTATTTTCTCCACTGAATACAAAGTGTGTATAGATAACAGCAATCATCGAGAGTAAAATTGTTGAGAGCGATAAGGTTTCCACAGCGGCAGAATTATCGTGAAGCATAGCAACGCGATAGTCCAAATCGCTCGTCAGATCTACGTGCTTCTTGATCCACGGCGTGTAAAATCTAACGTCCGAGTACCATCCAGGGATCAAAGGCAAAGCGCAATTGAAGCCGTTGGATACTATGCCCGTGAGAAATCCTTCACAGATTAGTCCACCACCTGAATCTCCCTGAAAATGTCACGTGATACGATCAATGCTATTGTGAACGATAGAGATATTTAGGATTTTCATGCTCTGTTACCCCGCAAGCATCGCGCAGTCCTTCCATGTATCCAGCGCATATTTGCCCTTCATTGATTTCCGTAATGTTTTCCAGCAGTTTTTGGCACAAAGATGTCTCCACCAATGGGATGTCGATAAACAGTAATTTGCCACTTACAATAGGCTCCTCCTACGGTTCGGTGGACGACGACAAAAATTTGTATTCGTTCATTTACTAAAGCCTTATTCAACGGAAGCTACTCACGAATTTTTTATAGCCCCAGCCAGACACTTGACAAAGTGTTCCAGGTTTCATGGGAATTCGAGCGAGTGGAGCTGGTGCCGCGTATTCGTCGACTGTGAATGGCTTTAGCAGCTGAAATGCAACGTAAACGTATGAAGAGATGAATGATGCACTGTTTATCACTCGCGGGAGATTCTAATAGAAGATATTAACCTTTAGGAGCGCAACGTCATTGCGCAATGTTTCCTTATCATATTCTGGATGAACGATTAACTTGGAAACGTAGCTCCATTGCCTAGCATAACTCGTATGCTTTAAAGCCACTTCTCCGGCTACGACTATTATTGTGTATGGTTCGAGCAATTCTCCGGTTTTTCTAAAAAGCACACAATACTCATTAATAATCGTCTAATTTGGAATGGTTTGATGATTGCCAATATTTACATCGCAAACATGCAATGTCCAGCAGTAAGGATCCATTGCGAAGTAATTATATTACCGCCACAAAAATGCGCTTGAGAATATCTTCTTCTCAATGAAACCTAAGCATAGAATAGGATTGTCAGTTATATTTTCATTTTTGAAACGAGAAGAAAATCTCAGCTCTCGTGTTACCTGTTGAGGAAATTGACCTAGAAATGCCGCTGTTCCATTGACTATTCGACCAGTCAAATTCTTTGGCGTTTGTTCAAGTTTACTATTTACAGTGAAAATCGTGGTCTCTTCATTTATATTCACAGTAGAAATAGTGGTGTCGTCAGTATTCACATCATAAATAGTGGTATCGTTACTATTCACATCAGGAATACTGGTATGGTCATTTCCTTAAAAATGCAAATCACACAATTCCATATAAGAAAAAAAATATTATCAATCGCACAATTGGAAACTCGAACGAACCATCTATGCGTTTGATGGACATAGCCGTGAAAAACACTAAAAACAACAGTTGCTTCCACATCTCGTTGCGAAGGTAAAAGCAGTCCGACAGATCTTTCAATACTGCCACTCTTGACAACAAGAGAATTTCTACATAACACTTTATCTCCAGGCTTATCATTTGTTTCATATAAATCGATAATGCCTGAATTTAATTTCATATCTAGAACAGTAGTAATGTAATTTGAAATACGTTCTAATCGATATAAATGTGTCGTAATAATCAATGATCACCTGCACCGGATATGCCAACGATCTACGTACCAGATACAAGTTATTATCTCGCGTCATGATATCAAAGATAGCTGGCGACTCGCGCGTAACAGCACGATTCATTTTGGCAACGAGCTTTCCTAATGACAATGAAGAGAAACGGCAGCTTACCAGGGGTGGATTCGGAATTAATTTGACGTTTTCGCGTCGAAAGCGCTTCTATCTTCGTTCCCCATAAAATAAGCATCCTCTTCAAAAGCGAATAGATGCTTGTTGAGCCTAACTGCAACAAACCGCAATGTTAGATACTTCACCACCGAATCCTCTGAACTTTCTCCCCGATCTGAACCATCCAATTACCGTATACCCCCGAGTGTGCACCAGCAGGCAATTCAGCCTAGCACCGTTATACCCTTATCTGCACCCATCGCCCTTCCGAATGCAGCATTCTCTTGAGTTTGTCGGAGGCAGCGAGAAAAATTCGCGAGTCCGCAACAACTCGGTAGCTCCTTTCTCCTCTGCCTCTCTTTCTCTCTCTCTCGAGATACAAGAAGCTACCTATCGCGCTCGCGAGGGTTCAGGGGCAGCCGCACGCGACCTCGGCCGTGATCTTGGCGCCTCTTCCTTCTCAGTCCGCGTGTATACTCGTGCTCTCTCTCTCGCTCCTCGCCATTAGGCTGCAGCGGCGGCAGCACGCGTCCATTATAATTGCTCCCCGACGGTGAGGCAGCGAGAGCACGATCTCCGTCACGATCGATCGCCTCGGCTACCCTGACCCTTTTTCTCTCTTTCTGTACTTTGCTTTTTCTCATATCAGGCTGCTGTAGTTTTGCGTATAGTAATCGTGTGCGGCCGTGCTCGTAGCTTCCAGCTGTACGTGTTTGCACGAACTGTCTCGTTAGAGTTTCTAGCGGGACACGCTAATTATTGGCTGTAGTCGGAGGGGTGCAAACTGGGACTTTTTTCAGCAAAGGCAATAATATGAAAATTGGAGGAGCTTTTTACGCCCCCCTTTTTTTCTACAGTAGCGTATTGCGCTATTGAGCAACCGTCGTACACTGTATAATTTCCGATGTGGTAGGAAGCTAAATTCTAAAATAACTATTTATGCTGCGCATTAACATACTCGACCATGCATCGACATATCTATTTATAACCGTGAACGGATGTCATCGTATTAAATTATACGCACGATTGAACGTAAAATTAGAGTGTACTATCGCATTATCGCCGTAGATTATGGATTTCGATCGAGTTCCGATGATCACTTTATTTCGCTGTCGTAATAATCGACGGATACCTATTCAATATTGTTCCGATCCGGCGATTGATTTTCCTCAAAAATGAATACGGAAACTTATAATAAAAGATCAATATTGTTGTTATTCCTCTCCATTATAAACATTTGAATATTTTTGTCTCCAAAGATAAGAGGACAACCCTTAATGGAAAATTAATTTTAAACCAATACAACAAATTAGCTGGCAACGTTTCGTCCCTGGTGGGGACCTCATCAGGCCTTTATTAACAAAAATAATAGACATATATATATATATATATATATATATATATATAAATAAATACAATAATATTTTGCAACATATGTATGCGACACTACAGTAAATTTTTGTTCATACCAACAATAAATAATAATATAAATGTAAGAGAGACAAATCTCAAACGTCGTCAGTCTTCTCTCTGTCTATAGCATTTATATGTGAAAGACAACAAGTATGTACAGAGTGTGCGCGAAGATGAACTCACTTGTTTCTTTGTTTACTAATATTCCGTTAGAACTAGTTTTGCAGAGTTTAGACAAACGTTTTCAAAATATCCAATCTCAGTCAAAAATTCCGTTTGATAGTATAATTTCTATAGTAAATACATATTTTTTGTTTAACAACATAATTTACAAACAGATTTTTGGTACACCCATGGGCTCTCCTATTTCTCCGTTATTTGCAGATATTGTTAGATCTTTAGCAGTTATGGCATGAGTGACCCAAAGAGCAAGGCCAAGATGACAGTTTTGTCATAGTGGCACACTTGTATATGTACATTCTGTATGCAGATTGTGATAAGAGTGATAAGAAAGTGTATGTACGCCACCTATCTTTACTAGCCAGAGGCTTACGATCTTTAACAAATTTTGTTAAGCGATATTCGTACGGTATCGTCGATATTATTATGTACAAAAGTAAAAACCTTGAAAATCCATCACAACTTGATAATCGCATAATTACGAGCTCAGCATACGCATAAGCGGGAGAATTTAAAATGCAAATTCCCCGACGCGATGTAATTGTGATGGGGTGAAAGTAAAAGTTCTACTCAGCGGCAAAATCCACGACGGCGTCGCCGTCCACTACTGCTCTAATTGCTTTTTAATTTCGGCCAAACAGCGAGAAGCCAAGAGTCTCACGCTCGCCATATATTCACAGCGCGAAATACGTGACTGCAATTCGCCTATATAAACCGGCTGATGCGTTAAGTGCTGGCTTGTGGCGGCACGCGCGCTTCGGTCCTCGATTCTCTTCTCTCCTCGCGCGGCCGCGAGCATCAATCATCGTCTCTCTCGCCGCGTGTACACGTACGCGCTCGGGTATTTATTATGCGTTCGCGTAGGAAAGTGATTATCCCGCGGTTTGCCAAAAAGCGTAATTGTTTAGGGTTGAATCTGCGACACGACCGCGTTCGATCGTTTTTCACTCCACACGAGAGAGAGAGAGATGGGATTGATGAGGCGCGGATGCTTGAGCTTTTTTCGCGGAGAAATTATTAATTACGAGTGCGCGTGATGGGACACCAAGATGTAGCTTCGGGAGACGTGTAATTTATATAACTGCATCGCCGAGATATTTGCAAAAGTAAAAGACCGCGCTGATATTAATTGCGGGCTATTTATAAGCGGAATTTTACTGTCGAATGCCGACTCGACGCTTTGATTGATTGTCTTAGGGAATGCAGAAAAAGTGTAATTTTCGTACTGCGTTTTCCTCGGAACAAGAGCTACAGGGTGTCGACAATCGGAGCGGGAGAGAAAAGCGCGAAGGCCGAGATCGAGAGGCTAATTAAAAAGCCTCTATACACCTGTCGTTGGCAGTTGCTCGATCTCGTGTGCCCACGCGCATTCGGCCGACACGTTTTTCTTGTGTCTTCTTATGAAACACGTTTTACAAGAGCTACCGCGCTGCTGTTCCCGATCTCTTGTATAGGCTTCGCGGCGTTTAATAACGCGAGATTACATTCATCAATCTTTAATAAGCTCGAGCCTGCTCAAAAACAAAAGCCTGGAAAATCGAACTACCTTCCTTTATTTCTCGACGACGTTCATCCGTTGTACCGGAGCGATGCAGTTTCGTTTGAAAATTGCACGGCCGAGGTTCGATCTACAGTTAGCAAACCGATCGCTTCTCGTTCCGAGAAACACGTCATCGAGCAGAACCGAGCTACTCTGAAAAAATCCGATCTCGACCTGCAGCACAATCGGGCCGGTGTAAGGCGCGCGCGAAATAGACCCATCACGATCGCGAAATTGAAAGATAAGCCTTATACTGCCACGTTCTCGCGCGCCGGACGTTCCGAAAAGATAAGCATCGATCGCGCTCGATGAGCGACGACTCAATAAAAGCGAGCCACGGGCTCTCTCTATAGCGTTTCTGAAAAAAGGACGACGATTGTCACTCGAGGAGATTAGAGCGACGTCAATTTGTCTATTATCTGGCGATCTGGCGCGGCTCGATATATAAATTATTGCTTTCCGACTCGACCCGAGGCTCGAGGAGGTGCTCTCTGTCGGTGTGTCGGATACGACGACGAGGCATCTTCGCAGTACCATACGCTTCCGGGGTGAGCAGGTGAACTTTGATTTATAATTTTAGCGAAATAACAGTTTGACGACGTCGAGAGAAAGTCGTTCGAGCGGATAAGAGTTTGAAACCCTAGATCTATATAGAGCAAAAAAAAAGGCAGGAAATGAAGGTGTTGATTACTCTGGAACCGTTAACGCACTCAGCGAGCGTATATGCGGCCCGCATTTTTCTAATGCCACAATGATGCTTTTTTTCCGCGTATCAACGATGGAACAACCAGCAGTTTGTTCTAATGGATAGCGTTTATAATCAATACCGACTGCCAAGAGAGAAGAGAATCGAGCGTAATTAACCTCACGACTGTAATGTCATCCCGAACTTTCACGAAGCGATTATACGCGAGCTGCATGGGGATAATAGTAATTATGAGCTTCGATATATAGGAGACGCGGCCCAAAGATTTGATTTACATTAGTCCTGTGCTGGATGCAAAATCTCATAAGCTCGCGAGGAGGCAATTAGGATTTATATCCATCGTGATCGTGCAGCGCGGATTTATTTTATATCGAACGCATACAAGCGGACAATCGCGTGTGTATGTAACAAATCACACGCGCGACCTTTCTAATTGAACCTCGTCGAGTGCACTTCCTACTTTCGTTTTCTCGAGGTAAAGGCACTTATCGTCTCCTTCGAAAGACGCGCAGCTGTATCAGCAACGATGATCTGCGAGAAAAAATGCTTCCCAGTTCATAGAACCGCTCTTTTCGAATTCCAAAATCAACACCTCGCGAACCTCCACCCACGCGACTCCTCACCTCCCAGCAGCAGCGTTACTTACCGTTTCACCCGCGCAGAAAATACCCGGAGAGAAAGAGAGCTCAGGAAATAAATCACGGAGAGAGAGAGAGAGAGAGAGAGGTATGGTCGTGTGCACGGAGGATCTCAGCGCTTCCTCCTCCTCCACGCCTTCGGCCCTTTTGTTTTCTCTTACGGCGGCGTCGCGATGCTCCCGTCGTATTTCATTCTAATCGGTTTGTGCTTTGTCATTACCGCGCGCGTGTTGCGGACGCGTCGGCGATTTATTTGCCCCGCGGCTACAGCGCCGGGTTTACGGTACATTTGCCACCAGAGCCGGAGGGTTGCTTTCCACGATGCGAGTTTGAGGGAAAGAAGAGCAGGAGGTGCGTGAAAAATAGAAAGTAATTGAAAAGTTTGAGGCAGTAGGGTTGAGAGCTGGAGTTACTCTTTGATAAGTTTAATTTATTCATCGCGAGGGATGATTTTGTTCCTCCGAGCTTCGCAAACAGATCTCTCGGGATGCATAATGCGCGTGTACGCCTTGTTTACACCGCTCGCCCTCGACTTATCAAACATCTAATCCAGCACGTGTAAGCGAGATTACTTTCGGCTCCGATGGGTGCGTCTGCCTCTGAGCTCCATCAGATTACCTTTTCTTCCGGGGGGACGCGGTCGCTGAGTTTAATAAGCAGAGCGTGGGTGTATGATTTTTTTCTCAATCGGTTGCATCATTGCATTGCGACGCTCGTGCTATACACCATCGAGGTTAAATATGCTAATGACTTACGCGAACGCATACATCGGAAGTTCAATGGCTCACCTGGAACACAACACAAATTCCGATCAGAAATCATATATGCGTATATAATACTGAGAGCACGCACGCAGAGAACCGTCAAACGCGTGCTGTATATAAAAAGCGCAAAAGGCCGCATCCAAGATCCATCCGCCGTGACTCCGCAATAGCTCAGCGCTCTATCTCCCCACTGGCACATTTGCATGCCGATAGCTGTAGCTATAGCAGCGGGGACCTCAGACTCGCTCTCGTGACGTTTCTATCGCGGAGCTACTTAAATGTTAATGCGGCCGCCAAGCGAGCGCATAGCTCCGCTCTGCCGCAAACACACACGCGTATACATATAAACCCATACATACGTATATATAAACGTATACGTGCACCTTTCGAGGGGACCTTGGGGGAACAAAATGCAAAGAGACCGAGCTGCTGCTCGTGGGTGGTCTCTCTCTCTCTCTCTCTCTCTCTCTCTCTTTCTCTCTCGCTCGATGAGGAAGGCGACCCTTGCGTGCGCGGCGCATATAACCATTGCGAGATGGACGCAGCCGTACGCCAACGCAAGTGTATTATGCACGAGTTTATGGGGAAAAATTTTAGAGAGGCTTTCTTGGGAGTCTGGCATTTTTCACCCCGACTCGAGAGAGAGAGGCTATATAGCTGCACAGGGTCGTGACTACGGACCTGTTGATCGAGATGTCGAGAACGAGTCGAGGGTATACGTAAAGCTACGTGGGGTTAGTGATTTTCAAGGTGTAATTTTCGTTGCTCCGATCCCAGAGGATCTTTCTTCCTATTGTATCAATGATTCACTCCCGAAACTAGAGCAGCATCGCGATTGTTTGCAACCACGCTAATTGCCCCGCGAGCGAGTTCCTTCGGGCTTTCCGCAATCATAATCTGCTTTACTTACTTTGCAAAACCTCGCTCCCGTCGCCGTCCAATGAACAGCGATTCATTAGAGCCGCTTTTTTGCCCTTCCCCACCCGCGCGCTCCTTTTTTTCCAAACCGACGCAATCGCGGGAATATCGAGAATATCGAGTATATTATTACACAGTAAAATCACACTCGCGGCTCAGATGGAAAAACGATCGAGAAAGAGTTCACGCTGCTCGCCGCGCGTAATTACAAACCGCGCAGCGGCGCATCTTCCAAATAAAGAATTATTTACGCTAGCCTGCGCCGTGCGCGGAAGGGAACTTAGTTTTTATCGCGCGTTGCTTCGTGAGAAAATATTCGTTTAAAACGAAAAAAAATTTCCGCTGATCCGCAGTAGTAACAGACGGAGCTGGTCGGACGCGGTTATAGTTGTATACTATATTTTTCGAAACGATGATAGCACTTCCTGAGCCTGAGCAAACAACAACAGCCTAATCACGGTTGGAGTTTGCGAATCCTAATCCAACGTTTGAAAAAAAAAAGCCGACGATTCCATTTATACAACTCAAGCCATCGCAAGCAAGCAACAAAAGCAAGCCGAGCGAAACGTAGCTATATCATTCTCCCGGGCAATTCCAATAATAAAAGCGCAAGGTCACGCCGAGCAAATAGCAAATTAACCTCTCCCTCTCTATATCTCTTGCTCTCTCTCCCTACGCTGCATCCTCGCGAACAATTCTAATCCAAGTGGAGTCGAAACTCGGATGATCCGCTCGCTATCCCGTGGCGCGTGGGGGAGAGTGGAAAAATAGACGTCCACCGGAGCGCGACGGGACTCGCTCTCCTACGCTGCAGTGAAGTTTAGCAGGTCGTGCTGTTGTTGGTAATCGGGGAGATTTTTCGATGATTAAATTTGCTCGTATAAAAGTTTGTCGATTCGTGAGAAATATCTGGAGAATGCGAGTCGGTAGCGAAGTAAGGTGAAAAATTGATTAGAACGCAGCTCTTCCGAGTCCATAAGGGGATTCAATAAACGGTAGTTGCACAACTGACGTCAGCTTTCTAGCGTGTAAAAATCCGGGATCGAATTTCACTCTCGCCCATAATTGATAATTTTCAATCTTTGATATCGCGTATTTTGACACCGAGGAATTTACAAGGATCTCCAGCTTCTGAATTATTTCTAGATGAGACAGAGAGACTTTACATAAGGAACGATGTAATTACAGACAAAATGAGCTCCTTCTTATACACAGATGAAAATCCGATTACTAATACTCTCTTCAGATCCCACTGCACAACGACTGCGGATAAAAATCTCCGGGAAGGCTCTAAGGTTTCGATATAAAATGCAATTACGTTACGTAAAAGGAGAGCACCGCATTCAAAACGCCTTTTTATTACGTAAACCCCCGGACGAAAAAAAAAATCCAAACAGCCTCACCTCACTTCGCGCAGCTCAAGACATGAAAGCGATAATTACGATCACACGTCGCGGAAAATCACCCGGAAAATCGGACGCGAAAACTTCACGCCACACCGCAGCTTCGAGGAATATGATACATTTGACGAATTAAACACAACCCAGCCAAATCAAAATACCTCACACGCACGTTCCAGGTTGCAGTTTATACAATCAAGCTCAGCAGCCCGTAGCCTCATATATGCGCGCACTAAACACAGGCTCGCATAGACGCGCAGCGGACTCCGTGACGCAATATCACTCTCCCCCGTTCTCCACATCAAAGTCCCACATACGTCAGCTCGCGTATGTGTATCGGCTCGCTCGATCACGCGCGTTGTTGTGAATGGACGTCACATCGCGTCCCTCATAACTCGCCCGGCGTATATGGCCTGTGCGCCGCAGTTTAGAGAGAGAGAGAGGAGGTAGAGTAGAGAGATAGACGTATATACCGCGGTGCTGTGCGCGCAGCGGCAGCTATTTATGTGCCTCTCGATTATTTGTCATATTCGCGGGGGATATACGCAGGAGTCTGTATATGGCGACGTTCGCTACCTGCGCGACGGCCGATTTCGCCGTAAAGGGCTGAATTCGTCGATTTGATAGCGCTGGCAATTTGTTCGAGGTGAAGTCTGTGTGGTAATTGATTCTGCGGAAATTTCTCTCCGATTATTTGAGTTAAGTAACAATGAAGCGGTTCAGTGTGGAGTAATGACTGATCGAAAGGAACGATGACGGGTTTAATTAGACCATGACGTTTTACGATCATGCTTTGTGTACTCTACGGATGATTCAATGTTTATCAAAAATTCACTCGTCGTCGATTCTTTTCTATAAAAAAGCTGGCGTGAATCAAGCCTTTTGTAGGCGAAATAAGAAACATCACCGTAAATATAGATTCCTTTGTCAAGTTATGAGCATAAATTCATCCTCTAGAAAGCTATGTAATTTCTAACGATCACAGCTTATATAATGCGCAGCCTCGAATAAGACTGATGTGACATTTTGAGCGTTTGAAGATTTAGTATACGCCAGCCGCTTTCGTTCCAAACGTATAATATACCTACTGCGAAACATAAACACAGTGTATCAATGCGTTCGTTCACTGTGCGAGAGAGATTGACATAATTTTATCATCAAACACGGCTCTCGTTCGCGCATTACGGCTTGAAAACCGCTGATGACCCCGTTCACCGCTCGAATGCATATACTACTGCAGCAACGGAGGAGTCGAATTATCGCGCTGGCAAAAAGCCGATAATCGCGAGAACCGCAGCTAAAACAATTTGTTTACCACAAGCCTCAGCTCGGAGAATTACCGAGAAAAACTCGTCAACGAGCACCTCTTCATCGGAAACTTAAAATTCCAAGACTTCGGAAGCAAACTACCACGGTGTTTTACGCGCCTCCGACATCGCGACAACAAGGCTTTGCGTTTCGACTCCCCTCTCTCTCTCTTGCGATTTGCGCTTGGCTGCATCGTTAACCTAACGGTAAAACAAACAGTAGGAGAAAGAGAGATATTAACACGACGACGCTGCGCACAGAGCAAACTGGATCTCAGCACACTTTTGCTCGTGCTATTCCGCGAAGAACTATCATTGTCTTTGCTGGTACAGCTGAGTTGTCTCCGATGTTCCTTTTACAGTTAACTCTCCCGCGCGCTCACGTATAGTTGTTTACACAGGGAAGAGAGCAGGTGTTGCCGAGTATAAGACTCCGGAAACGCCGGGCTTTTTCACTCGTGTTTATTGCGCGGGTGACCGAAATGGGGCAGGATGACGGAGAAGTCATTAGTTCGCGAACGAGGCGTTGTTGCTGAAAAATGGCTGGCTCGAGAATCGGTTTCAAGCGCTTGAGTTTAGCGCTCGCTAATAGGATTGTCAGCTGCCGGCGGCTGTAAATTCCGGCTAATGAGTCATTTTCGTCGCTTCGCGTAAATAATACCCGTGATTATGGCGAGTGCATAAATCACTCTACTTACCCCGTACTGCTTGCTATACGATTCATCCTGTGTGTGATCTAGTTCTGCTGGCTTAGTTTTTATTTCATAAAATATAACAAAAGTACAAATCATAAAAATAAATATAAATACATAAAATAAATCGCAATCCACGAGTCAAAATAACCTCGTCACAATCCCATTAGCCGTGAATCGTGCTTGGGGTCGATCGATGTTAGGCGGTAAGCAAAGGCCGCTTCAACAAGCGATCGACCCCGCGATTCGCGATGAGCTGACCGCGAGACGCGCGATTCGTGTCAAGCAGTCGTGCGGCGAAGCTCGTACACGGCTCGCAATCCTCTTATCAATTCGTAGCGTACGGACGAAGAGTCAGGGTCGCAGCAGAGAAGATCGATGCTGACTCGACGCAGGACTTACCATTACAGCACATCACACCGTCGAACGACCCGCGCCGATGTCTCTCTCTCTCTCACTTGTATTTATTATGGACGCAGAGGGACAGACGTCGGCGAGCGAGACATTGCGTTTGAGAGATGGGTGAGATTGCATTGTAATGGCAGATCCTACGCCGGAAATTGAAATGCGAGGTGAACTGTGTGTGCTGCTATGGCTTTGCTTCCTGCGAGAGGACCGCTACCAGGATGGAATGTGTGCATGTTTGAAAAAAAAATTGACGAATGTGAGTATAGTTAAAAGTATGGTATACCTTGTTCTCGTATAGGATATCGTTAATTTTATAAATAATAAAGTTAAGATTCCTACGAGAACAATCTGAACGGTTTTTCTATGCGATAGAAGAGAAAGCAAGGAAATCCCAGAGGAAAGCAAGAGAACTCACGGAAATTCCCCAAAGTATTTCCTATGCAGTGTTACAGAGGAAAAGTGCAGCGGTAAAAACACAGGTATACAGCAGTAACGCCCAAGCAGTGTAGAGAAAAATCGCGTAAGTGTTTTCGTCGCCGGTTGACAAATAGTTCTCAGGCTCGGTAAACGAGCGAGACAACGAGCCGGAAGAAAGCAGATGACTGATAGAGAGGAGAAGGAAAAGGACGAGGCGGGAACATCGGCTTTGCGTAACTCCTGCTCACGCTCTTATTACGATTGCCGATGCTTATCTTGATCACTTTCATGTGTCGCAGTAATATCGATATTTCGTTATGCGATGACTCGAGTGGAAAAACTATGATTTTTAATTTCGCAGGAAACGTTCGTTCCGATTCATTAGCAAGGTATAAGGACGTGAAAAAATAACGAATGCAGAATTAACGAAGCATAATTCTAAGAAGCAATCAGACGGGTAGCATCACGCGTATTAATAGCAAAGAAAATCGCGGCACGGAAAATTTTACGCGCAGCACTGCTGCGGCAATTACAATGAGCAGCGGGTTATTTACGTTGCAATCCCTGCAGTTCTGCAATACACAGCAAGATTCGTCTTGGAAATAATCGTTTCTTTTTTTTTACACCAGCTTTCGATACATCGGAGTCATCGTTCTGGTTTTCCAATCGTAGGATAGTATTTTTTCTTTAAGCGATAGCAGAGAGAGTTAGTGGAAGATTATAAAACTAGATTATTTTCTGCGGATATCAAAATGCAATTGTAACAGGATTATGAGTGTAAATCATGCACGTATCAGCCACCTGGCCTGACCGAGAAATGTTAGTCCAACACATACTCTGGAGAAATTTTCCAAGCAAAACGCACATCCAACATTAATCGGAGCATTAAAAGCGTGTATATGGAAACGGTATATTTTACAACGAGCTATATACGGGAATTATCACCGACCGAGTGCACACTGCGCACTTTTACTTCGAGGTACATAAACACACCAAGTCGGTCGATTTTTCCAAAGGAGTTTGATTTATGTAAAAATTACTACTCCACGCGCGAAAGTGCAACTGCACATATTCGTCTCTCGGGATACGTACTCGAATTTCCAACCGCATCAAATTATAATTAACGGGATGTTTTCGTAAATTAGCATAAATTAAAAAGAAAACTGAGTCGATATTTAATTAGCCCGCGGTCGTTCGAACCGAATCGAGTAAATATCTTAATTGCATACTGACCGGTGTATCAAGAACTCTGACTGGGACGAACCTGGCTTTGTGGATAACGCTGATCTCCTCGAGACGGAAAAGATTTTTCTCTGCCGCGCAGTTACGCAAGCACATACTGCAAGAGATGACTTCATCACCTGCACAAGTGCGCAAAAAATCTCCCGAGACAACCTGTGTGTATACACCGCCTCGGCGAAATTTCGCGCACTAAATTATTCCGCCGAAACAAATGAATACCCCGCGCAGCCACGCCATATAAATCTCTCGATCGACCTCGGCCCAAAAAATCCGCAAAAAACATCGAAACATACACCGCACGAACATGATGCTTCCTGGTTATATCGGCTTTTCGTGTTTCTCAGCCATAACCGCGACATAATGCAGTCGCTCCCGCCCTTGCGACGCTCGCGCTCGCGACTTTCCTTTCGGAACTGTGTATACGTGTGTATAGAAGCGAGTGAAAGCGTCCGCGCGCGGCCCTAATTCTAATTAATTATATCGATAACGTAACGGTGAATTACCGAGGTATTCGCGAGCTGCCGCTGCTGCTCTGCTGCTGCGCCCACCGGAGGTTTTCCCAAGCATTTCAGAGAGAGAGAAATGCACACATGCAGCTTACATTCGTGTAATTGTTCGCAATTGCGCGTCGCGTCGCGGAAAGAGAAGGTCGGAAGGACGCCGCAGTTCGTTTCTCTCTTGCGCGCACATATGTGAGATCATTTTTCCTCTATACGAGCGAGATGAGTTTTCGTTGGAAAATGGGGTCCCAAGATTTGCAAGTAAATTATCGAATTAGCATGGCGTAATATTTCAAAAATACGCGCGCGTTGGATAATCCAATTTCCTCTAGCGAGAGAAGCTCCCGACGAAAAAAAACCGATCGATTTTCGATAAGGCATCGTCGCGACTGTGGAAAAGATCGAGCCATCGCTCTCTCCCTCTCCGACACGATGTAATGTCCCTTCGGAGAATGGGGAGCTGCGAGGGTAAAAAGTCGCCGTGATAACCGTTGGCACCGTTACAATGCTGCGCTGCAGGACGAAGCACACTAGACCGGTCGAGACGCCTTCGAGCTATCGGAAAGGTACTCATCTTCGACTTACTCTCTCGCCGTGTATTTATGACTGTCGCTTTGCATTGAGCGTCGCCGGCTCAGCGAATCTTTGTTGTGTCATCCTGCCACGGGCTATGGATACGGTTTTACGGTATACTGCGTGAGTGTGCGTGTATTGTCAATTTTCGGAGTTGAGTCGTAATGACTGAGAATCATTGTTACTATACAATAATATTGTTAATGAGTAAAGTTGTATCGTCGGAAATTATAGCATGAGTGACCCAAGCAGGCCTGATGCGAACAAAGGCAGTTTTGGAATAGGTTACACACCGCTATATATGTCCTTGGGTTCGCAGATTTGGACGAGGGAAATCGTACGCAACCTATCGTCGCATTGAGCGGCGAGGGAAGGGCCAGGTCCAAAACTGCCTTCTTTTCGGTGCGACGAAACACGACTGATTTCTCATGCTCTCCCGCTTACTATAACTTGGCGAACGTAACCGAACACTGCACTCGCAGAACCAAAATAATCAATTACCCTCTGCTCTCTCGTAAACTGGCTGAATATAATAAAACAGCCTGGCGAGAAAGAGTAATCAGTTGCGCGCGTAACTCAGAGAAATTTAATCGCCATGGATAAATTCCACCTTCCACGCGATCTCCTACCTCCCCCCCCCCTCCTCCTCCTCCGCAGGAGAAAAGCAGAATGCACACACGCTGCTGCCCTAAAAGTCACCTGTAAATTTCGCGCGCAGCTACTCGCAATATTTACGAAGACTCGCGACGTAAATCAGCTGCTCCCGCGCGATAAATAACTGCGCGCGCAAGGTCACGACTGCAGCGCGCAGTGCAAGGTGCTGCTGGTGCAGATGCCGAGGTAGGATAATAATTCGAGTTTTAATAAATTATTATCTAATGCCTTGATGTATGTGATTGCTTTCGGTAATTTTTCTAACGGTACATTGCCTCCGGCGCGAGCGGGAGAGTGAAATAGACATTGTTGTGCGCGGTACCGCTAAGGCACAGGCGCAACGCCGAGATACAACCCTGATCACAGTGTTTGATCGACTTTTTTGCGTGAGCGACTCGAATGAATCGAGCCGCGCGTAAGTATTGGTTTTACGCCACTTAGCCGGCTCTTTAGCCCACATAAAGCGTAATCCAACTCTGCGGCGCAGTAGTAGATAGAAATGCATCAGTTGGAAACGGGAGGAAAAAATGTAAGGTGAAAGAATTCTAAAAAGCTCAGCCGCAGCTGCTATTACGCGTCCATATCGCAACTCGTGAGATTCAGGAAGTCGCGGATCGAGCGCGCGACGAGTCGAAGCTAATTAAGAATTTAATGACAACGGGCTCTCGCGCGCCTTAAGGGACTGGAATGCCACTGACGCCGGGACGTTAAATTTTTTTCCCAATTACGCGACTGCTCTCTGCCGTACGTGTCTCTTCCTCGCTCGCTCGCTCGCTCGAACAGCCGTAAAAGAGAAGCTGCTGTGCGGAATGGATCTGGTCGCGAGATGTAAATTGACGAAAAATCCAAACGGGATGCACCACTCGAGAGAATTAAAACGTGCTCTCGACAATTCTATCGAAAATTAAAATCTCGAGAAACGCGCCGTGTCGTCGATCGCAGTCGGTGCGCGTAACCCGAATGAGAGAGAGACGGCTCTCGGCGGATTAATTAGGTCGAGAGTTGTTGCACCGTATATTATTATACTAGAGCGAATCGCGCGCCGACACCACCACCCGTATATACACACAACTATGGCAAGCAACAATGCCACGCAATCTCGTGCCGCGATGCGGTTTCTTACTTCACGGGGCTCGAATGTCTCGCGAGTACAATGACTCGGTTTTATTCTTCTGTTTACACGCGAGTTAGAAGAATGGAAGTGGCTCGTTCTCGGATCGAGGGCGTCGATTTAAAAGTCGTTAGATTTCGAAACGGAATCCACGTGATCACTGCTTTTGGACGTCGTGTTCGATTCGTCGGATAAACGATGACTCTTTATTGCAGAAAGAGCCGCCGAATAAAAGTCTCCTTAGCGTGTAGCCGACTTTTTTGCGCGCGCTCGATTATTCCGTTCCACGGCCGGCAAATCTGCCATTAATATCGCGGCGCGCCGGCTCGGATATAAAATAAGCAAAAACCGCGAAAGCCCAAGCGAGGAACGAAGGAACAAAGTGCTTCCTCGAAGCTTTTCCCGACCGCGCGCGCAAAGCTTAATCCGCGCATTAATAATGCAAACTACTCCCGCGCCTGCGGGAAAAAGAGAACCAGCCGGTCTATACCTTTTTCGTTCGTTAGCCCTCGTTCTTTTTTGTCGCAGCCGCCTCTGCTGCGGAGGTATAATTCGATTGGATCGGGTATAATAATGCAATTTTTGCCTTACAGAGAGAGATGCCGCGCCGGTGGAAAAAAAAAACGATCTCGGAACAGGAAGTGCTGCCAGGCACCGGTTTGGCATTGAACGTTTTTTTAGACAAAACAAAAGTTAATTGTTTAAAGAGAGTCACGGCTGTTGCGGGCGATTGTGAGTCGCTTTTAATATGCATTCTGACATTAAATTTGACGACGTCGTAAAGTGGTGTCACGGCGATCTTGCCTCAATGCAATTGACACGGTTTGAATTTCACAAGTATACGTTTATTCTAAGCTAAGAAAGGACTGAGGAATATTACTCGTGAACTCGGAGAAACTTGTCACAGTTAGATTGTAGCGCGATTTGTGTCAGAATGAAATTCCTTATTATTTTGTCTTTGATGACCATCGGAGTTATGTTGGTCGAGGGAAAAACAGGTAAGAGAGAAGTTGTTTCGTACAAGTTTTCATTTGCATAGAAATAATGGAAAATGCATTTCTGAATACAGAGCATCCAGTGGAAACGCCAGGGGAAGGCGAACTGTTAGACAGCCTTGTCGAGTGCTATCAAAGAGAAAAATGCCACGGTAAATTTTAACGAATATGCAAAAATGCTTATCAAAATTAAGTTTTAATGGACTTCTCAATTTACTTTTGTGTGCGTAGAACAAAGCGACGATGCTGCTTGCCGCAGTAATTGCTTTGGTAAGATACTTATGCCTACGTAACTAAGCACTTTTAAAGAAAAGGATAAATTGTGAAAATATTTTTACAGAAAGAGCAAAAGACTCCGTAAGTTCCTGATGGTAGTGAGATCATAAATTGTAAAAAAAATAATAAAAATAATTTTCTACCTAAAAATAAACACTTGTTCGTTCCAAACCGCTTCGCTATATTGTTCAGCCAAGCCTATATTTGCGCTCGTCAAATTACTTTGAAATTGAATCATCGCGAACGAAGCTCACGTAAATTATTACATACAGCGCGCAGAGCACAACAATACACCCGGTACATTTCACTGGCATTCGCGATGCGCGCACATCATCAGCCAGCGCAGTGGAAGCTCATCTACTTCGCGCTTCCGCTGTTACGTCGTGTTATCGAACTGTCCGAGCGGCGAGTCGCGGATGCGTGACTTTGAAAAAGGACGCGTATCATCATCACGCAGAGGAAATTGTTAAAAACGTATTGCGCGCGTCTTGCGGGGCCTGGACAACAAGAGCAATTACGCAGCGCTAGACACGTCGAGAGGGATGACGTCACTTCTCCTCCGCTGGTCCTTTTTTGAGGTCGAGACACTAAGAGAGACACACTGTCAGAGGTATAATTGCGAACATTATGCAAATTAGTCTCTTCTTTTGCTTTTTCGAGAGAGATTAGCATACGCTCTTTCGAGGCGCTGGATTAACCGTACTTTTTATACGGAGAGCGAGCGTGAGATTAAGAGTGTTTTCTGCGGTGATATTTTGAAAGCAGTGTGTTAGGTTTGGAAAGCTAATTTCGGTCGGACACGAAATGCTTGTGTGTATTGCGAAAATAGTAGCGGTGCATACAAAAATTGTCGTTTCGATTGTTCGCGCACAATTTAAAAACTTGAGCGGGTGCAAGGAGGAAACGCGCTACAGACTGCTCGATGATGCAACCGTTCCGTTCATCGGCGTCGGTTTGCCGCACAGATTTGCGATAAACTCTCGACTGCGTCGCGCATGAAATCATACGTTACGCGCTTAACCCGCAGCGCAATGTCAGGAGCAATGCCGGCGTTATTTTTTTCCTTCTGTTATTTACGAGCACATCGCTGAATACAGTATCATTGTTTTTGCGTACTAGCGAACGATTTAATGAGTATGTCAGTCGGACGCATGCGCTCTTTATATAAAAAAAAAATTAATTAATGTACTCGTGCGTTATTGACATTGTAAAAGGATTTTAACCGCGTCTTCGCTTTAATGTTTATTCATTTGTTCCGTGTTCCAGGTGTACTTGTACGCGGTGGAATATTAATGGTCGGCTGAAAAAGATTCATTTTTCATTGTGCGGGTATACGGAATAAAGCTCCGACGACTATTTTCTGTTTCGCGTGTACGATTCGTAAAATTCATCATCAAGCGGAGACCGTTAATTATAGCGATGATTAATTTTGTTCTTCCGTCGGAAACAACGAACGCCGGAGTTGTCGTCGATAATTATGCTGATTGCCATTTGCGTTTCGGACTTGTGCGTGGAATTATTGACAAAGAAATATTTACTCAATCTTTCGCGGAGTTTCCTACTGAAAAAATGAACGATGAATATTTGCTCAGAGTACAAGAATCAAACGTGAAAAAATTTTAATTATGAAAAAGAACTCTCGAACCACTCAGCAAATAAAAGCAGAGCAGAATAAACATAACAAGTCCTCGAAACTCCAGCTGACTTTAATCCTCTTTATGACAGCTACGAGTTTTTTTCAGCGTCTACGAGCGCGAGATGATAATTTATACACAGACAATGATTAGCCTTTCACAGAGAAATAACAAGAGACGGATGCCAGACTAGACTAACCAGGTCGTCGCATGAACTTTTTTCTCCCCGAGCCTCTTCTTTTGTACAACGCCTCGTCGTCGGGTGTCGACGAGTTATATATATTCTTCGAAAAGGACGAGTTCATTTTCTCCTAGCTGGTGCTGTCGAAGGAGATCTACGTTGCTCTGGTTTTCTGCCATCGTACAACGGTACCCGGTAGCCCTTTACATTTAAGATTATTTGAAGAAGCATTTTTCTGCAGGAAATTCTTGAATTTCTAAAAATTAATTAAACCGAGGATAAGCCTTGAAAAGTGATTTAACGAAAAAAGTACTTAGCAACATCTTCAAGAGCGTAATTAACGAAATATTACCTCTCCGCGTTTAAGTTTGTCGCGGATGAAAAGGGATTTGGCGAGCGGAGAGAAATCCTCCGTATAATCCAACCTCGACTGAGATAATTCAACTTAATTCATCTGGACGGAGAAAAATTCTTATGAATATTTTTTTATTAGAAGAAAAAACGAGTCACCCTTGAAGCGGTCGCGAGATTTTGGTTGCCTTAATTACGGCATTTCTGCGCGAGTAGGAATTATTCGTCGCCAGTTAAATTAATATAAATGAAACTTATTGAAGAGATAAATTATTTCTTTCATCTGTCACCTTCCACTTCCAACATCTAATCTTAATTGTACCTCTTGCAAAGTGTCACGAATTTTCGCACCTGTCAGCTTATGAATAAACATAGCTTTCTATAAGTCACGAATTAAAACTTCTCGAAATGCCACGAGCAAAGTAATTATTGAGGTTCTCCGTCGATTGACAGGTGACGTTCGACAAATATAATTTTCCAACAACCTAGAAAACAGATCTGCCGCACAAAGTCCGATTCCCGTACACAAAGCATTCGAGAGAGAGAGAGAGAGAGAGAGAGAGAGAGAGAGCCGAGGATTTGACAGTAGCAGAACCGGCGAGAGTCGAGCGAAAGAAAAAGTGATATTCCGAGTAATCCGTCGAGGCAGCGGCGGAGGCTCGGCTATCGGAGCTCGAGCGAGCAGTCGGTCGGAATAAAAAATGCTAATCGGTCTGGGAACCGTCGATCAACGCGCCCACGTCTGCCGCGCGGCGTAGCTTGTGAAATCTCTCTGTCCCTGCCCGTTCTACGCCGACTTAACTAGGCCTCTTTCTCTATCAATCCTAAAAGGAAAAACCAATTCGCTCGGCCATAAAGTTCATATAATTCCTCGACTCTTTCTTTATTTTCAGAGGCTCTAAATCACCCGAGGATTTGGGTATGCGCGCTTCAGTTTGAGCGATTTAGCAACGACCGGAGGAGCTCGTTAGGTCTTGCATTTGTTTTTATTGCTTTTTATTTTAAAAAATTACGCCATCGGACGACTAATTCAAATTCTGCTCGAAGCGCGCGTTTGTAAAATATTCGTAACGAAGCCCTCCTTCATCGCATCAACGTTGCGTTCTCCCCTCGGAAGAGTTTACGCTTCGGCACGACAGAAGCAGCGCCGTTAAAAACTCTGGTAATTTTTAATAAATTCACTAGCGCTTGGCGCGTCGCGGCAGCAGCGGAGCTGCTGCTGAGTAAAGGAGGTCTACATGCGCGAAACGACGTAATTATCGTCCTCATAAAGTCGTAAATGGAACGAGGCCGACGGCGCGTGCTAGCTCTCTGCCGAGAGGGACAATATTTGTGTGCATACTCGGGGAGTAATGTTTATCGTCTGGAGTCTAAATTTTTCGGAATAAAACCAAACGAACATTTTCTTTGTGCGTTGAAAAATTGTCATGCTATCCTTGCAGATGGGCGCGTCTCCGAAAAAATGCTAAACGCTTCGCTTCTAACCGCAAACCAGCGAACTCTGCTTAGAATATTAAATCCTTCTTCAGTAGCGATTCGCAATAAAATCCGAAACGTGCATCGCAGGTTCTCTTCAAAATACGTGCAATCCGGCAACAACTTCCCAACAATCAGCCAAAGCCCTCAACCTAATTATCATAACGAGTATATAGTCGAACACTAAATCGTCGCTCCCCCGACGACAAGTTCGACGACGCCAAGCGCAATTAATGACCGGCATCGCCAGCGGCGACGCGGACGTCGTCGCCGAGTTCCTTCATACAAGCGGCTCCGCGAGCGCACATACACGAAGCGAATTGATCGCTCGTCTCGAGTTACCGGCAGCAGCAGCAGCAGCAGCAGTGCGATCGATGCTTTGGGATGCTGTCGGGCATCTCACCGGGGACGCGTTGAGTTTTCGTTTCGTAAATTATGGACAACACGAGCCGCCGCACTGGGATTAAAGGATGCGCGCTCGCGAGGCTGTTTTGAAATATTTCAGATCGAGTAACGCTTGGAAATTTGCTCTATTTTATGACGCTTGTAATTTCCGTGATAAACGGAGCGAGCTCTAACGTCGATCAGAATTTTTCACGATACTTTTAGACGCTATACGAGAGGTGGCTTTTAACGGAGAATATTGAGAAGAGAATTTCGCGGAGTATTTTATTCAATACTTCTACTTGATTAAACATTGAAAAAAGGCAAAGTAGCTTTCTGCCGTATAATGGAATAAGCGAAATAAAAGAGAGGGGAAAAAAGAATTTCAAAGCTATAAATCGAAATGAAAAAGCGCAGTTATTTTATTCCTGAGAGAAGATATAGATTAAGAGTAAGATAAGCATTAAATTAGCAGTAAAAATAAATTAGAAAAGTGTAAGATGTTGATAAAAGTAAAATTTGTTAAAACAAGCGCACTTAAACGCCTGGTTTCCCATATTAGTTAAGCAGGTGTTGCAAATACATAATTGAACTTGTAGTCTCATGCAGGCATGCATGACTTTTCAGAGAAATGGACTCTCATGTTTGCGTGCGAGAAATATGAAATTTGCCTTGACTTTCTAAAATTCTTGGAATCATTTTTCAGATTCCATAACGTCGGCGTAGCAAAAGATTTTAACGAGGTGCTGATTATGTAGTTCAATTATGAATATGCACACACTAATGAAAATCGTAGAAAAAGCCGTTCAATATTCATAAAATAAATGAAAATATGAAATAAACTCAGCCAGCCGATAACGACGAAGTTTCGAACGAGATTTTCACCAGAGCTGCCGCCAAAATGCAGACTCCAATTTGAGTGTTCGCGTCGATCGGATAACTAACCCGAAATAATTTTAGCTCAAAGACTTGCGCGAAAAGTAGTCAGCACATTTTTATACGAAATACGATATCGACATATTTGAAAAAAAAAAAAACTTTAAATAGATATGAATCGCGAGAAACCTATCTCACTAATAATCACTATTTGTCACTAAATCGAGCACGATAAAATTAAAAAAATATCGGAATTCAAATTTAGAAAAAAAAAAACAAAAGCACTCGCGAATCTAAAACAAAATCACGCGACGAACACTCAAACTTGGCACAGATTCTTCGACGAGCTCTAAAGGGCAGCTTCGGCGCAGCCTCACAGCTCCGATGTAGACTGGAACCCTCTCGCTGTCGCAACCGAGGACTGAATGAGCTCGACGTACGCTGACGACGGCTCTCGCCTCCTCTCGGCGACGTTTAGCTGACGGCATTTGTTTCTAGTTGTGTGTGCCGCTAACCGAATGCTACGTTTCACGAAGATGTAACATAATAGCGCGAGTACGTGAGACGCTAGCAAGCGCCGTCAGCGTCGCCGAATCGACGATAAGGAGACGAGAGGGAGACTTATACGTATATACACTGTGTGAGAAGGAGCAAAGATATGGAGTATAGGATCGAAATTCTTGGCTTGATTCAGAACGAAATTATTCTGCCAGTTTCTTTGAATTTGAGGGCTTTTATTCTGATTCATGAGAAAATCCAAAATTAAGGTTCATTAATGCCACAAGAACGGATGGCAGTTACAGCATGAGCGGCCTAACCAGAAAG
Organism: Pteromalus puparum; assembly: GCA_012977825.3. Lineage (NCBI taxonomy): Eukaryota > Metazoa > Arthropoda > Insecta > Hymenoptera > Pteromalidae > Pteromalus > Pteromalus puparum. The sequence goes on along the minus strand of CM053171.1, from coordinate 770,925 downwards.
CCCAACAACGCAGTTGTGGCATAAGTAGCAGATCATTATATTACATTCGGCGCACAGATTGTGATGAGTGAAATAAGAAAATGCCCCCCATCATCAGGCTGAATTTTATTTCTTCGCCAACGTACCGAGAGGCGAGAAACTTCTTTACAGCAGCGAATGAAGGAGAGAAAAGGAAAGAGTCCGAACCTTATCATCTCTGGAACGAGACTAACGGCCAGTAGGTAATTCGATATATGCATTCTCGGAGATCCAACCGGATACGGCTTTATCCGAGAACTTTTGTTTATTTCTCCTGCTCGTAAAGATGCTGGTGTTCATTCGCAACCGATAAGTGTGAGCGTATTAGAAAGTGAATGAGAGAAACGCTATCGGCTACGTGACTCGTTGTCTCTGCGTGGTTTTTCAATATACACTGCATGCCTTTGATGCTTGGACTGGTTTTTTTTTGCGTCACTAACATCATAAATGTTGTAAACCAAAATTATTGTTTTGTCTCTTACGAATCAGTTATATCCACGAATCGATCGTCATCCAAAATCCATGCTCACCTAAAACAGAAAACGTAAATACAATTAATTATCAAAAACGGCAGAAAACGATCTCACATATAGAATGCGTAAACTAATTCATTGAATATGCGCAAATACAATAACCCGTCGATTTTACGAGCCCGTAAAACTCGTTCGTCGCAAGAAAACAGAGAGAAACGCGCATCTCGTATAGTATGCCCCGGAATCATCGTACGTGCACGCGCCAGAGTAGGAAGCGGACGATTTTACGCGTGGATATGTGTGTCAGCAGTCAGCAAAGCGTATAGAAGCACGTCATCCGAAGAAAAGCCATAAAAACGAAGCGCGCTGCGAGAGATGAATTTCATACCCCGGGAAAGCCTCTCCCAGCGGCTTACTCTAGTTTTTCCGAGCCGATCTCCGCGCCGTAAAACTAGGTATAATATTGAACCGGCGCGGGAAAAACCGAAATAAGCTTCGGCGAGAAATTTCAGCACTCGTACAAAGAGCATCTTTGAGAGCCGGTGCGCGACTTTGTGTACGATACTGCACACTCGAGGGTCCAGCACTTGGGCGCGCGAGAAATTCAACACCCGTATAACCGCTCGGTCAAACGAGGCACTCTGTATACACATCCTGTAGGCGTTCCTCGAAATCGGCCGAGATCGATACAACACACACACGCACACGCACACACGAGGACTTTTGCGCCCCTACTTTTCTTTTCGTCTTTAATAAATACGTGTACCGGCTCTCGGGGGGCCGATTTCGCGGCGGGCCTTGCAAATTGTACGCGAGCGCGCGCGCGAGATTAATTGCCGGCCATTGAGAAAAGTGGGGCCCGATTATCAGCGTTATGTTTTCATTCCGCGAGCGAATGGCGCGGATTTCTTCGACAAAGACTCGAGAGCTGCTCTGCACTGGGATTAATCAAGTGCGAGAGTGCGCAGAGACTTATTGGTCGTTAAAGTCTTCGCTCCTTCTTTTTTTTTCTCTCTCTTCTCTACTCCTCTCTCACTCCGTGCAGTCCGCGTTATTGCTGCTTTTTGTTGTCACGAAAGCATTTTTGTTGTTCTAATGTGAAATATTGGAGGCGGTTTGTATTATTTTTTGGCTCGCCGCCACTCGCATTAAGACATCAAGTCGTGCCGGAAAAATGCATTTCTCGTTTATAATTTTAATGGCGTCGATTACTCCGGATAAAAACGGCCGCGAGGACCTGCAGCTGCCATAATACGAGACTGAGGCAGAGAGGTAAAACAAGGCCCGTCTCGATTTGTCCTAAAAATTAAGCGCGTCTCGAGCGCGGCACAAATCATAGCCAGCGGACGAGTGAATAAATAAACCGCGGCAGTTCGTTAAGCGGCTTCTGATGAGTCTTCGAAGCACTGAAGAAATAAAATCGCGCGGAATTTCGATAAAACAGCAAGACTCAGGTAAATGGCTGAAGTTAATGGAGACGTCATCGTCGACGAAACGCGACCGCCTGCTGTTCGCGCTTAGTTATACTGTGTGCTCGTGAGAAAAGTCTCGGCTTTCTGCGCGAGGTATATATATCGCTCGATATATCGTGTGTTAGAATTCCGAAATAGGAAAAATTTTTATAATAATAGCTTTCACGGGTTCAAGATTTCCAACTATATTTACACGCTTTCGAACGAAAAAAAAAAAATGAAAAAAATCGTACCGTGAATCAGGCTACAACGAGCTTTTCTTGTTTGCCTAATAGCATCTACGCGTCTAGCCGCGGCTATTTCGCAGCGACGACTTAATTAAGCGAGTCTCTCGGCGTCGCTCGTAATTGTGAGCCTTAGATCGTCCAACTACCAAATTACGACCCATTGGTTTCTCGACAGCTGCTCGTATAAAAAAAAAATGTTAATTCCACCAGCTCCAATTAGATTTCTACTTTTCACAAATACACTCTTCAAAGCTGAATGAACTCAACTCCATACATACATTGAGCCGAACTCGCTCATAACAATACTTCAGCATCTCGAGCCAAGCTCTCGGAAAAATTGATAGCCCACGAAGCATTTCATCTCCATCTCCGTGCACGGCTGCAGCAGCAGAAGAAGAAACCCAAGGAGCTTCTTAGCCTCCTCAGCAAGGAAATCGATCTCTCGGCTAACCGGGCGGTCTTCCTCTCTCCTCTGCGCTACTCGTTCGCGTGCACGTATATACCAAACGCACACATGCACAATCGTCAAAGCGGTAGATAAGCCGGACTCGATGCATCGACTCGAGATGCGAGCGACGTTTTCTATTTATAAGAATCGCGTCGGCGGCCGGCCTCACCGCGAGGCTATTGTGAGTGATTTTGCCGAGCTGAATGGCAAACGAGCGCATCGCTCTTTATTCTGTATACACACAGCGGAAGGAATCTCGTGCGTTTGCTCTCTGGATTTATGTTTCACTTATTTTCGTCGTCGTTGCGCGAAACGATAGCTATTGCGGCTTCCTGGACATTCCGTTTTCTCGCAGTCATTCCGGCACGCGTACGTGCGTTAATTGCCGGCGGTTGTTCCCTGCAGATGAACCAATTAATTCCGGCTGATCAGCGGCCGTCGCGTGCCTTCACGTGCGCTCGCGCTATCTTCTCTCTGTCGCGGCTCTTTCTTTATCTCGAGATAGCAACGGTCAAAGGCTTTGAATTCTAATTCACGAGAACGGCTTTTCGCACTTGAGATTAATTGACGGCAATGCTATGGGAAATAAAGCAATTCAAAGCCAGTTCGACAGCCTCGAAAGTAAACAAACGCACAGCCGGATTAAATAATTTCAATTAGCCTCTTACACTGGAGACATAATGAAGCGATCGATGCAGTCGTAATGAGGAACGTGACGTAACCTTGGTCGACATCGAAAGTCGAAAACGTAAACATATCACTGTACGAATCTCATAAAAATAATCGCATTTCCCCGCCTATCGCAAACAGTTGGAACAATAAAGCGAAGCTTTGAAGTCGATCGCAGTGTATATACGACGCAGCTACCAGAAAGCCTATTGCCGGGGACGACGACGTGAATCGATTGAGCGCGAGAGCGATCGAAGGCTGTCCGATCGATTGACCTGTCGTCGCGTATACTCTCCCAACTCGCTCCTTTTACATAGCCGCCTCTTTTACTCTTATACGCGCGCATATACTCTCCCTTTCTCTGCGCGTTTCGCTTTCGATCCGTTGTGTTGTCCGCGGCGGCGCTGGAATGCGTCGTATTTTCTGCGGATTCCACGAACAAATATTATTGCATTCCTTCGCAAGTGCAATTCCCGTCCGAACAATAGTCGGACGCGTCGTTGAATTATTCAACGGGTTTATATTTTCCGTTGAAAAGTGTCATCATCAATCTCTGCACGGGATGCTCGCAAGACGATCCGTCCGAATCTCTCCAGCTTGCAGGAGTGAATCTTGCGCGACACGTCGTCGCCGCGGACACACACGAGTATACACTGTGTATATATAGCGCTTCGCCCAAAAGCTCGCGTCGGAGCAAATGCAATTCCTTTTGCCGTCGACGGCAAAGGCCCTTTACGGATCGATGGCAGCGCGCGAGTCGTGCTGTTCCTGCGGCCTTTGAGAAGCCGAAGCTTTATGGAAGGGAAGAGTCCGCCAGAGAGAAACGAGCTTTACGAAAGGGCGAAAATTGAGTTTGGCCCTTACAGCGAGAGAAAAATGAGTTTTCAGTTGGAAGGCAGTACCTACACACGGGTTTCGAATTTTCGGCAGTACTTCAACTCGGAAGTGGATTAGCGTTGTTATTTAAACTTTGAACTCGAGGAATTTCGTTACTAATTACTGCTGAAACGCGCAGACGGAAACTTTACTATAAGTTCATAACGAGGGGAATATTTTACTCGATTTCGAGTTTAGATAAGCGCGGGACAGTCATTTGCAGCCGGGTGTAATAGAAAATAATTGTCGGGATAAATCAGCTGGACGGGAAAAATTCACGAGTTTACACACAATAAAAGGGTGAAACAGGAAAAAAAGTCGCAAACGCGTACATTTCGGGGCAAGGTTGACCTTGCCAATGGCAACGTATGTACGCACGTAATTACGCTCGAAGAGAGATTCACGGCCAGACTACATCGGAGATTAAGCAGCGTGGCTGAGTGCGCGCTTAATTAAAAAAGACCGAGAACGCTGTAAAATCCACGATAAGCATCGAAAATTCAACGTTAAAAATCGCCGCAGCCAGATAAGGACGGCAGAGCGTTTAAGTTTTACGGCTCCAGCGTCACTTTCAATTACGCGCTCGCGTACGTCTAAAAAGCTATAGCGGTGGTCCTCGAACACCGTCAATTTTGATTATATTTACGATCCGATCGTACGTACCCTCCGACGACGCGAGATTCGAGGAGAGGTGTACCGAAATGTATTTTGTTCGATGAGTGACACTTCAGTCGAGTTATTGTGTAGCTTTGCATCATACCAGAGGCGACTTCGTTTATCCACGGCTTTTCGTCTTTGTTGCTTCGAAGGCTGCACGGTAAGATCCAGCGATTTACAATAAACATTCCCAGCTAACGACTCGCAGCGTCGATAAATCACCTCGTTCGCGAAGCTCGCGCGCTAATTTGTATAAATAGTCTCCCGAGACAACAAACACACGATCCTTGAAGAAAAATTAAATATTTTCAAAACTCCCGAGTTTATTAATGACTCTTCAGCGCACATTATGCGCCGTCGGACAGGATGCAAATAAAAACAGAGGAGAAGAGAGAAAAAAAAGGAGAACGTCGACGGGGAGAGAAGCGCGAGCGAAAAAGCCGGTTTCGCGCTCGCGGGACACGATAATTTGTCGACGTCGGCGGTGCGAGTGTACACTCGCGGTTTTTATACTTTTACTTTCGCGTCGACGACTCGCGTTCAGCAGCAGCACATGCTCGTCCGAAATCCCCCCCGTAATCCGCCCACGCACAGGCCAGTCGCGCGGTAGCGTCGATTAAGCGGTTCGAGTTCTTTACTTCGCTCTCTGAGCACTGTCTCGCTTTTAATCCCATACGTTTTAATTAAGGAATACGTGCGCGCCACCATACACTATATACCGAGTGGAAGAGAAGACGGCTATTTTTCGCGGGAGAGCTTAATTATATACGCGCGCTTAATTAATAGAAATAACAAGCGCGATTAATTTGTTAATCGCGCGCTTTTATTGTAACTCGATATATTAACTGGCAGAAGTTTATGGGTGTTTTATACGCGCCGAAGGAGACTCGTTTTATTATTTTCGACGCTCCTCATGGGTTTCCACTTTCTAGATTAGGAAAACGCTTCGCATTAACGAAAGTGATTCGTAATTATAAGTGTAAAACACGACGAACAAAAATATCGGCACAGCTCTCCTGTTCACAATTCATTCCCAGCCACGTAGTTCCTCTTCTAATCCGTAAATCACGAGGGGTTAAAATACGAAGCGCTAGAACTTTTCCTCTCCTAGCTCTCCTTCCTCGTTTTTGTTTTCCGCGCGAGCTGCACTAAAAAGTTTAATGGACCCGTTGGGGAAAAGTGCTATTGAGAATTCATTAAACAAGCCGTGCGCGTACATTGCTTTAACTGCGATGCTTTGCGCGAGAACAAACAGCTTCGACAACACTTTCCTCTCCGGCGTCTCCGTGCGCAGTTGCGGACGTTATATTTGTTCGCGATTCAGCAGTGAGAAATCGCCCGAGGCTGGAGTGAGAAGTCTTGTATAGTGTACCTCGGGGAATACTTGCAGGCGCTAATGAATACGTCGGTTTGCACTGAGATATCGATTGGCTATTAATCGCAGAAGCGATGGCAAAATAATGCGTAATTTGTCGAATAATCCTTTGATTGGGCGCACAGACTAACCGGAAAATAGAAAAAAGCTGCTCACAAAGTCCATTACACTGATGAAAATTTAATTAAAAAAGGCCATCCCTTACCTCTCGTTCGTGTGACACGTACGCGACGGAAAGAGGAAAAAGAGAGCCGAAACTCCGCGCGGAGCGTCGCTCTCTCGATATTACAGCGCGCGAGCGTTAATTAAATGAAGCTCGTGCGTAAAAGCCCCATAGCGGCTTCTATGGTGCATATTAAGTGCTGATGTGCATACGAGACTGACTCTCCAGAGGGATGAAAATATATTGCCGCGCGGCTACTCCCGTTATTCCGCGCGGGCGCACTTAGCGAGTAGCGTGCCATATAGGTGTCAGTTTATAAAGCCCTTTGAGAAATCGATGGGAGTGGGTAATGCGAAAAGCGGGAAATTTCATTGAATTTTCCGGAAACTAATTTCAAACGATCGATGCTTTTACGTTTCAGTATTGGCATCTTCAACAAATGAAATTTCGCACGTCGAAAAGCCCCGAAGCAGCTCTAGAGAAACGCGACAAGCTCAAATCAACACCAGCACAGCGACATCGCGGAACAGACAGACGGAGAAGGTTTCAGGCAATTTGAGCTCTCATGTGCGTACCTATACTCTCCGCGCTCGCAACTAGATCCCGCGAAGCAGAAGAAGCAGCAACATCCACAGCAGCAGCAGCAGAAGAGAAGAGAAAGGCCGAAGCAGCCGAGAGCAAAACGAAGAGGACGGTCCTAGCCGAGAGCCGCACGTAGCAAAGCCGAGCAGCGAGTGCGCTAACGGTAATTCCTCTAGACTTGCAGCACAGAGAGAAGAGAGCGAGAGGTACCGCAAGGAAACGCGGCTCACGTTTTCCCCTCTTCGTAGTCGCTCGCGTATACGTGCACACACGCGCGTGCGAAGGGGATTCCGTCGTCCCTTTTGTCCCGCGGCGGCGCGCAGTCGTCGTCCCAGAGGACACCGTCGGGATCGGATAAGGGAATGAGGAACCAATCCGCGGATTCTCTCTTCTTATCGAGCTTCTGCGGTTCTGTTTAGTCCCTGATAATTGGGTTCCAGCCGAGGGTTGAAAAGTTCAGGCTGATTCCTCGAATTTGCTAAGTGGCTTGTGGCTTTGAGGAGGAAAGTGTCTTCTGTCTTTCGAGCTTTTAACCTACGGCTTTTCCATATCTTTCACTTGCGTACACACTTTTCGGTACAAACCCGAAGGAAAATGGGATTGCCTCCTCGCGGGTGATGAATCACTTCGGGAGAGTATTTTCGTGTAGCCTACCCGAGTCGAGTATGTCCGCCTGTCTTGGAAGCACGAGCGAGCTATTTTCATTATCAAAAGCTTCGTCTTCATTCTTTTCGCATAAAAATTCTTCTCTCGAGGGAGACGTCTCGCGGATTTTTCAAGTACGCGAGAAATTGGATGATCCATATTCAGCCTCTGCTATAAACACAGAACACAACACGTGCTTGAGAAAGGTTTGTGCGAGAGGAGTTAATCGAAAAGTTTATTTGGTTGAAGCAAGCCGAGTACCGCTATTCAAATTCTCAACTCTGAATTCCTCGGAAGGCACGTACGTTCGCGATTTTAATGAGACTTTAGGCAGTTTAACCGCTCGTAAATCCATGCGCGGCGAACCCGATCGTTCGGTATTTCATAACAATCATTACGGCATTCCCGGACGGCTCGAGAGAGAGAGAAAGGCTTTTTTCGACGCGCGGAAAACAAAGCTCTCCGAAAATCCCATTGCGGGTGCACTTATCTCTCTCTCTCTCTCTCTCTCTCTCTCTCTCTCTCTCCAAACGCTAAAATTATATTGCCTCTGCGCGTGCGCGCGCGTAGAGAGGAAAAACAAACGTCGTGCAGCTTTTATTTCAGTGTATGCACAACGGAGTACAGTGGATTCATGGCTCGACGCGACCCATTTACGACTGCTCGGCTGCATCGGCACCGGCGAGAGGAGGTATCGTTTTGCAAAAGTAACGGTCGATACTATAAACCACCGGCGCGACCCAGTGTAATTCCAGTGTTAAGACGAGCCCTCCGAATTCGAAGCGGCCGCGGGTTTTATTAACGGGAAATTCCTCGGTCAAAGTAGTCACCGAGTGGTAATAACAGTGAGCTATGGATCGTATGGAACGCGGCAATGATCCATCCGCAGCTCTATAAGGCCATCGTCGTCGCGAGCCGGTTAAAATCCTGTTCCGACACTCGCGGGCTTCTGATTGAATTTAGTTTAGGTAGTTGCCTAATAGGCCGGATTCGATAGCGGTGACTTAAGGTGATAATTACCCCATAACGACGTACAAATCAGAGCTAGTGCGCGTTTCGTAATCGCGCAAATTAGCCGATATAAAGATGAATCAGCGGCGCAGCAGCGTTTAAAACATTTAGCTATAGTTTACGGCCGGTACATTACGAGGCGAGTGTAGTTCTTACTTAATTTCGCGGCGCAATGAAAATAAAGCGAGAGCCGCGAGTGAACAATCGTCGCTGCGCAGCACCGTTAGCACTTAAAACGCGATTAAACTGAAAGAGGTTCTTCAGAAAATCATTTTGCGCCGACGAGCCTCTGCCGCGCGGCGAAAAACAAAAACAAGTGCATCCGCAGCACGCACAAACGGCAACCACATACTCGTAGTCCTAGGTATGCAGCATCCCTAGCTCGGGGGGGAAGAGTAGCAGTGCAGCGTCTCTTCGGACTGACTAAGTGGCCTCTCTCTCCATCTCATCCTCGCGATTTCCGTCCCTCTCTTTCCCCCTCCACTCTCCGTGTCTCCCACGAGAGAAAGAGAGAGCAGTGACTCGGGCGCTGTGTGTAACTGTGCATTAATTATGTAACCTGTCGGTAATTCAAACGGAAGGGCTCCGGAATGCGCCGCAGAAAGAGAGAGAGAAAGAGGGGGGGATATAAGGTACACTACGATATTACCCACGACGCGCGTGCAGTACACGAGGAGGTCGAAGACACTCTCGCGCGTCGTCGTGTGCGTCTGCTGCACGTGCTGCAGTCGCTGGTTCGGGACGACGCTCTCGATATTCAAGGTCCTCCGCGTTTGCTTTGCCGATCAACTTGGCGTAATTGAATTTTTCAACGGAGCACGGGCTTTTCCATTACAGGCCACAGCCGTTGCTGTTTCGAAGATGAGAGAGCCTCGGAGCACTCTATATCGGTATTTCGTATGGAATATTTTGTTAAACGGAGAAATTCCGAAAATTTGTTAATCATGATGAACCGTGAAAAAAGAGAGAGGTAGAGATCAATACTTGGGAATGGCATCGGCCGATTTTCCAGAACCTTTCCAAACCTACCCAGAGAAGACAATGTACGCTAAAGACAGATTTAAAATATACACTTTTTAATTGTTGCTCTGTGTACGTCGATTCTTTGCTGAAATCCTCTATTCCCACACAAGTTTTTCTACGAAAATAGTGAACATTAATAAAGAGCGTCCGACTTGAGCAAAATAATAACAAACCAATTAGATTCGAATTGTTCTTCTTAGCGTTCGTTTTTCCGCCACCCTCTGCAGTCTCCAATATGCGACGCGACGCTATTCGAGCCACGATTCCGCATGAGCGAGTTTTTCTCACTCGGCTCTCGGCCAAGAGAGCTCGGGAAAATTGACTCGTTGCCGACTTGGCCCGACGACCAAGAAGTCCCAGCGTCGTTAAACACCGCGGCGAGACGCGGAAGACGCGAAATTCTCAGGTTCGTTAGGCCCGAGAGCGTCCAAGAGCGCGAGAGATGAGAAATTTTTCTCTGAAAACTCCAACTCCTTTACAGAGAGCGAAAAACTCGATCGCTAAAATTCCTGTCGACACGCGTATTAATTACAGCCATTACAAATGATTTACGACGTCAAAGCACAAGATTTAAACGCTACGAGATTCTCTCAATATTTATCATCTACTCTCTGCCGGAGCGCTCGTTCTCGGCGAAGAGAAAGAGAATAAAAAGAGAGCCCAGCGTATGCACATATACCGGTTCTACACGCTAGCCGAAATACAAGTTCGCCTGTGTACACGCGTGCGCGCACACGCGGCAAAAAGAAGACAATGCGCAATCGTGGCTTTTAATGCACTTTTGCAATCCGGTAGCGCGCGATATCAAAACCGAAAGCAAAATATCGGTCGTGCGTGCTCGCTCGCGCAAAAATCCGGTCCCACGGCATACTTACACTGGATTCGCGTGCGTGCGATGTCAACTGCGCGTTTGCCTCATCTGTGTGTGTGTGTACTCTATCGGTCCGCCTAGAAAATGTCGCGTTGCGGGTTCATTTTTTCTATAGGCAGAGGAAAAGTCCGAAGAGTTTCATACGGACTCGCTTGAAAGTCAATAATTTAATCGAGCGAGTGTAATTACCTGCAAATAAAAGTCGCCGATGAAAGAATTTATCAAACTTTTTGCTTCCGTCTCGCGTGCCTGGAGAATAATCTTTGATAAATAATACCAGTTCCTCAGATAGAAAGTACTGATACTCGTGACCTTTAAAATATCGCGTATAATTTCAGACCTGCGTGTACATTTTTACGTAAAAGAAGGTGACACGGATAGAGTCAGAGCCGGTGGAAAAAAAGCTTCCGTACCGCCATCTCTCATTCGAGACTCAATGCGTAATTGAAGGGTCGAGCGTGCGAGCCGTACGGACGGGCGTTGCGTCGACAACGAAGAAATCTTCCGGACCCTTCCTTACGCGCAGACGGCCCGTTGTATCGACGGTCTAATGGATTAAATGACGCGAGACGCGCCGCAATTGCTGCGGGTTCCTCGACGTTTCTTATGCTTTTCAATTAGCCTTTTTAGGACATTCGGCTTGGTTTTTTTTTTTTTTTTTTGGAGCTTGAAAGAAAATAAATGAACGTTTTTTTTCTATTGATGAACTTTCGGTTAAATCGCATCAGTCGTCGACTATGATTGTTAGAAATGTTAAAAGACAAAAACTCATCGTTTGTGTTTATTTACCTCCAACTGCAGATCGAATGAACTAGTCAACTTGGCCTGTTTATTCAATGCCACATACGACGCCAAACGTCTCGCGGAGGAAATGGAAAAACAAATAACGAAGAAAAAGGGGGGAATCCATTGTAGAAGCACGTGTGCGCGAGGATACATCTGCGTTTTCTTGCGGGAGCAAAGCTTCACCGCTGGTATTATTTATAGACGTGCTCGCGCGAGGCGGAAAGAAAGCTCGTCGCCTTGAATGCGAGTAAAACAGTGTATATACAGTCCCGGTGAGTTTTAGACGTCGCTCTTCATTCACAATTCCACGGGCAGTTGTACTCGGACTTGTTTTCGCGTCGACTGCATTAATCATCAAGACCGAGGTCGAGGATTAACAACGCGAAATATAAGAGTTTTTTTTTCGTACAATGGCAAAGTTCTGATGGAGTCAGGAGCATAATTAAAACTTTCCAGCCACAAATTTGGTCAGAGAGCTGTGGAGCGCAAAAAACAAACTTCTCCATGTCAAAATAGCCGAGAGTAAATCCGCAAAGGCTCTCTCTCTCTATTCCCGGTGTACAAAAGCATCGCTCTTTCTCTAGCTCCTCTGCTCGCCGGAGAATAACAAACTCTCCTGACGCTAATTAAAGGCATAATTTAAGCTTTAATTAGACAAATGCAGCCGCGGCGCCCGAAGACACAAAAGCAGCCAGCAGCGGTAGCATCAGGAGGAGGAAACACAAGTCAAACAGGACGAGCGCAGTGGCGAACGAAAAGAAGAAGAAGAAGAAGAAGAAGAAGAAGAGGTATGGAGGCGCTGCGAGTGTAGAAGCTGAGCAGTTAGCAGTCCGTTTATGAGTAAACTACGGAGGCCGAACCGTGCGCGAGCGCGCTCGTGTAATTTCCAGCAATCGGAAGTCGTCAGGCTCGTCTTCATCAAGCCAGCCAACGAGCGCCGCTACATATATATGTGCTCTACTCTGTATTTTCTACGCGACAGACTACGCTGTGGGGGTTTATTCATTCGTGGAGGTCCTCGGGGGAAAACGGAAACGAGAGGAGAATCCGTAGTTGCAGACTGCAGCCGACTTCGATTCTATGACTTTTTACATTTTTCCTTTTGCGCAGCCTTTGATCAGACTGAATAAGTCGTAACTAGAAAATGAAAATCTCCTCACGGCCAGCTGACGTTTTAATCGCCGCATCCGTTTGAATTACACTATCAACAGGGTTATTATGATCCCGGCGCGCATAGATAAAGTGAAAACTGGTCCGAAAAAGAATCGCCAGCTCGCAAACCGGGCATCGTAAACAAAGTTCCCCTCGAGTCGTCCCGTCGAATTATCGGAGAAACAAAAACTCCTATACGCGCGAGAGAAAACTCGTTCACGGAGATCAGCCTCGTCGTCGTCGTCGTCGTCGTCGTCGTCGTCGTCGTTGTCAAACAAGAGGACGAGGATATATAAGCATCGTCGTCGTGCGTAAGAGCGGCAGCAGCGACAGCGCCGCGTAATAACCAACATTACTAAGTACGAAAATTAATTTACAGCGCCAGAGATAGAGAGCGAGAGGCGAGGCGAGCAAAAGAGAGAAAAGAGGGAGCGAACGACCGAAGACGAAAGTGTAATTACACGCGTACGTATATATACCCGCACACACGTATATACGCACACGGAGAAACGGGAGCGTTATAGGGTAGGATGCCGGGATTATTATCACTTCCGGTGAACAGCAGCAGCAGCAGCAGCAGCAGCAGCAGAGCAGTGGCTTGGCTGCTGCTTAAAGCGAATCTATAATGCGGCCCCCGAGTTGCGCGGAAGCTGCGAGTCGGCTCTGCGCCTGCGCCGTCGTCGTCGTCGCAATAATAATCCATGAAAATTATTGTGCCGTGTGTGAGAGAGCCTATGTCTCTCTTTCCGCGCGCGTATACGTGCCGCGCAAACTTAATATTCAGCTCTGCTCTGCTGCGAATTTTATAGATGCGACGCATATAGTTGTATTGTACAAAGGAGGAAAGTGACTTGTATAGATATATTCGTAATGGAAAATTCGCTGTAATGGAGTGTCGATGGGAGAATTGATTCAGGGTGTAGGTGGTGAAACGTCGAGTTTATTGCGCCTGCTGATAATTATTTTTAGCTTTAGGGAGATCGTAATGTTGTGCGAGCTAAGTATTCTAGTTAACTCGTTGGCGCTTGAAAGCCTGTTTGCAGAAATTATAGCTGCGATTATTATTGCATATGGGGAATAGTAAAATGCAGATAGACCAATTCACTTCTGCGAATGTATTTATCTGGTAATACAATACCTAATTTTGAGCTCGTTGAATATTATAAACGTCTCTCGAAATTAATTCGTTTCCTATTAAGGCGTTATATCACGAAACTCTTCTTGTTCGAATAGTTGCGGCTCCACACACGCAGGCTAATCCAGCTTTACAAACTAGTCGCTATTAATTCGCCGCGTGGTGTGTACGGATATTCAAAAAGAACGCGTTCTGCAGCAACAAACAAAAAGGCCATGTTCGAAAGTATCTAAAAAAGACAACTTCATGCTGGTCTAGTTCGTGTTAGCGCGACATTCACCAGATATAGAACTGTATTAGATTATGAAAACTGGTTTTCTTTCCTGCCTTCTCTTTTCAGATCCTCCCGTGTGTGTATGTGTGTGCGAGTTGGTTGCGTTACAAAAAATAAACATCGTCGACAAATTGTATCGAGGAGAATACGCGGGAAGAAACAAACAACGAAACCGCAAAAGAAATCAGTTGCAACAATTCGAGAAAGGAAGAAAAAGATTCCCGATTTCCCCGAGACGTCAGGGGAAAACCAATAGCCGCTCACGAGCTTTCAATTTCCTTCTTTCCTCCGTAGCTTGAACCGCTTCATCTCTATTTTTCATCATCTCCGCGGCTTCCTCTTCCCAAGCGAAGATTCTCGAACCGTATGCCGATGGAGACTGCCGTCGTGAGCCGGCTGCGGAAGTTGCGGCCGAAGAAGAGACTTTGACGAGCCGCGACTTCGACTTCTGTTCGTCACTCCTCGTCGTTGGAGCTACGGCCAAGATTTTTGTCTGACTATTTAGCTCGAATCACGTGATCGAGGCGTGTGTTTATTCTCTGCTCGTAGCTAGCTAATTTTGGGAAAAAACTACATCATTCTATAGCTACGTCATCGATTTCCATGACTACGAGCTCGACTATGAACGCAATTCGCGCTAAACCTACAAAGTACGATATTGACACGCGCATATCCCCATGGTTTATCCTTCGCACTAAACTTGGAAACTGTTATGAACGTAAGCGGCTCTCGACGCCGTCAATACGCCTTTGGTCTATCAGAGCCGTGCCTATGCGCTATGGTAATTTCGCGGCGACGCTAATACGGAAACACAGCCAGACGTGCGCGCGTGTCGAAATTGACGAGAAATTGTGAGGTGGAGATATACTGTATACTAGGAGAGAGACTTGTCAGTCTTCCATATGTGAAAATAAGCGTGTGTTACGCACACTTTCTAATTCTAATGCAGCGAGCTGATCACTTGCTCGCGCGCGCATTCACTTTCATCGCGGCCGCAAAGCAAAGCGTCTCGTGAACGACGGCACTAATCGCTTTACAAAGAGACTCAACACTATAAATTGACGTGGATTTAACGTGATTAGCCGGACAGCTCGTAGGTGGATGCTTTGAAATTCGTGTTGCCTAACGTGGTTTCATCAGGAGTGTCGTATGTTTGGATGAGTGTATTTTCTCGATCTTCGGAATCGATAACTCACCTGTTCATCGATTCCGTCATCGTCTCCCCATGTGATTCCCACCTCGTGATTCACCTGCTACGCGTATGCGTGTACCTTCACCAGCGCATTCCAGCGTCGGAGGAAAGCAAAGCAGAAACTTTAGAGCCTCTCTATGTACGCAGTCCCTTTTTCCTCTGTCGCCACCGCTTTTATTGCTCGCGCATGCGAGCCAGGCAGAATCATAAATATTCAGGGCGAAAAATACGGAGGGAAGAACGTAATTTCGGATTCGGCTTTTCCTTCTAGGCTGCAACAGCAGCAGCGCATGAATGAGAATACGAGCGAGCGAATCGTTCGTAAATTGCCTTTATATAAGGCGCCGAAAGCGAGCGTTTAAAGTACGTAAAGTGTTGCTTTTGAAAGCCTGCTGCTGCTGCTTCTGGCGAAGGAATTTCAATTAAGGGGATATGTGAAAGTGCTTCTTTGCCTACCGAATGCCGATGCTGATACGCGGAGCTGCCCTAAAAATTTGATTATGCTGATGATGGGGCGGGCTTGATGTACCGAGCGTATGAAGCTCAAAAATGATAATAGAGTCTTGTGCGCGATTACAAATACTTACCGAGTTGAGACTCGTTATATGTTTTGACTACGCTGATATTGTGAAGATTCAAGTCATCCATACCTGGAACAGAGAAAAAGTCAGAGTCAATTAATCTATTACGACGTCATTCATTAAGGAAAACAAACCAGATATATTCAGATAAACCTTGGATATCGCAAAATTCCCAACCTTCGGATCTAACAAGCTCCGCTGTATTCAATTAAAAACAGCGGCCTCGCGCGCATCCCTCCAAACAAAAGCGACCTAAAGCACTCGTCGATGCTTCCTATATATTGAATCCCCGACCTTTGCTCGCAGAGAAATCCCCTCGCAACGTTAACAGCCAGAGCAAGTTCTGGCCGGTTGTGCCATAACGCGCCGCTACACACGTATATATCGACGGGATGCATCGAAGCGCGAACGAGCAGCAGCAGCCGATAGATCGGACGAACGTGTGCGCGCAGTCGAAGAGAGAACACCGCCAAAGTTCAACAATTATCGACGAAGGCGATGGCCTGTGTGTACGGGCAGGGGCACAGGTGATGCCGCGGGCTAGACATTGCTCGCGGATGATCGTGACTCGGTATTATACTGGACTTCCTGTGTAAGCTCCCGAGATTCTTTACAGATGAGGCTTGGCACTGATTTTTCATTTGACGGCTGTTCCTGGAGTTTTATCGCGGTTTCACTCAAAGTTGCGGTGACGTAACGCGGAGTAGTTTTGGAAATTTTATACGTTTTGTTTCCGCGAGTACTATCGTACAGAGCAGTAAAGTAAAGTGCGTACAGTTTGGATGTAACGCGATGATCATTGAACTATAAATTCTGAAACTATAGTACCTATATTAAAAAGGAAAAATAAAAGGAAGAATTCGCAAGAGGTAACCAGAGCACTAACCCTTCAGTCACAGCACGAATGATGCGAGCGAAGAGTGGTAAAACAAAATTCCCTCGTACATAAAGCCAGCGTAATAGCAGGCGATCAATGCCCCGTGGCTTCTGGTATTACGTTTAATTAGAATAATCCCCCGACAGTCTGACGGCAGCAGCAACAGCAGCACGCGATCGCATGCGATGCTCCTTCACTGCCTGCGAGCGTTTTTTATTACGCGTTCTTTTTCACCTCGTTTGCTCGCCTTCTCCTAACCGAGATCATCGACTGCTGCCTCGGTGTTGTGCGTACTGTACGACGTGAATTTTTGGATTTTTTTTTTATACACGTGAGTGCAGCACGCGTATACTTTCAGTATTATTCTTAGGTCTGAGCTGAGGCTGTAAAATTAGAAATAATTAAATCCAACTTTGTCGGATATTGGCTCAACACTTTTAGTTTTACCGCACCTCTACATAAGTGTATACGGTATTGATTAGTTTGTACATAGTTTAGCTAGTGCGGAAACTACGCAGAAGTTAAATTTAAACCTGCAGTGAAATATCCGGAAATTTCAAGTATCTCTGCATCGCGATAAAATTGTCGGTCAGTTGGCGTATACCTGATTAAACGTGAATATTTCAAAAATAAAACTGCTCCTTATACCAGTAGCAATACATTCTACTCTCCTCCGTAGCTCGCAGGTAATTTAGCCGCGCGTCCCAACCCATTCTCATTCGGGCAAATCCTTCTTTATCCTCAACCACCGCCCTCAATCTTTTATTTCGCCCTCGTTTCTTCATATATACCTATCCCGTATTCAAAATCCCCGTTTGTTCGGATCGAGCGGTGGTCTCGCGTGCTTTTCTTAGCCGCGTGCCCGCAAAACCTTCTCTCATACACTATACAAGGTATATAGTCGCGAAGCTGTCCCGTAACTTTTTGTTTCGCCGACGGCATAACCACCGGCATTCGTACATATAATACTCGCACACGTATACAAGCGAACGATTTCTGCTGCTATATCTTAATTTCTCGCCGCTGGAATTTCGTTTCGTATACATACGCGTCTCTCGTGAAAGATTGAGTAATTTCGTTGAGGTTTTTCATCATAATCGAATTAAATTGCGCGCATTCCGTGAATTTTATTATGAAGCTGAAGCTAGCAGGCATTTAGTTACAAAGGATACGCGGGAGTCGGTGAAACGCGTGCAGACGTATCCACATTTGAATATACACGGGAGAAACGAGAATCTCGCTTGATTAGCTTATCGAAACGTCCGCGAACCGCTGGATAATTGGCAGGCTTCGATAATTCAACTCAATCTTACTCCACTTCATCTCCGGTGCAGAAACGTGCTTCGCCGCACACTCCGCTGCGGTTGTGTGCAAATAAAATCAACTAAACAGTCCGCCATTGAATTTCAGCAAACGAACAAACTCGACAGCGAGCATCAGAAAAAAAAAACATCATAATTCAATAAAGCCACATGATGTACGATCAGGCGTATACGCGCTGGGCAGTAAATAAAAAATCCATCCTCGAAAGCAGGCACCCTCATCTCCTAAAAAATAAAAATAAAAGCGTCGCGGGCTATATATGCTGTCGTGCACCATAAATAAAAAAGTTACATCGCGCCGCGTCGTCGTTACTCTTTCGCGCCGCGCACCGCCGTCTAGCATTTTGTTTCCCAGTGTCGCCTTTCCTCTTTCAGTGGATGTACGTAAAGGGAGTTACGCGTTGCAGTACTGGACGAGAGAAGCCTTATACACGCTGTGTACAGTAGTATACAGCAGCAGTCGCCGAATGACCATTGCCTGTGATTTATTCAGGGTTATTGTCCGCCGCCGCCGCCGCCTGTGTGTATACACGGGGTAATCCACGCCTTGTCGGCTGCTTTATGAAATTTGAAAGTAAGAGAGGCTTCGCGAGATGCTTTACGAGCGCAGTGTGCAGTGAAATTTACGAATTTACATGGTTTATGGAACAAAGTATATACTCTGCGAAGGAAGAGCCTGTCAGCGTCCGCATTTTAGCGATGAATTTTTTAAACGAATCGAAAGGATTAGTTTAGAAATAAGAGACGCTAGTGCAGTACAACTGCTCCATCGATTTGCTGGCAAAGTTTCAACATTCTGGCTCCGGCGAGGGTATACACAAACTCTCCACTACATCCGCCTTGGCGAGTGCGATGGTAAGAACCCTCCCGTGGACCGTCGCTTCTCTCCTACACCACTCGCCTTAATGCGCCACTTTACTACCGGCGATTCGTCCGACCTTCTCGCGCAACTTCGCAACCTGCAGTCCGCAGATTGTTCACGCAGAATTTTTCCCTTTATGGCTTCTTATGGTTTCGGGAGGGTGTCTCTTTCTCTTCTCCGAGAGTAGCGGCAAGCGGCATAATAGCGAGTGCCTCCAAGTGCGAATTCTGCCGTTCCAAGGTGCGCACTTGCTCTCTCGTGAGGAATTATACTCCGGAGTAGGTAGTGCGCAGACTGTCATTTTTCGCTCGCTAAGTGCGCCGAGTTTTATGATCACTCGGGAGTTCGTAAATTCGAGACTGTAAAGATTGTATAAGATTTCCGGTTGTTACGCGGGGAGAATTCGAGTTAATTGTGGATCGTTAAAAGTTTTCGAAACATTTTTATAAAATAACTGAATGCAGAATAGGAATACTACAATGCTATACGCGCATGAGGATAAATTTGAAAACTTACCGAGCAATCATCCCGACAAAGTGGCCGATAATCAAGTGCTCATCGGCGTTAGAACGGCGCCAGGGAAGATTCCTATCTCGGAGCCACAGACAAACACCACGATTCCCCGCGATGAAGCCAGGAATTTTAATTTAATTAGGCGCCATTCCAGATTCTAACATACGCACACAGTACGCATAGAGAGTCGACAACCCCTAGCTCGCTCGTGTGTATACACAGAACAGCTTGCGAAAACGGAAAACGAGGTGCACTGCTGTTGCCGTAGAGCATAAAGGAAATGGCATCGGCGAGACAATCCGGGTAGCTAAAATTAGCTCCAACAGGGGGACAAGGCGTACGGATGTATATTTAATACAACAATAACGATAACGAGCGTCGGCGAAACAAAGTAGGCGCGAGGACGGAACATTATCTAGCTATTTAATTGCGCGCGCGTATACGATATCAAAAGCCAGGTAGCAATTCGCGCGACCGGTTCTGTCTCTCTCCGTGCGTATAACGCATGTATGCGTTTATTAATGCCGCGTTGGAATAGACGTAGATTACACAGCGAGTCGCGGATTGCGAATGGCATAACACTCGAGGAAGCAAATTTTTCTGGCCGAGTGTAAAGTGGGTACATAATGAGCAGTGCTATCTGCTGAAAACGTAGCGGTTGAATGATTCATGGGTTTCTTTGGGGGGTATATTTCGGATTTTGCATACACTGCAGTTCTGCACAGACCGGGAGAGTGAAAGTAGTAGAAAGTTATCTCTGGTTTCATTGCTCTCTTGGATATCTGTAGCGATTACAAGCCGAGCTGATTATCGACGCGACCGTGAAAAACTTGGAAAAAATACAACCACTGGTATTTTTGAAATTCGTACGATACAAAAAGCAACAGCAGTAGCAGCTGGCCATTTGCAGATGCAAATCGTGCTCACAATGTATCCCGCGCGTCTCTCGTGGGACCAGCTGCAGCAGAAGTAACAGCGAGAGAGCAAAAGAAGAGGCGCGAGAAAACGCCAAGAAAATATTACATATGCAGCGCGTTCTCGCCGAAGAGAAATTCCCCTTGCTCTTTTTACCCTCGTTATCTCTCTTTCTCTCTCTTTCTCTCTCCTTCTCGCCTCGGTATAGCCGCTTTTAGTTTTTGTTTAGCTCCGCCGATCTCCTCTCTCTATATACCCGCGGCGTTTCTATTTCTGTACGGGCCACGAATTCTGAGCCGACCGCTTCACCTGTTGTTACGCGTCGTCGTTCTCTCGTGTTTTGTTTTCGGATTCGCAAGCACGCGGAAGACCGGAGGGGGATGATATCGGTATAAACTCGTCGTTTGCTTATCGGATCTTTTTATCGTTGGTGTGAACAGTAAAGTCGGGGGTTTAGATACCGTTTGCTCTTGCTACTCCTGCGCTATTTTTAAATCGACGCGAATTCCTCGCAGTATGAAAATAGCGCATACTTATCTCGAGTGAATAATGCGAAATTACTATTAAAATCGCACTCGCAGGGACATTGCTCTCTTCTCTATTTTTAACGAGAGCGTATCCGTTAATTAACTCACTCGGTGATTAGAGCCCCAGCCGGCTTATCGAACCCCGTGTCTTTCGAGCTCGCGGACGTTTAACGTGCCTGCACACATGCGCGTAGCCTTGAATCGACGGCGGCGGCGGCGAACACCAGGAAGCGCGAAATTACCGCCACTTTCCTCCTACTCTTGTCGTCAACTTCCGCGATCACAGTCGTTATATATAAGTTTCTTTTTTTTTATCGTTTTTCCACCGTAACTTTCTTGTGTCCGGCGAATTTTCCTTCCAACCGCTTTTGGAATGACGGGAAGGTGAAGCGTACCCACGTTTTTACCGTTCTATGCTTATATTGATCTTTTTTTCTTTAAACTTTAATCGATAGATAAAACTCCAATAAATTTCGTCACAACGCTTCGTATCAAACTACGCTAGAAGCGTTCCGCACTGCAGACACTACAGCAGCTATCCAGCGGCATTAGCGGCGTTCCATCCGCTTCGACAAGCCTCTCGCGTAGCGCACGCTTGACTCTGTACAACATCGAGCGACTTATCGAGCTCGTTGGCCGTCTATCAGCTCGACGAGTCCGGCAGCGGACACTGCGTATACTCTAACGACCTTCGCCTAGTTACACGTAAAAATTCGACGGTCGTTGCGGCACTGGAATGCGCGTGAGTTTGTAAACAGGGCTTTTTAAATTAAGACGATTTTTCGTTCCCGCAGTTCGCTAATTTGTAGATTATAATTGTAGCATACCTGCAAATCGCTATAAATATTTATAGAGAATAATGCACGCACGCTTTGCTAACTGTTATCCATGTCACGGTAATCTACCTCCGCAGTATAGAGTTACATGCCCGTGTACTTTTATCGCGTTGGATTTGAATTATGCTAATGACAATATTAGAGCAGAGCAAAACTCTTTCTCTCCCCGCACCGCGGATAAACAAAAAGCTCCGCGAACCGATCTGCATGAATTACTTCACGAAGATCCTCGCGAAGCGATAACTCAAGAGCGATGTAAACATTCCGTTCAAACGGCGAAAAAAGGTGTCGTAAACTAGCTCGGAAAAAGTGTACGCTCGATGAATTTTTTAAGAGCCACTGAATCTCTCCCCGCGTTCAAGACCACGAGTTGCTGATAGAACCATTTATGAATTAAACATTCATATTCATGTATTCGCGGCGTTCATCTACTCTCCTCTCTTGGCTTTTATTTTCTAGCGGTCGACTCGTTGCTGCTGCTGCTGCTGCTGCTGCTACTCCGGTTGTTTCGCTCGCGCTCGTCGCGTCGTGTAAATCATAGGCGCGCGAGCGCAACTTGTCGCTGCGCATCGGTATTGACGAATTTGCATAAATTAATCGCATTATTCACCCTCGAGCGGCTGCACACGCGTGTATCACAGCTCGGAGATACAGACATCAAGTAGCAGAGCAGAGGCAGGAATAAAGCCGATGTGAAAATATACAGCAACCTGTCGCTCTGAAGTTATAAATTTAATCTCGAGATGTCCGAGCGTAGACTAGAGCTTCTTCGCACTCTCGCGGCGGTATTATTATGTACTAGGGACAATGTCGTCGGCGCTGCAAATTTGTGGTTGTCGTCGGGTATTTTAATAACGCGGTGGAGATTAAAACTTTCCGCTTTATTTAGCAACGACACGCGACAGTATTCGAGTGCCCGACGAATCCAGAGGAGAGAGCTAATTAGCGCGCATTCGTGGAATCTCCTACTTTTAATCAGGAAATTTCAAAGCGAATTTAATCAGCGCGCTCGCTAATACCCCGGCTTTGCCGAATCCCCGTCTGAAAACCTTTTAATTTCGCATAAACACGAGAACAGCGGCGGCCCTTTTCCCATATACACGTCGCGCGCACAATCCAACTTCGGCACCCCGCAGTCTCAGATTTCCGCGTTTCTCGTATTTTCGTTGGATTTCGGAGCCCCTGCGGCGGCGGCTCGTTTTCGCGCAGACGTTAAATTAAGGCTTGTGGGCTGCTGTCTCGAATGGTACGAGCATAGGCCAAAGCGCCCCGGGCAGAAGGCGCCGCAGAGTTCACGCGAGAGAGCACGGGAAAGCGATTTTGGCTGCCGGTAGTGATTATAAGGAGCACGTGTGGCTTTTCGCGTTTGCGTGAGGAATTAATCGATTAATCGAAATTAAGTCAGGCGTCTATACGTGGCAAAATTGAAAAGCCACCACGACGGTAAAAATGAAACTCGATTTTCGAACCAGATTTCAAGCGTCAAAAACCCATTTGCTCCGGTGGCAGTTCGATAGTACAAGGGAATGCAAGATCGAGTTATAGATAGGAACGGCTCGGCAAATATAGTAGGAGATAGAAAGGGGAAGGGAATATACTGGCGCCATAACGCATGCAAATAGAGGCAGACCCGAGGACACGACGGTCTTTTGGGAAATCTTAACGACGGCCCTTTCGATTTCGACCCGCGCAAATATCAAGAGAGAGCGACGACCCTCGTAAAAGCTTGAGCTACAGTTTTAATTAAATTTTACGGCGCGAGTTTGAAGTCGCTATGCAAAAACCGTTCGCAAACAGGAAAATTTGCGTGAAAGTCGGGAGATGTATGCATGGATTTGCAATTTTCAGGGCAAAAAGTTCGGAGAACCTCCGAAAATAACGGACGCTGCGTGCTAGGCTCGACATCGCTTATTCAACGAAAACTCGTAATTGAATAAAGCTCATGCTATATACCGTACGAAAGATCAGCTCCTCATTAAAACGAGAGCCTCGAACGGCTAAACTTTGGTATACTTTACACTCCGCCAACAACAATAACGATCATCTCTCGGCTTCTAACGCAAACAGGCTTATGCATAAATGAATGAGAAGCGGAGGAGAAAACAACGGCGTCGACGAGAGAAAATTGAGGGAAAAACGCCGAAAGAGCCACAGCGGATTTTCGCGGAAGAGAGAATTGAGCGGCAGCATCGCGCTGTACCGTTGGATTCCTCTCGAGGCTGCACGGCGGTAAATCAAAGCCACGACCGCCGATTTTTATGATAATCCCGCACGCGCCAGGTTCAAGCGAGTGTAACGCGCGCGCGCGCGCGAGCTTTTTGCTTGCGGAGAATGGAGACGAGTCGTAAACCAAAAAGTTCTGCTAGATCGCCCCGGAAAATTGCGGAGCTTTGATCGTCTCTTGTCTGACGGTTAATGCGCGCTTTCTTGCAGTCAGCGAAGGAGTTTTGCTGCTTTGCGAGGGGTGCCGTAATGCTGTATTTCGAGGGGAGAAGTTGGAGATTGGAATGGAGATTTATCGCCGAACCTTATTCTCCGTATAACGAGTAACTATGCGCGTAAAACTTAATTAATTCTGGAAACGCGTTACTACGGTATTATTTTATCATTGCGTTTTGTCATCGCGCGCGGATGTTGCCTAATACGGCGCGGTATACACAGCAGAGTACGCCGACCTTGTCGCGCTCAAGCTGCTGCTGTTATACGTACTGGGAATGTGAGAGCTCGGCTAATACTTCTTATTGTGCGGAGAGCAATTTACGATACGATAATTTTCGCCGAAAATTATCCTCCTCCGGTGGCCGAGGCCAAGGTTTACAGCTGAAATTTATTTTTCACTATATCGCCTCGCGTTTGTTTTTAATATCGTCGAGTGTGTGCCTCATTGTGACAAAGTTCGAAAAGCGAGGAGCTTCAATGCCGGCTATTGTTGCACGTGGGAATCGTCGGCGTGCAATCATAATTTCGCTGATGGCAATCGCAGTTTCAATAGCTTCTATGATTTCATTCGCGGACGTTGTGGTAATGTAAAAATAGTCCTCTATGGAATTTGCACAATAGTCGTTCGAGTGTTTTTTTTTTCCTGAGCCCCGACAAAACTTTTATTTACAAACGGTCCACAGGCAAACAATACAATAACGATCCTGTCATCGTCCTCGAATCAGATTTAGTCTGTTCCATCGCACGCTGCCCACACGTGGGACACGGGTCTCGACTCCTTGCAAGGATGTCGCAACCCTCGTCAGCGGCACGGGGGAGGCGAGGGTACAGTGCTAACGACTCTCTTCTTCTTCTATTACACCCACGAGCCCAGACGATAATTGTGTCCGTCGGACGATGTTGTTCTTCCGCTGTGTTTCTTTGGAAATTGAAAACGTTCTCTTAGCCGAGGACAATGAAATTTTCACGTTAAAACTCAATCTACGCAAAATTCCTTGGCAGAAATCCGAAGCATCACCAGCGCGCCTCAACCATTTCCGAAAAGTCGTCGGGAAAATTCCACCGCGTACACCAGCAACGTTATCACCTTCGCAATCAAGCGAAAGTAGAACAGCCGGCCGCATTAGTATCGCGGCAGGTCGAGCATTGCCAGTGACACGCGTGGAATGCGTGGAATGCGCCGCCCCGCAGGCAGCTGCTCGCTCGGCCTTGGCTATCGATCTCCTCGAGCCCCGGCGATGCGAGAGGAGGCGCGAAAACATCGCGCGAGCGCCCGCGAAAAAAGGATTGTATGTAATTCACATGCGAGATACATGTTAGCTACATATTCTTGAATACGTGTGGCAAACATGCAAATTATGACCGAAATCTACATGTAGCTGAAGTGTAGCAAAAATGTATTATGATGTATTAAACGATATAAAAATGATAATCTATTATTATTCAAATTTTACATTTGAAACATGTAGCATACATGCAGCTTACGTGTATCAAATATATTTTAATTTATAATTCATAATGGCGTTATTAATAGTTGACCACAAGAGTTTTCTCACTCAGATTCTTTTGTATTTACTGGTACAATAACATAATTTTTGTTACTAACATTTATATTAAAACAAACACCATCAAGCTTTTCGATATTCACAGCTTCGTATGAATTGCTGTGATTACAACAAAAAATCGTGGGTATGTAATCGTTAGTTAAATTACAAAAAAATGCCAACTCTGTATTACATACATTAACAATTGCATAGATAACACAGTCGTTACAAAACTTGTCGCAATTGCACAATCTAACAAAAGTTTTTATTAAACCTATTTTTTTCTCATTATTATAATTATATATACAATACGATGAGTTTTTCTTTTTTTTGCTAGCACATGCATCAGATTCGTAATATACGCTGTTATGTAAAGATTTACTAAACTGTAAACACTGAGTTTTATGCATTTCTAATGGCAATAACGCATCTTGGATAAAAGTAGGTATGTTTTTTAATTCGATTATTTTTCCAACAGCATAGATATTATCTTTGATTGTAGTGAGTTTACGTCTATGTGTACCAGATTGAGATAATTGTCGACAAAACGCATAAACTTCACTGTTTTTATCTAAATAGTTCTCTGTTAATTCCTTAAGGTTCATAAAATTTGAAACGGCAAAACAAATTTGTAACTGCGAGTATTTCGACCCGTGAACAAAACTTTTCAAAATGCCATTTAAATTTTCAAAAGGAGCACACGACGTAGTCCACAGTGGACCTAGTTTTCGGACAACATCTGGCAGGTGCAATAATGAGTGCAAATTGCAAGTTCTGTATTTATTCCCGTATAGAATGTCGAATCTTTTCACATATTCTGTTAAGAGCTGTGTTGCTTTATGTATATCTTCTTCGCTCACACTCGAACTATTCAGCAGAGTTATTGCGAAAACTAACAATATGTGGTGTTCTAAATATTGCCAAGGCATGAGATCGTGTAATAATGGCAAACTAGTCGCATACAAAAGAGTTTTAAATTCGGATGACTTATAATACGACGAATCACTTAATGTTCTCGGTATCCTTACTATATAATCCGGAGGTTTTAATGAAACGATTCTAGAATTTACAAGATTAATATAATTAATTAATGACGACTGATGAAAATGATGTTTCGCATCAAACCAAAATTTAATCAACTTTTTCATCATTCCTTCATACACACAGTGCATTACATCAACGGATGTACTGCAAATATAGTTCAAAACAATTATACCAATAGCCGACGGACCTTTTACGCCAAAAAAAGCTTTTTTTGTTTCGTGCGCTATTTTTGCAAAAGTTTTGGTTTCCTCAGTCGTTCTCAAATCTAAGTTATTTTTAAAAGGGTACGTTTGAACGTTATCTATCCGTTCTGTACGAATTTTACATAACGGGCATCCATAGTCGCCGTTAAATTGTTTCAAATTTAGAAACGCAGCTTTT
This sequence comes from Pteromalus puparum, assembly GCA_012977825.3. Classification (NCBI taxonomy): domain Eukaryota; kingdom Metazoa; phylum Arthropoda; class Insecta; order Hymenoptera; family Pteromalidae; genus Pteromalus; species Pteromalus puparum. Next base: position 744,035 of record CM053171.1, on the reverse strand, counting down.
GCCGGAAGATCGCACGTACCGCAAATAATTTGCCCGCGTACTTTTTTCGGTGTGTCATACCCATGTACTCGCAAATCTACACCTTTGTACAGTGTTCTTAATTCATCTTCGAACACATGGACAAACATATTAGGCATAGGCTTAGAGTTACCAAACCATAAGCCTGCAAGCATTACATTTTCTGGTTTAAACCTTTCTTCATAAGGCAATTCATTTATCGCAAGGAACAAAGGCCAAACATTAAATTTAGATGAATTGTACAAAGATACACCGTCTGTATTCCACATGAAAGAAATATTATTTGGATTATCGAAGAATCCGTCGCGTATTAATGATTGATATATAGCTCCATCATATATGTCTTCGTAATTTCGAACATTTGTTTTTCTTAAAGTTGAACGATGCTTCAGTAATTTATAAAAACCAGGTCGCGTAAATAGTTTTTTTAATTGATCCAAAATCGGAATTTCTAAAAAGTAATTTACACTTTTTTTAGTGTTGCATTGAGAACAAAATTCTTTGTTTAATTTTATGGTACACGAGGAGCAATAAAAGTGCCGTTTTAAGGGCGCGTGAATATCACTAAAAAACTTTTTGAATTTATACATTGTTGTTAGACATAAATTAGGCGATTTGCAATGCAGCGCAATTAATTTCAATATAGCCGAAAGAAGCACGCCGGAAACTTCAAATCTAACAATTACCGACAAAATAGCTAAGCAACTTTCTATTACGGTGATAGGTGCATCTTTGTACAAAGGTTCCGAGGCATTTTGAAATTCGTTCGTCGTATCCGAGGTCGCATCTGATTCTTCATCATCTTCATCTTCCGCACTTTCCTCGCTTGATTCTGCCTCCGATTGTTCATCACCAGTGAATGCAGATGAACACTCAAAAAACTCTTCGTTTTCATTGTCACTTTCCAGTGCACTTTCCGCGCTTGATTCAGAAGAACTTTGGATTGCTGATGGTTGGATTCGATTCCGCCCAGCTCGAACACGGATGTTCATAATATCTGCTCAGTATATATACGAGCATTAACTACATGCTCCAAATGCACAAAAATTAGAATAAAAAATAAAACAAACTGTTCTGGTGCACTCCGCCATCACTCATCGAATCTTCACATTCGATGTCAGTTTCTTGCGCTGCCTCTTCACTGCTACTCTCCACAGAAATTGAATCAGCACGACCCCGCCGGATTTTTTTTCTTATTCGATACTTCGTTGATTTCGAAGCGTTTTGATAACTTCTTTTCGGCATTTTTTATCACAGTAACTTCCCGTGTATGCTTATTTGTTGGTTAACTATTCACTCGAAAGAAATGCAAGAACATGAAACAACGTGAAATCATTCGTTTAACATAAAGGTAAAGAATCGCTGATTTCACGTCGATGCTCAGTTTATTGACAAGATTTGTTTGCACGGATGACATTTTGCAATACCGATCGCAGTGCAACGGAAACTTATATCCTTGTGTTACGTTTGATTATCCGAACAAACGCAGTATAGCATTATTAGAGAGAGAGAAGAGCGCTCCTGCGGCTTTGTGTTCGCTGGGGGTCCTCGCTTTCACGACACCCTTGGGCTCATTATCGAAGGGCACGATCATTTTTAATATCCTTGTGTTACATTTGATTGTAAGGCGCAGTGCAACGGAAACTTATATACTTCTGTTACGTTTGATTGTAAGGCGCAGTGCAACAGAATTCATACTGTAGTTTCGTTAAATCGTGAGGCTACGCAATATGATTTTTTATATTGTGCTGTGGAGGAATAAAACCTACAGTATAGTAGATGAAACACAAATTGTTTTCAAATCCAATGGCGATCAGGAAGCCAAATGGGAAGGGCAATACTATCCAATGACAGCAATACGAGAAAGCAGTAAGTAAAATAACCTAATTATTATCAATTTCTGTATAAAGCACGCTCAAGTTGTCTTGCGGCGGAAGTGCAATTCTGGTTTAGGTTATGCACGGAGCATGCGATCGATGCGTATGGGTTATGCACGGAGCTTGCGATCGATGCGTATGGGTTATGCACGGAGCTTGCGATCGATGCGTATGGGTTATGCACGGAGCTTGCGATCGATGCGTATGGGTTATGCACGGAGCTTGCGATCGATGCGTATGGGTTATGCACGGAGCTTGCGATCGATGCGTATGGGTTATGCACGGAGCTTGCGATCGATGCGTATGGGTTATGCACGGAGCTTGCGATCGATGCGTATGGGTTATGCACGGAGCTTGCGATCGATGCGTATGGGTTATGCACGGAGCTTGCGATCGATGCGTATGGGTTATGCACGGAGCTTGCGATCGATGCGTATGGGTTATGCACGGAGCTTGCGATCGATGCGTATGGGTTATGCACGGAGCTTGCGATCGATGCGTATGGGTTATGCACGGAGCTTGCGATCGATGCGTATTAATTCTTTTAAGCGCGAACAAATGTAGACTCGCAAAATTAATTATACGTAAATCGTTATCTATTATACGTAAATCGGACTTCAAGTGCGTGAGTGTTGCTTTGGCAAATTATTAATTTGCTTCGATTTATTTAAGGTGATAAAGAATGGCTCGAGTCTTTGGTCGTAACTGAGGAAGGCGATGTCTTTGTTCCGCACGAAACGCCGAAATCTGCTATTGTAGCTAAGAAAAGAGAGGCTAATCTACATATGAGGCAGCTGGATCAAGTAAAAGGGAAAGTTGTGAGAAATTTGGAAGAGCATTTATTGAACTCAAAGAGTATTTTTGATGACGAAGACTCTAACCAAGAAATCATGAATGAGAATCCCCCAAAAGGCACAGCCGAATCAAAGTCATCTTGTCCGTTTCTCGCTTCTTCATATCTTGGTAAGTATACTACATAAGTATAGCGGTATAATTTAATTTAAACACTTAACTGATGAGTTAATTACAGTTGCATTTTATTATACAGTTACAGAAGATTCAATAAAGCTATTAAAACAGATCGTTGCGAATCTGGAATATTTGTATCAAAAGGAACATTCCGAGAAGTCAACTGGAATCGTCGACGATTCAAAAGCTGCGAAAGATGGCACATATACAAAGTCTGATAGCTCCGAAATGGTAAGTTAAGTATTTACGTAAAACTAGTAAAAAAATCTATCAAATTAAACATCAATATTTTCATTTTTTAGGTTGAATTAGTACCAAATTCTGGAGTACTTATTTCGGAGGTCGACTTATTTCTTTTTAAATCAATCAATACCAGAGACCCAAAAGAGATGGTACGATTTCTATTAAAAAGTATTGTCGGGGAGGAAAATTTGTTAAACATGACGCTGAGTGGAAAAGGAAAAACCTCCGATAAAACAGCTATCCCAAAAGAAGTTTTAGCCGCTGTAGAAAGTAAGAAAACCAAAATCAATGAATTACTGAAGTACTGAATTAAAATACACGATTTTTCATTATCATACTTCTGTTTAGAATTTGTTTTGATAAAGAAGAGTAAAGGAAAAAAGTTCACTAACCCGGAATTCAGAAGTTGTATTACGACGTTTTTAAATTCACTCCGCCAGACCAAGCTAAAAAAATTGAAGAAAGGGTTCGAGAAAGACGCAGATGAAGGCAAAATCCCATCAGACAAACCGAGTGTTCCAGCTGCAGATTCTATAGCTAGATGTTCCACGACTAACAATATCACGAAATCTAAATCTGATATTTTATTAACTGATGATGAGGGAGAAGAGTGGTATACCGCTATAAGATTCGATAATGTGGATAAAAACGCAATTGTAATTGAAAAAAGCAAAGAGTCAGAACGAAACGAAAAAAAAAGAACAAGAGACAGTGAAGAGAGAGAAAAGGCTGGGTCGAGTAAAAGAGAAAAGAGGCAAGAACTAGAGCAAACCAAAGAAGAAAGAACAAGATACAGTGAAGAGCGAATGAGAGACAGTGCAAGAGATAAGGCTGAATCGAGCGAAAAAGAAAAACCAAAGGAAGCAGAACGAGGCAGGAAAGAACGATCGAGAACCAGTGAAGAGAGAGAGAGCAGAGCAAGAGATAGGGCTGGATCTAGCGAAAATGAGAAAAAGAGAGAAGCAGAACGAGACAGAAAAGAACGTACGAGAGACAGTGTAGAGAGAAAATGCAGAGCAGGAGACAGTAAAGAGCGAACGAGAGACAGAGAAGAGAGAGAGAGCAGAGCAAGAGACGGCAAAGAGCGAACGAGAAACAGAGAAGAGAGAGAGAGCAGAGCAAGAGACGGCAAAGAGCGAACGAGAAACAGAGAAGAGAGAGAGAGCAGAGCAAGAGACGGCAAAGAGCGAACGAGAAACAGAGAAGAGAGAGAGAGCAGAGCAAGAGACGGCAAAGAGCGAACGAGAAACAGAGAAGAGAGAGAGAGCAGAGCAAGAGACGGCAAAGAGCGAACGAGAAACAGAGAAGAGAGAGAGAGCAGAGCAAGAGACGGCAAAGAGCGAACGAGAAACAGAGAAGAGAGAGAGAGCAGAGCAAGAGACGGCAAAGAGCGAACGAGAAACAGAGAAGAGAGAGAGAGCAGAGCAAGAGACGGCAAAGAGCGAACGAGAAACAGAGAAGAGAGAGAGAGCAGAGCAAGAGACGGCAAAGAGCGAACGAGAAACAGAGAAGAGAGAGAGAGCAGAGCAAGAGACAGCAAAGAGCGAACGAGAAACAGAGAAGAGAGAGAGAGCAGAGCAAGAGACAGTAAAGAGCGAACGAGAGACAGAGAAGAGAGAGAGAGCAGAGCAAGAGATAGGGGTGGATCAAGCGAAAATGAGAACAGGAGAGAAGCAGAACCAGTAAGAAAAGTACGTAAGAGAGATAGTGAAGATAGAAAATGCATAGACCGAACGAGAGACGGAGAAGAGAGAGAGAGAGAGAGCAGAGCAAGAGATAGAGCTGGATCTACCGAAAATGAGAAAAGGAGAGAAGCAGAACGAGTAAGAAAAGTATGTACGAGAGATAATGTAGAGAGAAAATGCAGGGCAGGAGACAGTAAAGAGCGAACGAGGGGCAGAGAAGAGAGAGAGAGCAGAGCAAGAGGTAGAGCTGGATCTATCGAAAATGAAAAAAGGAGAGAAGCAGAACGAGTCAGAAAAGTACGTACGAGAGATAGTGAAGATAGAAAATACAGAGCAGGAGACAGTAAAGAGCGAACGAGAGACAGAGAAGAGAGAGAGAGCAGAGCAAGAGATAGAGCAGAATTTATCGAAAATGAGAAAAGGAGAGAAGCAGAACGAGCCAGAGAAGAACGTAAGAGGGAAAGAGAAATATCTAACAACAGAGAAAGCAGAAAAGATAAAGAGAAGGACGGTAAAGAGCAAGCAAGAGTACGGGATAGATCTATCGAAAGAAAAAAGCGAAAGTTAGAAGAGAGCGAACGTCGAGAACAAGAAAGAGAAAGAGATAAGTATAGAGAACAGAAAAATCATAACAAAGCTGAGAACGATAGAAAAGATGGAAAAAGAGAAAGAGATAGATCTTATGAAGAGGAAAAAGTACGCATGAAAGAACGTATAAGAGACAAATCATATGAGCACGAAAGAAGAGAGAGAAAAAGATAGTTCAAACAAAAGAAAAATAATGCGTTAATCCATGTTTATTTTCATGTATTTTATTAAGTTGAATAAAAATCAGAACCAGTATTAAAATTAGTTGCACGTGTCCTACGCGTAAGATACATGTTAACTATACCATTTTTATATTCATGTCAGAAACATCCCCAAAACATGTTTGTGAATGAAAGTTCTACATGTAGATTTCGGTCATAATTTGCATGTTAGCCACACGTATTCAAGAATATGTAGCTAACATGTATCTCACATGTGAATCGCATACAATCCTTTTTTCGCGGGCGACGACTTTGGGGGGGCGATATGCGAGCCGAATGGGAATTGGAGTTTGGAAATTGGTTTTGCGAGGCGAGGGTTCTTTGAATGCGCGAGGGAAGTCCGCCGCCACCGCCTCTGCGAGGGAGTTTTATCATCCTTGGTGTATTCGTTGTGCAACGTTTTTTTATGGAAGAATATTTTTGCGTGCGAAATGTTACCTGAAAAAATTTTATTTAATTACAGGGGTCTCAAGAAACTTTGAGAAATCGGGCGGCGTGCGAAAACTCGAAAATAAACGAGAAGTCTGGAGAAAAGGGATCGGGCGTATGGACACAGAGGCCGCATCGAAAACTTGTGGCGGAGAGAGAGAGAGAGAGAGAAGAGCCGGAGGGTTCGGCGTATCTGCTGGTGACTCGAGGAGTTACCTCACATCGCCGACAGGCTGGCTGCCGTTCGCGCGAGTGGCGAGTCGTAAACTGAATCGACGAAAACTGGAAGTTCGATTTCGCCGACTCCGGACTTCTCTTATATTGGTTATGGAGTTTGCAAAAGGAAGGTCGAGGGATATATCTCGTTGTAATCCGCCGCTCTTTCTCTCGTATAGAAAGAAAACACAATATAAACGAACTTTCTATAGGAAAATTTATTTCTCGTCACACCTCGTACAACGCTAAAAATACAAGCTCCAAGTGTCTTCGCCTATAAATTCCAATTAGCCGTCGAAGTATCCAAGAAAAATTCTCGAAAAGCCGCACTCGTCCTTCCACTAATTCCTCGAGTACGAAAAGCGGCTCCGAAATAGAAACAAGAGGCGGGGATGAAAAAGTTTAGCGCGACGTCCTTGTAAATTATCCCGAGATTCCCGCGTGTGCTCTCGCGACGGAATAAAAAGCTCGCCAAGCCAGGAAGAGATCATCGACTCGCGACGGATAAAAAGATTAAGGGCTCCCGCAGTCGCCGCCGCGTAAAACAAATTTATAAATAACTCTCGTACAGTCTTAGCGTTGTGTAACGCGAAAGTTCACGAGCGCGGAAAGAATTTTAGTGTTGTCTTTTTTTTTCCATACATAGGAGCGATTGAAATTCATTTAAAAATAAGCCGCGCGAATCTTGCGTAACAGGCTGCTAACAAAAAGCCAGACAAAACTCTTGAGAAGTATGTCCAAAAGGAAGAACGGAGAGCTCGTGGAATATAAACTTTGTTGCAATATATAGCTCGCGCTCGTCGGGAATTTAAAGGTTGCGCGCGCGAGGGGGAGAAGGCAAAGTTTAAAATGAAAAAAGGCACGCGTGAGTTTATACATACACAGGCGGAAGAAAGTTCGTCGCGCCGCTGCTACTCCTCGGGTTTTCGTTTACCCGGTGAATCTTTTTTTCGGCCGACGGCTATCGCTGAAGATACTTATACGTGTCAGAATCTTTCAGCGCGAGAGTTGATCTTGCCGGCTGATTCTTTATCGTTTGGAATTTGGATTTTTGCAAGCTGGTGAGAAAGACAGTTTGAACGTATCTCTTTTTAATTAAACCAGCGAAAAATTCTAATTTACAAAAAAATTAAACCTTTTCCTCTCTCTACTCTGCAGATCGGGCTTCATTTTTCTTTCCTCTGAATATCGATTTCACCTCGGAGTCAAACAAGAGAGAACAGCGCGCGCAATGAAATCCTAGTCCCGTCGCGCAGCGGCGTATAACACAAAAGACAAAACAGGAGATACAGATTCGGCGCAGCGAGTCGGCCGACGACATCCGCGAACCGTTCATGTTTATTGCCCGGGGCTCCCGCGGTGCACCTGCACACGGCTCTCTCCCCAGGATCAACCTTGCCGGCAGTACACTCGCGAAACGAGATATTCGCATGTTGCGCAAACAGTAGCTATACACGAACCGACGAGTCCACGTCGTTGTATACATTTCGCCGCCTGGCTTTTGTTCTACTCCCTCGGGTATATACACGTAAGACGCCGTAATTTTGTTTTCGTTGCAGTGTACGTTTTGCGGTGGGGATGTACACAGATGTTGTTGATGTTGACTTTTGGATTGTACGTATACGCAACGAAACCTGCAGTTTTGAATTTAAATGTAGACATTTTCACGGATGTAGCGCCCGGTTGCAAAGTGCTCGTTGAATATTTAACCGCGTCAAATTCGGAATGCGAAGCTAACCGTAAATTTGGATGGATGTAATGGAACACAGTGACGGAAAGCTATGCTTTGTGTGGACGCATACTGTTGTTTACGTTTAATTAAATGGGACTAGAATGAGTCCGCTGTTTAGTAGTAATATTCGGCATATTACATTTCTGGAACTAGGAAAATTGCAAGTCCACAGCTCCCACCAGAAGAAATCCACCATAACCTCAAACAGCCTTGTCACTCGAGCCTAAACACACCCCTTTCTAGTCTAGCTAGCCGTAAAAAGTCCCCTCCTGCAGCAGGCGCGCGTGTTTACACGCCGAGGCACGATAATAATAATTCAGGACTAAACGCTACACACAGAGTTCAAGTTCGCGTCATTCGATCTTCGCTTTGCGGCAGGAACAGCAACAGCAGCAAAACCCATAGATACAGGTATATAGATGGACGGCGAGTGGTGCCTGGAACGCGCGACGCTGCCTATATTGATTTCGGCGCGGCGAGTCGGCGCTACAGCGGCAGCAAGTCAAAGTGAATGAACAAACAAGAGGAGGCCGTGGCTGGGAGGGGTTTACGGGGAAAATTTAATTACCGCGTACGCCGAGTGGGTTGAACAAATTCGTATAAACAGCAGTTCGCACGCGGGGTTGAGAGAGAGGACGCAAAGGGCCGGCAACAGCGCGAGAGATGGAGAATTTTTGAGGCTGGGATTAATGATGATCGATGAAATTGGTTATTGGCGGAGGATCCTGAGAGAGCGAGTACATTACACGGCTGTGCATGTGTATGGGAAAGTTTAATTAACGAGAATTTATCGCGAGATTTGATTGTGGATGCGATACTCTCGGTATACGAATGAATAATTGCGCGAGCTAACAATGGTAGTTGCTTTTTTTTTGGAGGGCAATTTGTAATATCGCGGATGGCTGGTACTGATAACACGCTCGCTCGTCGGCTGTATCGGTAACTATTATTAATTATGCTAATTTTGCATCGTGCATCGCGTCAGTGGGAAAATGCGCAGTTGATTAAACCGCGAATTACACGCGAGTATGCGGTCGAAAGAAGGCAACTGAAATAATGAAAAGTGTTTTTTTCAGTCTGAACAAATTTTTCTTCTTCAGAATCGATCGATACCGATAAATCAAAACAACATTCGTTCAACACTACCAGTTGAAAGAACGCGATTCGATGCGCATCGAGCGAGTTTATATTTAAATTCGCGACTGCGACTAAGATCATTCAACCCACGTAAAGCCATCAACGCTCGAACGTAGAACAAAAAGCTTAAAGCCGTGGCTAAAGCTCTCAAAAAGCTTCATGGAAATGAAAAATCGAGTCACAAGCAGCAGCAGCGGCGACGATAAATCCAACGCCTCTCTCGAGCACAACAGTCGCACCAGGGCATTGTTCCTCACCTCGCGTGCGCGCTGACAGGGTTGACTTGGGGGAAAAAAATGTAGAGGCGCCTCGATCCTGCGGAGAAAGAGCGGAAAAGCAAATAGACGAGCGTGCCGTGCGCGCATGTAACGAGGGGTCGTGAAAGTCAGTCGCGAAGTAGAGGGTCGAAAGTGTGTGCGTTGCGAGGACGACGCGAGAAACGCGCTGTTCCACTAATTACAAGCGCGCTGCTGCAGTTTTTTTATTGTTTATTTTGTTTTAGAGAACGAGGAGCGAGCCGCCGGAGAGTGGAGTATAGTGCAGCGGAGTAGTTGAGCGCTTTGTACTTTGTCGGAGCTGTGCATAATTTGATTAAACTTTTTTTTTAGTAGTGGCGAGGGAGGCGCTCTCTGTGTTTCTCGCGCGGTGTTGGCCGGGGTTTTACAACTGCTTTTTTACTCGACTTTTGGTTTCGTTGAGCAGAGGAAATTATGAAATTTAATTGCGTTGTTTTTATGATTCATTATTGCAGCTGTAAAAAAAAAATGATTCGAAGTGTAGTGCATAATAAAGAAAGCGATAAGGAAAGCCGTTAATTTGAGAGTGATTCAAAGCGTATCACTGGCACCACAGGAAATATTTCGTTGGCTGATAAAAGTGGACGCGTTCGTGTTCCGTTCTGATTTTCGTTGTTCAAACTAGAGCTCTAACTTGAATCGTTGGGAGATAACGCGTTTTATGGGTTCAATGAATTCTTTTTTTTTTCTAGTCCCAAAACAAATAGGGTTACTGCAACGCCGAGGAAAAATAATATTTGTTTTTCATATCCTTTGACGATTCTGACCAAATTCCGTAAAAGGTACGGGTCTCAGTAATGCGAAGGGAATCGTTGCTGGTTGCGTTTTCATTGCGAAGCGACATAACAAACATATCCTCAGGACTAATAAGTACTACCGTTACCAAATTGCTTGGAGCAAGATTATAGCCTAATATACTAACAGGCAGTTTATAGCGCGAGCGGTTTCAGCAGCAGGCCCGACAAGGCGTTTTTGGCATAGAAACACACCTCCATAATATATACACTCGGTGCGCAAATTGTCACGAGGGAAATGGAAAAGTGCCCATGCGCCACCTATCGTCAAATCCAGATACTAGAGCGTTCAAGCGGTGGGGGGGGGGGAAGCCGGTCCATGACTGATTTACGGCTACTCGCGTTTGACCGTTAACTATATAAACGTCCTAGCAGCTCTCGCGCGAACTTGACAGCGTGAACTTGACCGACGGCAGCAGCGGCGACGTGTCGACGAAAAAAAGAAGCCCTCTCGGCACAGCAGCGAACGCCAAAAATGCGACGGCGACAGGAGAGAAGAGAGGAAGCGAGGCGTGCAAAACATTCCTTCGCGTCGAGAGGGAGCCGAGAAATGTATATACACAAGTACGAGTACATAGACGCGGCGGCGGCGGCGGCGGCGGCGGCAACCTGTCGAGGCCATGCACATTGTTTACGTCTCTTCTTTATGCGCACAAGTGTACGCGCGACGACCCCGGGGAAGGACCTTTCAAGCCGAAGAGGTCGAGAGACTCTCGGAGTTCATTTCTTCTTTCGCACAGGGGGTTGGAATTCGAAGGAGGAGGAGGAGGAGAGGAATTCGGGAATTCCGAGATGCCGTTATGGCCGACGGTAATTGAAAAGAGCCGATCTGATAGCTACTTCATTTTGCGGAAATGCGAGAGAGAGAGCGCCTTACACTTTCGATTTCGAGATAAGGATGATTAAATTCCGAGTAAAATATCTTGAAATTAATAAATCTCCAAATATTACACGGCGAGATACAATCTACGATATTTCAAATCCAACAGCCTATAACCCGACGCAGCGTATCTCACGTTCGTCAAACGGACAAACTTAAAATTGAACAGGTAAATTCCACCGAGAGGATTTTTTCAAAAGCTCTCTTTCCAACTCGCTGCCGTTGCTGCTGTGCTTCGGAGTCTCGCTCGCGCCAGGCAATAAATTATGGTAATCGGCAGCTGCGGGAAGAAGTGATACATTCAGCTCCTGAATGGCGCAGCACATAAACTATCTTCCACGTGTACTATATAGGCGAGAGAGTGTACTCCCGTATGGCGCATATATTGATTCTCCGCGGGAGATAAGGGGATGCATCTATTAAAACGGTTGCAGCGGCAGCAGCAGCAGTGCTTATGCGCCGGATAACGCGTTGTCGAATAAGTAGATATACGCTGCACAGAGGCGGAGGAGAAAGAGCGAGAGAGATAGAGAGCGAAATAATGGAGGGCAATGATGTGTGCATAGGTGCAGAGAGAGTGAGAGGGCGCGAGGGAAAGTATTTACCGAAGAGAGGCGTTTTATTTGAATTAGGGTTACGTCAGCGGAGTTATCTCTTTCTTGCGCGAGGAGGATATAGACAAAGAGTGGCACTGTGCGCTGAGTTGTTGTGACAATGGCCTGCAAACTGCTGGCGGAAACGGTGAGACATGACGTTTTTATCTACGGCGGCAATGAATGTACAGCATCTGATCGTGCGACTCTCTTCGAGCTTTTCGTCAGGTTTAATAGGTTCGATGTATTCAGCAGAGCTTTGATTACTTGAAAAATTATCTACGCGGAAGTCGTTCGTACGAATAAGATAGCGATGCGAGGGGCATTTTAAAACCCACAAAGTTTTCCTGAATACGTAATATCGATTCACAAATCATTTCATGTTTCATGTAGGTTAAAAAAAAAGTGATACCTAATCGGAAAAAAAAGCCTCCGATCCGACAAGCGCGAGGACTCTTTGATGACTTTGCGTAACCGACGGCAGCAGCGGAGCAACGACAACGACGACTTAGATATTCCAGAAAAACGGGTTCTTTACTCGCGCGCACTCGTATACGTCTACCGCTTCTGACTCGTGTACACACCGCGCGACTGCTGCCCGGAGGGGAACACGAGGATTCGCGCGGAAAACGCGTTCTGTTTATCCTATCTCCTCCTCCGTCGTCGTCGTCGTCGTCGTCGTCGTCGTTGTCGTATAAGTCGTGTGTCGGGAGCTGCGGAGAGCGGAAAGAGTCGCTATAGTGGCAAAAATTTGTAGCGGTGTATCCGCGATCAATCTTGTTAATTTGTAGCCTCGTTTGTAGCTTGGTATCCGCTTGTATAGAGATTGTTTTGCTGGAGATTCGCTGAGCGATCATTACCGCTGACAGCTTGCCTCTTCATTATCTGGAAATTCGCGGCAAAACGATGTAAATGGAAAAGAGGGGAAAAAAAAAACGTCGGCGGAAACCTTGAGGATCTCGCGAGCGACCAAAAATGACATTGTAAATTTGCTGGCCGTCGCGTTGCATAACAATCGACCTCATGCAAGGCAAGAGCTAATGGCCTGGCTCTTTCTCGGAGGAGAGTCGTAGCGCGCCGCTAACTGCCCTAGGTCACACACGTGTACGTATATATTTACGGATACACACAGACACAGAACCGCGCATGCACACACGGGGCACGAGGCTGCTGCTGTTGCTGCCTTTCTCGTTATGCAATCGGCGTGAGTGCGAGGCGCCTGATGCAAAATAAATACGTACGTGTACACATGGTGCGCTGCTGCGAGGTTTTCTCAGAGAGCACAAGAGCTACGAGAGGGGACTAATCGCGAGCTGCACGAGAAAACGAATGGCGAGGGGGGCAAGCATTTTTGCAAGCTTCCAGCGGCAGCAGCAGCGGCATGGAATGTATATTTGTCGATTGTGAGTTATTGAAGACGTTCCGTTGGCTTCTGGTTTGTTTGTCTATTCGCGAAAGATGAGTTTTTTTGCCGTTGATGCGTTTCTGTGTTCGATATACTTACACGATGCTGATGATGACGTGCGTTTGGAGGATTGTTTCCCTTAATTAGCCGGCGATTTGCATTTAATCTTCCGCGAGTGATCTTTTTCGTTCGCTTGTCTCGTCGAGAGAGTGTATGTATCGCAATGCACAGGAGATATACTCACTTATTACTTTAATTGAACGCAGCCTCGGGGCGGTACAAATTGCATAAGTCGATGCAAAAACCCGGTTTACGCTATCCCGTTAATAGCAAGGCATCTTAGTATTCAAAAGAAATCGTCATCGTAACAGTCGGGGCGTCGCGCGAGCCAAAAAATCGCGTGCTTGATTATTAGTCAGTTCATCGGCTTGTAATTCGCGTGTAATTTTCGCTATTCGAAAACATAAATACTCGCCTCCTCGCGTCGAGTATCAAAGATGCGTTGCGCAACGTTAATGAACGTGCAAATTCGCGTATTTGTTTCAAGAGACACGCGTCGAATCGTAGAAACTCGAGAGTCATCGAAATTGAAAGTATATTCAACGCGTATGAATCAGATTAGCGTCAAAAGTTCCAAAAGAAAAAAAAAGTAAACAAACCCCGCCACCATCGAGAAGCTGAATCGCGTCGCCCACACGCAGACAAAAAGTCCATAAACTACCTTCATTACACCTTTCCGTACACACCAAAAACAAAAGGTAAGCACCGGCCGGCCCCCAATCAAGATCGCCGCCGTCATCGGGCACTACTTACTCTCCCAATCTTTTTCGCGAATCGGCGCTCGAGCGCGCACGCAAAACAAACAAACGAGCGAACCCGGAAGAGCCCTGCGCGTCCTTCGCACGGCCGCTCCTGGAGATCGCCCGCGGTTTCCTCGTACGCATTGTGCGTCCCGAGGCTATAACGCGCGCTCTCCTGTAGGTATGCGCGCGAGTAAGTACACACGCATACACATCGACGACGTCTCAAGTTCAAGTTCAGAGGCGGTTGGTTTTATGTTGTACATACTTACGTGTGCGTACTTTCACTGGCGCGTGGGACGACGCTTCGCCGAAATTTTTCGTTCCACGTAACGTTCAGCGTGGGTCGATATGAATTCTTGGATCGATGGCTCGTGTTCGAGTGTCTTGAAGAACATTTTCTTCGATCCGCTTGGTTGAACGAGGGAAAACGCAGCTCGGAACGCAAAAATAAACGGCGCTATCTCGGTCGATAAGGTTCGTACCTACTCTACTTATTAATGGGCCGGGAAGAAAAATAAGTGGGAAAAATGCCGGAGACAAATTAATGTTTACGCAGCCTCATGAATTATCAAACCAGTCCGATAAATACGATCGGTCTCGCTTCTCTTGCCCTGCAAACGCAGCTAACTGTGCTAATAACCGTTGCATTCTGATCTGCAATGATAAGCCGTGGCAGGACATTAATTTTTGGCAAAAGGAAACTCGGATGCCTGCGCGTTTATCCTACTCGTGCAGTTCTGCACAAGTATTTATCTCGTATTTACGGGAATTCCTTGCACAAGCGTCGCGAGTGACTCCGGTCGACATAAGTCTGAGATAAATAACCACAAAACACCAACCTTATAAAACATCCAAACGAAGTAGCATCAGCTGCAGTGGCTCGTCGGGCAATCCTTGGCTGCAGGCAGTCCTGTTACTTTTTCGAGAACGGCGGGACACCGGCACACAGCAGCACGACGATAGTAAACAAAATACTCCCCGACTCACTGTCACAGTATAGCCGCGCACTCAAATAACCTCAAAAACCAAAAAATTCCGTCGCACTCGTTCCCGCTCACAGAACCTGCTAGGCCGACGTTTCACCGCGGCTATAACGACCTGCAAGTGCGTAAAAACCAAGTAAGTATAAAAATCACTGTCACACCCCGAGAGCCAGAGGAGAAAAAAGCAACCGTGCTGTAAGCTGTTTATCGTTGACACGCGAGAACTGTAAACAAACAACCGAGTGTTTACAGTGCAAGAACTGAATACGAGGCGCCGGTTGACGTTTAGCTGATAAGCAGAGCTGTAGACACGGAGGGGGGGACGATCGGCGCGTCCTCAACTCCTCACGCTTCGAACTCGCGCTCGCGACTGTCTGGCTCGAGACTCGGGTTAGGAGCGAACGGCCGCGGCTAGCGCCGCCGCGCGGAAGCCGCTCGCTTCAATGGAAAACCTTTCGCGACTGCATTTGCATTTTGCAGCGGCGAGAGGATTGCGTTTTTTTGACTTTGAGTTAAATTTTAGTTTTAAAAGGATGAGGCTAACCGGGACAGTTACAATATACACCCTTTGTTGTACAATATTTTCAAGGAATGAAATGGTACAAAATTTGCCGGTTATACTTACATAAGGTATTTTCACCTTTTCTTATAGCTGCGCCTCGCCCAAGTTGTGTACGATATTCGTTACATGGCGCGTACGGTACAATTAAAAATTAAATCCATTATTACAGTTCTTCATATAACCCAGTGCGATAATTGTGCAGTCACGTGGTGCATTTCACGCTCCTCCTTGCGGTTGAGTTTAATATTTCATGAGAAAAAGTGTGTATACCTATCTATATTGCACGAGGAGGTGCCTTGTGGGAAACCTAGCGTGTCATATAGCAACAATCGTATTACGGAACATTTCTCCTTATTTCGCATAAAAATTTCACATTTTCTTTTGCTATTGAACCTCGTTTTCTTCCTGTACGCGCCTAGGCACGCAATGTTATTAAAAAAAAAAAATACCAGCATATGGGCACATTTCATCATTCCAGAATTCATAATCTAGCGTTTTATATCTTCGCATTTATTATTCAATTTGCTCGTAAATTAAGCAGCATAGATGTACATATATGTAGGTACGAATCCAAACGCAAGCGCAGAAGTCAAAAGCACTCAAATCGAGCAAAAAAAGGCGCGACGCACGCGCACAAGTGTAAGAACGGACCGTCGTCGTAAACAATTAGCTTTTTGCGAGCCCTGCGAACACGCGAGGCATTCGGAAGTGTTGCGACGCTTTGAGAGGGGAGATCTACTGGTGCTGTCGTTGTTGTTGTTGTTGTTGTTGTTTTCTGTCGCTCTGCGATCTTTTGTGTTTCGTGCACTGTCACGAGCCGATGCCCTTTTTCTCCGTCTCTTTGTTTTGAGGGCCGCGAGAGACTAAGTACTGATGGCTCTTTATCGAGGCAATAAAGTGAGCCCTTCGGGACGGAAAGAGAACGTTGAGAATTTGCGACGTATGCGTGCAAAATCGATTCGATAACAGCTCTGCCCTTGCGAAATTTTCAGCTGATGATTATGCTTTATTGATCTTCGCGTTAGTATGATTGCCCCGGTGGTATCATAATTTGAAAAATAATCGATTTTACACACACTTGACTGTTTCTATTCTATACAAATTATTCACATTTGATAAAAAAAAACTTATTTCCATTAATTGTATACTTTGAGCTTAATCGAGTTATTTTCCCTCTATTCTCTTGGCTCTCTCGAACTTCCTGCAGGATACCCGAGACTGGTCAGAAAGTGCCACAGGGGATCTAGTTTCATTTGTTATCTCCTCTCTCTCTCCCTCTCTTTCGCTTTCCCCCTGACTCGCTTCACTCTACGTGTACAGCTCCTCCCTCCTTCTCGGCCCCATCTCGTATCTTTCGTCTCACTCTCTTTTAAGGTATTGCGTTTCCCTCTTCCTCTCTACAGTATATCTATCTATATAGGGAACATCGGAAGCGGAAACGACTGGTCACATTTCTCGCAGTTTTTTGGAAAGAGATGTGGCGCTCACGTATTGTAAAGGCTAGATTTTTATTGATTTTGATAGGTTTTATTTATTAAAATATGCAATAGTTCTCTTTATCTCTTTCTCGTAAAAAAGAAACTAGTAAATGTATTCAAGTACTTAGGGACTATGCCTGAAGAATTAAAAACAAACATTCAAATCCACAACCACAGATTAAAAAACCAATACTTCATTTGTTGACTTTCGTTTTTATTATTAAAGATTATACAAGTTTCTAAAGGTGGGAACAGCATGGGCTTGGTCGCAAAAGAAGACGATATTAAATCAATTATTTTGTCATACAATTATATAAACATTAACTCAGTTTCGCACGAGCACACGAAGAGACCAAGTAAAATTGACGACATACATACGTAGAAGTGCGTGTCTCCTGTGCGCAAAATTATAATAATACACACCTAGAGCCTTCATTGATCATTTTAGAATAAATTGTTCAGTCTACGCGCATTATTTTCAAAATGTTTGATCATATATCCAAAACTTAAACCTCAAAATTTTTTCTATATTCGATCGATCAACTGGTTTTTTATTCGAATTTTTGTCATACTTTTACATACTAACATTACGTAATTCATCATTATTATCATGTCTTATTTCACGAGATCAAGCGTCATTGCGAAACCAAACATTCGCCTCGTTATCATTTGAAATTCGCCTTCTAATAATTTTTATATACCCATGCCAAAAATTGGTCCCATTGAAATTTTTCTTGTATTTCGATCAGGAATATTCATGAGAAAATAGAACAGAGTCAAAAAGAGGCAAACGCTCGTTTTGCAAGTACGCCACCTAAATACATCAAATGAAAGACTTAAATGATTCATGTACAATCGGTTTCAACGCGCAAAAATATCACCTTTAGTTTCATTTGCAATGAAAAAATTTATCTGCATTATTAACTATTCTTAGCTGAACAACGCGACGTTTAATCATTGCAACAAAAGTAAAGTATCGCGCGTGCCATGTGAAATCAAAAGATATATTATGGCACCAATCATTAGTTTTTATCTAAAAACACAATTCTTTCTCGATTATTTTAAACCACAAAAAGATGCTTAAATAACTAAGCAAATCTACTCAAACCAATTGATCGATCTACTTCTTCAATTTTTGTTTGCTAATCGTTAACATAATGTAAACATAAAACGAATGTAGAAAAGAAAACAGTTACTTTACATAACTCGAGGAAAAGTGGACGACCATACGGAAGTGAAAAGATTTTGTAATCAAAAAACTACCTAATGATTGTGATTAAAGCTACTACAAGGACATACATTCAGATGCACATTGGCGAAATGCTAGTGCGAATGTCGTAAAAGTAGGCAGTGCATTACTGGCAGTGGCGCGTTTTTCATTTTTTTTTGTGCTCATTCTCAATATTCTATTTCACTCCGAAATGGTATATACATCGTTTTCCACGTCCACTTATAATACGTATAAAAGCAGAAGAAACTCAAAATTGTCTTCTCATCGCGAGGGTAAATTATAATTCCTAAGTTTACCGAATGTAAACAAAAATATTTACACTTACACATATAAATACAGGACATTGTTTGCTATACGAAAAAATTAGAACTAAATCGATCTGCGAATGCAAAAAAGTTACATCGTTACAAAAACTCACGTAAGCATTCGAGAATATTTCAATGCGTTTTAACAGCGACAAACGCGAATGAAATCTATATTAAAGATTATTATTTGCTTCTTCGATTACAATAAAAATCTCTAGGTATAAAAAAAGATTCTCGCTCGCAATAATCTAAATACAAAAACAAAAAGAATGTTTTAATCAGTTTTGGACATTTTCAACATTGATATTACGTTTCTTTGATTGATTTAATTTTTTTTTTCATATATATTTTCGCAGAATTATATTAATAAGTATTACAGTTAAATCAAGATTGAACAAAAATCTTTCAAACATCAAAAAATTTCTGTAAAAGTGCCCAATACCGTGTCATATAGAAAAAAAATCTTATATTTGCACGCAATGTTCTTATAGAAGGCTCGTCGCATTGTAATGTAACAAAAAACAAACCTATTATAAAGAGTCATTTCAGCTTTTCTGGCGCTTCCGCTGCGCCTCGAAAAATACAATAATCATAAATGTTAAAGAAAACACCGTATCTATCTTTCTGTTCGTTTGTGATTCTCGTCTCGCATAATTCACCTAAACTATGTACAAAAAAAGGTTACCCCTGATATCGACATTTTACGGGGGGTCTACAGAGATCCTAGGGATTACACGTTTCTTGGGTAATTGAAATTTTTCGCACGTTATTCGAGGATAATTAGCGCTTCGGTAGTTAATAGTTTGTATGTTTGCTTTTTTTAGCGAATAGTATGCAGCAATATATCCTACAATTAATAATCATTAATAGCTAAAAAGTCGCCCCTAAAAGAACGCTTTCACTAACGTTCTTTATCTTATATATCTCATCCTTATACAATTATTACATGTAGTGGCAGTGTTTCCTCAGCTGGTGTGTATGTCTTTTGAGTTTCTTACACTCTTTTTTATCTTACCTACTCGTTAAATCGCGTTCTATTCATCCATTTATTTATTAATTTTTTTACTTATTTTCTGTTTTTACTTTACCGTATCTATATGTATGTACATTTACAACTGGCAGTATCGTTACAATAATCACGAACGCCTATTCTCGATCAAATCTCCATCTTCACTTCTTCGTTCATTCGTCTGTTAATCTTTTTCGATTTTACAAATACCCTATGTTCCTTATCGTATCATTATGATATTGAACAAAAATCAACACCGACAATTTGACAATTTCAACCTGTCGATTTGAATTTTCGTGAACACGACACATTGTTCTTTTTATCACTCTAATCTTAACGGTTTTATTTTCTAGCCATACATGATATCGATTTACGACATTACAGATTTCTTTTCTTCTCTTTTTGAACATTACGCTTTGCTCTAGTATCACTCCAGCGTGGAAAATATACAACACAGCCTTCGCATTTCTGACCCGTGTGAGGGAAACAGCTCTTAAGTCAAAGAATCTGAATTAACGACGAATATAGTGCATCAATGTAGCATGACTGACAACACACAAAGATTTGTCGTTAACTAAATTCTCTTTTGGTCTCGCGGCAAAATGCAAGTATGCGATCAATCTGCCAGTAACTGACTACCGTCAGTCAGAATTGTTTGTTTTTAGGCACAACTTTTATTTCTTGGGTTATTGGTAACAGTATTGTTAACCCGTGTGAGTCGGAAATATATGTGCATCAGCACATAAAGTCTTGTATTCAAGTATATCAGGCAGTTTTTAAATTGCTTCTCTAATGAGTATCATGCACACAGTTGAAAAATATTACTTTTATAATATGAAATACCCTGTTTTTATTAATGAATTTTCAATCATTAAAATCAATTGCCATTACGTTTGACAAATCGTAATGTTTTTTTAATATTTGTTTCGCGTTTATTTTTCAACTGTGATCTTACTCTTAGAAAATGTAGTATTTATAAGAGATTTCACATTATGCAACGCAGACAATAGTATTTTTGTCATTTGTTAAATCTTAGAGAAAGTCTTATTGATACTAGTTATATTACTTTTGTGCATCACAAGGAAGATCAAGCAAAACTTCGCATACTTGTACTTCGACCACGCTCCACACTTAGCAGAAAGGATGAAGACGATATGTGGTACTCGAAAAACTAATGTATATTAAGAGCGCGTCAAGCATTTGAAAAAATAATTTGCGCGCATTCACGGAATTCGGTAATAGTAATTTGTACATTTGATCTTCCCTTCATCAGTGAGACACTGGCGAAGGGGCAACGCGACACGTTAAAAATACACGACGTTTTACCACGGAAGTACAGATATCTTCCATTTCAAGTACAACCCAGGCGATCGAAATCTCTACGTATTTACGAATTAGAATTAGTTGTCAATTTTTTTTTTTTTTTTTCGAGCAAGTGAGTGAGTCATTCTTAATTCTTTCGCTTATCGAGCTTTCAGTCTACGGCAACAAAAAACATTTTTCGATTCAGTCTGCTTTGTGGCTACAAATAATTTTGTATGAATCACGTGACTTCTAGGAATTAAAATCGCGCGATGACGTGTTTATTTATTGGGTATGGAATTTACAAAGTAGACTGCGAAAATTGTTTCTTTCGCGAAAGACGTCAACCCCAAGTAGGAAAAAAATAGCGTACGGCTTTAGCGATCTATATTTTCTAGCTTAGATCTATCTTGCTAGTCTTGACAGTTTCTCCAAAACAAGATTCGTTACATTTTCATTTGAAAAAATAAAAACTTAATCCCGTTTGATGAATCTATCAAAGACTAACAATGTTTCGAAATGCCTACGGGCCTCGAGCCCAGAATCCTCTCTTGAAGTGTATACGTTCCTATCGTTTGGAGGCGTGAGATGAAACGTTGCGATTGCTCAGTGGTCGAATATATATATATATATATATATATATATTTCCCTTAGTCTTCTCCTTTAACGGAAAAATGTCTTCTATGTCCTCGTATCATTTGCCCTTTCTATTGTTTAACCACGACGAGTGTCCAAAATAGTTTAATCCAGGGGGGCCGATGTCAGTTATCGATTGAATCCTTAAGGCAACCAGAGTGATTATTTGTAATTGTATTTTCCTTACAACTGTCTTTTTGTGTTTTTCGGTATGAACACTTCCGCCCTTCATTCGTTTAAAAGATTCGCTAAAACGCTGTTGAGGCACTTTCGAGGCTCTCTCAGGATCGTCGTCGAACTTTTAAAACGTCAA
Organism: Pteromalus puparum; assembly: GCA_012977825.3. Taxonomy (NCBI): domain Eukaryota; kingdom Metazoa; phylum Arthropoda; class Insecta; order Hymenoptera; family Pteromalidae; genus Pteromalus; species Pteromalus puparum. Next base: position 722,330 of record CM053171.1, on the reverse strand, counting down.
TGATCCCACGCTCTTACTTTTTGTTAGGCTGGACTTTAGAGAGTAGCGTGTTTTGGCAGTTCATCTGGGTAGTACTATCGATTATAATATCGTAGCTGGGTTGTTCTTCGTAGGTTCTTTTAAAAGATTATTCGTGCTTCGTAAAACTTGCGTTCATCGCTTATTGTTTGTCTGAAGAAGTTTTTTTTTTAACGGAGTTTAGATCATGCAGGTGTTGGCTCACGTCACTCAGTCAGTCGGTTTGTTCTTGCGTTTGCTCGATCGTCGCAGACTAGACAACAACGGCGCTACCATCTCTATCGCGGATCCCTGTTGAAGAATCAACTGTTATCATTTCAACATAAACTAATCGTAATTGCTTTTTCATGTTTTTTTTTTTAAGCTTGGCGGTGTTAATTACCAGGTGTACTTGAACGATGGTATCTCGCTGGCATCACGTGCTCCTCACGGGTTTCCTGTGCTGTTTGACTCGATGCAGCGGAGGCTTGCCAGCGTTCAAGGCTGGATAGAGTGCAAGATTCATCTCGTCTGGCTGTTTAGCAGCAGCCGTACGTATGGCTACATACTTCGTCTTGCACATCTCAGACTCCAAGACCCATTCGTCCGGCTCGCTGTTGATTACATAAGAAATTTGTAATTTACACTTGACATTATTACCAGTTTTGATACCACGATGTATCGAACGAAACTTACATGTCTTGTGGATGCCACCGCAGTAGCACTTTTGTTTTACCGTCCATTTCTACTCTTTTCGCTAAAACCTGTGGATTAAAATTTGTTTGTTCAGTACAGTACACGTTAAAAATGCGTAACGTGTTTAGCAAACAGTTATACGTACTTGACTAGTTAGGACCATCGAGTCTCCTGGGGTCTCGGCCAGGCGACCTTGCGTTCTCGTCTGCGCTAGTTCTATTAACCTATGCTGCAGGCTTTCCATAACACCTGGGTCGAAGTAGTCGAAAATTCGTGCTGAAATACAAATCGAGAACGTTAGGCGTAAGTTAAAATTATAATAAATCTAGAATCAGATAATGAAAGGACTGTTGAGGCACTCACCAGACCACGGCTGTCGTCTGTATCGCAACTTCTTTCCATTCCTTCTGACAAGCTTTCCGCCGCTGTCTGTGCTTTTTCTCGATGCAGTGTTACCGGTCTCGGACTGGTTGAAGTGGCCATTTACGTGCCTTTCGAGAGCAGTCTGTAAAAATAAAATTTCAAAATTAGTGGTTCGAAAATGATACTTTCCAGCGAATATTGTCAATGGACTCGGCCTCACTGACTGATTATATAAAAGTCTAATTACTTATTACAATCCAAGAGAATTGTATTTTCTGAAAAATGTTCAATGCAGAAATTAAGTTCAAATTAAGAAATAAATCAATGAAAACACTGTTTTCGTTGTCAAAATATACAATTCTCTTAGATGGCGCAAATTTTGTTCCATACTTGATTCTAAATGCGCGGACTATGTGATTTGAAAATGTTAACTTCTCGATCGATTAAGCGATCTCACGCTTACCTTGTCCTTTCGAGGACGGCCTACTTTTCTCACAAATTTTCTGCGAGCAAATTTTGCAGACATTTTTGAAACCTCTAAAGATACTAACAAGTCTCGGAGAACGACAGAAGGTCGATCAAGAGAACTGAGGTTGAAGAAGCAGCGGCTATTCTTTGCGAATGACCTATGAATGGATCCGCGATGAGAAAAGAACACTCAAAGTCCTATGTTTCTCGGTAAAAGATTTGATCGTGATTCACTGGAAAGTACCGTGTGAATAGAATTCTATGTCATTTTAAAGAAAGTAAAAGTCCATCAACAACAATGCGAGACACTGAACGTAGATCAACTTTGAGTTCGTTTTCGTAGTTTGAAGAGAAGGTAATGCGAGCAAGCATTACAACTCATTTGTTTGGAAACACGCAAACTAAACGTTGATCGGCGAGTTTTCTTATTTGAAATGATAAAATGCATAATTGCTTAAGCAGAAAGCAACAGCGTCGGTTAATAGGAAATAGAGCTGAAGATGTGATTGTCGCCAAAAGTCCTACTGACTACAAATGTATTTTCATCGCTTAGATCTCTCGAAAAAGCTTTGTAAGAACTCCCTGGAGCTTAAAACGACAAGAGCAAATTTTTCTATTGCGAAACGTTCCTGGTCAGGAAAATTGTCAATTTCGAAAGTATCGAAAACCATACATAAGCATGATTGCAGCTTGTCTCTATCGAGCAAGTGCTTGTGAAGTCTTTCAAGTAAAAATTAACCAACTAAATCACTCGAATGCTGAAATAACCTGACCAGGAGCTTGGGCGACGAATGTTTCACACACAGAATTGCTAAGTCGCACGGCGTATTTCAGCGAAAAATATCGTCGAAGCTATTTCCTTAACCGGCACTGATGATTTAAAATTTGAATAGCGAATGATAAGAACAAGAGAGAAAGAGAGCGACAAAAGATCGGTATATATATATTGTGCGTCGCTACAATCGATCGTTCGGTACTGTCTTACTAGTCGATGTTAATACCTACGTTATCCTCAGGATCACACACAGACTTTTGGGGGGGAAGAAGGCATACATCAGATATCCACACTCACACAAGATAGTCTGAATGCTCGTTGAGACGTTTGGGCATAAAGATTATTAGTGTTTACATTCTAAATATGATTCGATGTCCACAATTTTATTGGCCGAAGTTTATTATATCCAACTATATATCAGTAAGAGTTTCATTTCTACTTTTGTCTTCAAGTATAAAAAGTTAAGTAAATGTTAATTTTAAGAGAAATATTTAAAAGCACTTAATGTAATGTTTTTACATGTCAGACAATCGTTACGTTAATATTTTCAAACAAACTATTTTTTAAATTTATCATCTTTTCATAAAAATTAAGCAATTGCTTTTAAAATGTCTGTATAACATAGATGTTATTAGACCTCTTCTGATGATATTTGAGGTCCAGTTCATCTTCGATAATTATTCTACTAAAATATAAGTGATGATTTTGAATATAACGTCTATAAATAAGAGCATTGTAGGATTATCCCCACAAATTCCAAATAATACAGGAATCAAATAAGAAGATGAGTATTGCATGGATGAAATGACATGAGTGATGCACAAAGATTTCGCAGGATGATTCAATAATCATATGACCTCAAAAAATCGCAGCACTTTGACCTTTGCGCAGTGTAATTTCGAACATTTGTGTAGACATAAGAGCGAACCGGAATTACTTGCCGAAGAACGGGGGATTTGATTCATCATAAGTTCAATGTCAAAAAACTCCAGTTCGCTCCTTTACACGTCTACGTGCAGCGCTCGAAAGGTCAACGACGAAAAGGAGCTTTCCCTCAGGGATATTTTTCGAGCCATATAAGATATCAAATAGCATCGATGAATTCAGTATAATACACATTTCTGATGTCAATCAGTTTAATCGCACGCATGATCCAAAGTGCCGCTTTATTACCTGAGAGCTGAATCTACTTCCACAACCGTCGACGATGCATTGGAAGGGCTTGTTGCCGCCGTGGGACAGAACGTGTCGCTCCAACCATCGCCTGGAGCACGAGGTCCTTCCCTGGACCTTGCAGCCCTGCCAGTGGCAGACGAAGTTGTCACCGCCGGTCTGTGTGTTGATGTGCGCCGCCTAAAATCGATTTGGACCAGATGGATTAGTTACTTCAATGTAATTGGGCAAAACCGTTAGACGACGACGACGAATCTTACCTGCAAGTGCTCGAGGAGGGCGCTGCTGGTCTCGCAGTTGGATCCGCACTTGTCCCAGCGGCAGAATCCGCTGTCAGCGGCGTTCTGTCCTCGCGCCTTGCCGGGCGCCTTGGCGGGAAACCTGATGGTAGTCGGCGCCGAGAGTATGGGCGACAAGGAGCACGGGGTCGACTGTTTCGAGAGCTCGGAGCTATCCCTCGAAGACTCCTCCTCATCGTCATCCTTGACGGAGTCCGTCGGCGTGGGCGGCAGGATGAACCTGGAGAGAAGTTCGGATGGCTTGCCATTGCCGCTGGTCAGGTTGTTGTTCTCGTTGACGAGGATGGGCTTGGCGTTGTCCTTAAAACTAGGCTGTTCGTCGTCGAGACTCGTAGGCGTGGAGGCCAGACTCGGGGGCGGCGATTCGCTCGTCGGGCTGGCCTCGGAGGTGAGCCTCAGGTTGGAGATTTTACAGGATGGCAGTGTGGAGAGCACGTCGCTCGGGATTGGCAGTACGGGCAGTCCGTTGTTCTTCATCGCGATACTCGTCGTCGATTTCTTATCCGCGGAGGCGTGGTGGTGCTTGTTTCGGGATTGCAGGCCGTTGGCGGCCTTCGACAGGGCCTGCACCTCCCAGTCGGCGGCAGCGGTGCCGCTGCCTCTGCTCGACTGGTACTTGGCCAGGCCGTTCTTGCCGTTGCGCTGGACCGTGGCCGGCCGTCTGAACTCCGGGGCGCTCTTGGCCACCAGGACCGTCAGGTCGCTCGTCTGGCTCTTCTTCGTCTGCAAGGGAGNGCGGCAGAATCCGCTGTCAGCGGCGTTCTGTCCTCGCGCCTTGCCGGGCGCCTTGGCGGGAAACCTGATGGTAGTCGGCGCCGAGAGTATGGGCGACAAGGAGCACGGGGTCGACTGTTTCGAGAGCTCGGAGCTATCCCTCGAAGACTCCTCCTCATCGTCATCCTTGACGGAGTCCGTCGGCGTGGGCGGCAGGATGAACCTGGAGAGAAGTTCGGATGGCTTGCCATTGCCGCTGGTCAGGTTGTTGTTCTCGTTGACGAGGATGGGCTTGGCGTTGTCCTTAAAACTAGGCTGTTCGTCGTCGAGACTCGTAGGCGTGGAGGCCAGACTCGGGGGCGGCGATTCGCTCGTCGGGCTGGCCTCGGAGGTGAGCCTCAGGTTGGAGATTTTACAGGATGGCAGTGTGGAGAGCACGTCGCTCGGGATTGGCAGTACGGGCAGTCCGTTGTTCTTCATCGCGATACTCGTCGTCGATTTCTTATCCGCGGAGGCGTGGTGGTGCTTGTTTCGGGATTGCAGGCCGTTGGCGGCCTTCGACAGGGCCTGCACCTCCCAGTCGGCGGCAGCGGTGCCGCTGCCTCTGCTCGACTGGTACTTGGCCAGGCCGTTCTTGCCGTTGCGCTGGACCGTGGCCGGCCGTCTGAACTCCGGGGCGCTCTTGGCCACCAGGACCGTCAGGTCGCTCGTCTGGCTCTTCTTCGTCTGCAAGGGAGATGGATTCGATTAATAATTGGCGATATTTTTCTTTCTCTATAACAAGCGCGCGTACAAACCTTGATCTGGGGCTTGATCTGGGTCTTGAAGTACTCGGTGATCTTGCCCTGCGAGTCCTGCAGCAGCGGCTGGTCCTTCTGCGCGGCCTTCTGGGGCAGGCTGCCGTGCTCGGGCTCAGCCTTGAACCTCTTGTAGCTGTTGGAGCAAGCGGTGGCCGCGAGAGGCGGCGTCCAGGGCCACTGGGGCCTCGGCGGCGCCGGCTGCTGCTGCGTAGGCGCCAGCTTGCAAGCTGGACTGCTGGCCGTCGAGGAGCTCGAGGAGGAGCTCGACTCGTCGGTGCGCGGGACACCCTCGTCGCTGCTGGCTGTGCTACACGGAGAGCCGGGCTCGGTGATGTCGCTGCCGCTTGTGCTGCTGCCGGAGCTCACGCCGCTGCTGGTACTGCTCGCGCCGGAGATGCCGCTGCTCGCGCTGCTGTTGCTGCTGCAGTCGCTGCACGAGACCGCGAGCCCGCTGCAATCCAGACAATTTGACAAGGTTAGTCCTGGAATTCTCTCCGACTACTACTGTCTCCCGTGTTCGAGTGTGTGTGTGTGTGTGTTTTAAAGTAAAGATCAAACGCAGCTTTAGCGAAGTCAAAGGTGAAACGAGCCGAGGAAGACGCCACTGCCGCGTCCAATTCCCCCCGCGTCTGGCCCTGCGCGGTAATTGGGTTTTCGCCGGCGGCAACGTCGTTAGCCACCGCTAAGCGTGCAATTTCCCGCTCCATCTTACTGCAGCGGCGCCTGCAGTGCAACCTAGCTTCCGCCGGGGGCGTTAAAACTCGGACGTGCCCCGTTTTTCGCTCTCTCATTTTTCCGGGAATTCGCGCGCGGGATGAAGACGAGGGCTGATGAATTTCGTTACTCGGGCTAACGAGATCACTCCTTCGGGGATTAATAATTCCTCGCGCGAAATAAACCGTGCTGATGCGAGCACAAGATTTTTCTCAAAAAAAAAAAAGAGTTTAAAGTTGGACGGAGTGTGTAGCCGAAGAAAAAGGAGAAGCTCTTCGCGCTGCTATTATAAGAGCATAGTCGACAGCTTTTACGAGTACAACTTTTCTCATCGGAAAGTAACGTCCTCGAAACTTTCCTACGAATCGCAGAATTTTCACGAAGGGGGCCGAGCTGCTTCCAATCTCCGCGAGGAAAGTGCCGAGGTTTACTATCGCAGCTTTGATTTACACGGCCGTTCGCCGTCACACACGTACTTTCCACCGGAGCGTCGATCAGCGGAGGCCACTCGAGATTAAAAAGGGCTCTAACCGCCGGCCGATAAAAAACCGATTAGATTACCAATCGAGCGCGCCCTTCGGTGGTATTCGACGCCTCGGCGTAAACTGCCCATCGCAGGCGCGCGAGATTAAATTCCTCGGCATCAGCGCGAGGCGGGCAAGTATTTAATGCCGCGCGAAAAACAGCGTAGAGCTGCTGACTGCATCGAAGGCTACAAAGCGTCCCAGAGATGCACTGCACCCGCGTATCGAAGCAAGAGTTCACTTTGAACTTTCCCTCCCCCTCGTCCCTTTTCAACTCGCGTGCACATCCTCTGTTCGCTTTGGTTACATCCTCCCAAACGTACGTTCTATTGGTCTTTTGCGCTTACTGTATCGGGTCGCCTCGCGCGTCCTCTCGATTTTCGACACACAGCCACTTGCTCTTTTAATTTCCTCTTTATACTCGTCCGTCCACGCGATAATCCTCCCGATGTTATTAGCGTTTATCGAATTTCTCTCCCATGTACTGCTTCCATAGCTATATGTATATACCAAAACTTTGAAATTTTCTCCCGAAACGTAACGCAACGCGAGCGAGCAATGAATTACGCCGCGCAACCAGGAAGCTCTCACCTAATTCCCGCAAAGCACAGCGGCTGCAGCGCCAGACAGATAAATTTCTCCTTAGCGCGCGCTGTTCCTCCATTTCTCTCTCTCTCTCTCTCGCGCGGCGTGTCTCTCTGCCCCCGGCCATCTCTCATTTGCGCGCTGCGGCGTCGCGTTGGTCATAGACAACGGCGGCTTTTGCGCGAGGAGTTATCTCTTTGTTAATAGGCCGAAATAGAACAGCCGAGAGCCGGCGATAGCTATGCTCGCGTGATGAATAATCCAGGAAGAGACACCGGAGCTTTTTGGTCTTCGATTGCGGGGGCGGTGGTCTATTTCGGTGTAAACTCGATCATAACTTCAACGTGGTTTTTTCTTCGAAAGGGAAGGAAATCTCAGCTAGAGGACTAATCGCGCTAATATCTCCGCGGAGCGCAGCGAAAGAGATGAAACGCTGGCACTTGGATTTTGAAGCGATGGGCACTTACTGTGCGCGCTCGAGAAGTCATTTCACTGGGTGACTCGGCTCGCGACGATTAGAGCTTCGCTCGCACCGTAATTGCCGCGGGTTATCGCGACTCGTCTCGCTGCCGCTTCTCTGTAATTAAAGAGTCGGCTGTGACTGCCGTATAGTTTAAATCGTTTTTTTTTTTCGCTCAGTTCTCGTATTGTTTACAACAAGAATATAAGTTTTTTACGCTAATACAAGTGAAAGAAACTCCGCTGTGGGAAAAAGAATCTCTCTTTTCCACCCTCTAATCTCAGCCACCGGTGTATTTCCCATTAAATTCGTTTAATTTTTCATTGCACTCCGCCTCGAGAGATAATCCGATCGACGCGACTGACGTGTGCCGACTGCCGAGAGAGAGAACGCGAAAGCTTCCCGCCTCATTCCTCTTTTTTTCCGACGAGCTCTTAAGACAGATTTTACGCTCGCGCAGGACCGTCGATGGCAATATCGACGTGATTTCAAGAGATTTGCAGGGGATTAAAATTCGAGGCAACTTTTTTTTACCCAGACTTGTACACGAGAACGAGATGCATTACGCTGGATCGGATTTGGAGACTGTAATTATTCGTCGAGCCGAGAAAGGGAAGGACTCCGTACACCAGAAGTGGAAGTGGCGGTGAAAAAAAAAGTATAATACATACGAGAGAGTTAGAGCAGCGTGACTGCGGCAAAAGTTTGCACGGCGGAAGGAAGCGCAAATTGTTGTATAGTCGACGCGCAACTACACTCGAAACGAGACTTATGAAGTGAAGGAAACAAAGCTCATTAAAAGCGATAGTTGTGGTTTCTTTTCAGCTCTCTCGCGAGCGAGCAGTGTACACACGACAACTTTTCTGCAGAGAGAGAGAGAGAGAGAGCAGTTGTTTTCTTTAGCGAGCGAGTAGTGTATACGGCAGAAGTAGAAAAGGAGAACAAAGAGGTCAATGAAACGAAGCAGATGTCGAGGGCGGAGGAGGGGGACAAACAGTGTCGCGCGACAAATAAGAAAGTGATATGAGCCTTATTATATTTCATTGATTAAGAAACTTTAGCACCTCTGCGGAACAGAAAACTTAGTTTCGTCTTTACTTTGCAATTATACGGTTGAATAATTGAAGAGTTTTCGAAGAAAGTTTCATCGCGGTTTACAGTAGTTGTATTGCGCAACTTCTTGCGTTGACGACTCGCAAATTAGCCTACGGTATTATAAGATCGTGCAAAACTTCGTATACTCGGCTAAACAGTGTGCCTACAATAGTTTCAAGAAAAAGTTTCAATCAAACCTCTCGCATATCATTCAATTTCCTCGCGCGCATATCCAAGACGCGCGACTATTATTATTGGCCGGAGTCACGACACAGCTGAACGCACTCTCCCTCTTGTTCCTACATACCTATATAGACGCGGCTTTCTCTCTCTCACACTCGGTCCGCGCACATATAACGCCGGACGCGTCGCGTCGCGTAACTGACCTACACCCACTCCGGCGCGCGCAGGCGCGTAACTCCGAGGGCGGCGGCCTCCGCAGCCGACGACGACGACGACGGCATCGGCAGACAGCTCGGGCTCGGATGAAATCGCTCGGCGCTATGTGCTGATGTATTTCGGGCGCCAGCCGCGGGATTGACGGCCGCGCGCGTGGCAACTCCGATACGCGTATACATAATACGTAACTGACTGCCTGTTTTGAGCTGAGCTGTTGGCTTGTGGGTTTTTCGAGCATGTTGATTGAAGATTGTAAAATCAATTGAAAGCCAGATGTCAAAGATCAGACAGAGATTGACGGAGGCTCGACAATATTGGATACAAGTATATAGAGGCAACTCGCGAAACTGACCGGATTTTCGCATGGTCCCACGGACAGGGAACAAAAGGGGATTCTCTCGCGGAGGGAATAAAGAAGAAAAGCGTCTCGATATCCAGCGGCGTATCCGGAGGGAAATTCCGACGCGGGTCCGGAAACCTCCTGAGATAGATGTGTACGCACTCGAACCGAAGGGGGGCTTTATACACAGAACGTGCACTGGCTTAGCAAGGGATTAGAGGCAATATCTTCCGAAATTTAATTCTTTTATCTCCGGCAGTGTTTTTTTTTCGCGAGAGCGAGGGAAAAAGTTCACGAATATCCGAAGAGTGCCGGAGGGAGCACGTAATTTGGTACATGATGCGAGCACTGACGGGCTGAGAGGTTTTTCACGTATAGCTACCGCCGCGTCAGCGATCGTCGTTTTATCGATCGCCAGTTCTTGCTTCGAGAGCTCACGACGATCGAAAGCTAAAATTATTTAGAAGATCGATCATAAACGAGTGTAATTTTAAAGCCGCCGACAACAGAGAACGAGCCTCCAAACCTGAGCATCAGAGAGCGCGGCCTTCTCTTTACCTCTTTATTTCCCGCTCGCGCGCGCTGCAAATTGCGCCCGGCACTGCAGATAATCTATTCCCTTGGGGCCGACTCGGGCCTAATTAGACCGGACCCGCCCTCGGCCGCGGTTTCTCGCTCGGATGGGCCTCAAGAAGAAGAAGACTCTCCGAGCGGAACGAGAGACTCGTCTTGAGCGAGGGCGAAGAGTCGCGCGCACGGGCCGTTTGCATGCATTAGCAAGTTTTTGCTCGGCGATTTGGCTACCGAAGTGCGCCACTGCCGTGAGTTATGGGGAGAGATGGTTATCGGAGTGGTGTGTCATTGGGAGCTTGGGACTTCATCGCCGAGACGTCGCGTTATCAGCCCTTTTTTCGGAGATTTCTTTCGCTGACCAATATCGGACGGACCCTTTTCAGCTATCGATACCGTCCGCGTGTTTGCTCGAGGCTGTGGACGCGCGGGGGAAATCGCCGGACGTTATTGAGAGCCAATAGTAAATACGGGACGGAACAGAAGGCCGTCGAGCTTTCGTCTCTTATTTAGCTCTATTTTCTGTAAATTTGATTTAAAAATTATATTCCAGCTGTTTGTTCGATTCATCCGACGGGGCTCTGAATAATACATCGAGGATGAGCTTCGCTTTATCGAATATCTGCCAAGCGTCGCTTGCGGCGCTATAATAGAATTGAAAATTATTGGAAAAAGTATTATAGTCTGTATTTCGAAAATCGGTCAGTTAAATTTAGAGTGTTTTACTTTAGCGCAGCTTGCTGATGGATTCAATATGCATCAAAGTCACTGGAAATATCAAACTTTGGCAAAATCGGAAAATCGAGAAAGAATCAATGGGATAAAGCCACAGTCGTCGCATAACTCACCGTCAATATCCCAACGGCTTAAGCCGAGAGTGCCGACTAATTAATCGGCGACACGAGCAAACAACTCTATATACAAAATCGATTAGCAATTATTCATAACCCGCATTAGCATTCGCATAAATAAATCGCGCGATCCTTTATGTGTAAGTCGAGCCTCTCGCATTCCGATTGCATAATTTATACGGCTAAAACTCGCTGATAAGTCAATGTTTTAGTCGCCGTGTATATGCAGATACACACGCCCGGATCAGAGTCGAGCGCTAACGAGTACCGGGTGTGTACAAGCGATTGCGCATTAGCATCTCGGAGTAGTTATACGTTATATACTCTCTAGTCGAGCTAGGCTCGACCGTTTGCTTTTGCTCTTGGCAGTCGTAGTTTTGTTTCCGTTCTCGCGAACGCGCGGATTTCCTTAGAGGCTAATTATCGATCATCGAGTTATTTATTTGCAGAAGGATTATAACTAAAACAACGTCTCGCGCGTTACAAGGTCGGCTGAATTTTCCTCCGCCGCGAGTCTCGTGGCGCCTATAAATCAAGAAATACTTTGGGGAGAGAAAAAGAATGTGCGTGAGTATAAAATATGAGGGCTCGTAAATAAGAAAAGTGCGTTTAAATAACAGGTGAACATTTTCAAGAGGAAGTACGTCTTGGAATGCTGAAAAGCGTTCGAGACGCGCACACTAGAAAGCCCCAAACCTCGCACCTATTATATGAGCATACCTCGAGCTCTCATCGCGCGCGGCTCTTATCATAAACAGCCCATAAGGTCTCGAATGAATTTTCCTTCCCTTCTCGGCGTCCATAAATCAAAAAAGCCTATAGCTCGCTCTCGGTGCAAGCCGTAGGAGTAAATAAACGTTCGTGAACGAGGAAAGCCGAGAGAAGACCACTCGGGCCGAGGGTCCTCTCTCGCTGCCAATCAGTCAAACTCCGGCCGTATATATATATAGCGAGGGGAGAGCGAGTCTCGTGAGCCGTGTCCCTCGGGTCAGCGACGTATTGGATTAGGCTCGCTGCAGCGTTGTCGCAGCGAGAAAAATGAAGGAAACGTCGTTCTTACGATACCGGCTTTCCTTTTTTTCTTTTTAGCTATTGTTGCGTTGGCCGCGAAGACCTTGCCAGTCCGGTTATATCTCGCTGTTATTTTGCTTCCGAGGGTTCATATAGCTTTACGCAGTCTATTTGAGCGGACAAAACGACGCGGAGAGCAAATTATGCATCGAAGAGTGAGATGATGGAAAATCGAGTTATCCATTCAATCTGTGTAGCCCCTGAAAGTTTCGGCACCGCAACGCGTTCAATATCGAAAAACCTCTTACACCCACACTACATACTCATCTTTCCCTTCGCGCTACGGTAGTTGCGTAAGTCCATCTCCGTGTATCCCCTCGTGATTTTGTGTTCGCCTCCCCCAACGGCCCCATACAGTACACCTATATACGCACCGGCAGGGAAAAGCGAGAGAATATAAGCCGTGTATACTCGAGTTTCCTACTCGCGCGCGGAGTTCTGACGAAAGTGGATGACACGCGTGATTCGTCGTAAAAACGAGACGTTGCTTCCATTGTGCGAGCCGCAGTCAAGATGGAGGGGAGTGACGAAATTGCAGGCTTATATAGCTTCATAGCAATCATCGGTCGTTCTTATCGATATACAATCAAGTCATACGATCAATGATAATGCGAGCTATACTTACGAGGAGACTATCTTAGGTGGTAGCCTCCGATCTTGTCCAGGCCACACATGTTTCTATAGGCAAAAAAATGAAATCCGTGATTCGGCGTTTATTCGGAATGGACCTCCGATCACAAGTATCGCATTTGTATATATATATGGAATAAGTGCATAGAGATAAGAGGTAAGATTTTACGCAGCCTCCGGCTCATAATCGAAGGTCCAACGAGCCAAACGGCGAAACACGGATTTCACTCGTTAGCCCATGGAGACACGCACGGTCTAGGCAAAATCCGAGACCAGCAGCTGAGACACTGACCTTGCAACTCACAATGAAAAAGGGCATTAGTAATTTTTTCTCATAATGGATGTGCATGTATACAAAACGCAAGCGAATACCACACTGTTCCGACCAAAGTCAGAACGAGAATATCGCATTCGCTTGATTTCTCGAAATTATATACATACACAACTGATTGTGAAATTAAAATTAAGAAAACATAGGATAGAACCAAAGTGTACCACAACATAATCATGTCACCGTATAATACCCAACAAAAGAACCATACGTTACTATATAAAAAAAATTTTAGTAAACTGTGTCTTCGGAAGAATCAATGTGTGTCTCGTTAATAGTGAATGCGACACGGAGTGAGCCGCTTACCTGCAACAAAAAGAGAAAGAACGCATTAATTATGTACAAACACAAACACAGAGATATAGAAGGAGAAAGAGAAACGCGCGCTGCACAAAGCGCATTAACATAAGGCTTAAGCTACGTTAGAGATGAAAAAACATTGTTAACGCGCGACTGCCGAGAGTCGGCTTGAAAATCATCTCGCCGTGAATTCCAAGCTCCGCCTCTGTATAGTGTACCATGTATAATTGCAGTAGCAGCGCTGAGACTCGCGCCAGACGCGGGTAAAATTCATTGTCGTCGCGACTCCGAGGCGATTTTGCTTTTTTAATGGTGCGGAGCTGAAATTCGGCGAGATGAGAGGATCGTTATGTTGTGCTAGCTCTTATAATTCTTTGATCTCGCTATGCCTTGCGCTGCAATTTATTCACATCGATCATACCTTACGCATCCTCTTCTTATTGCCCTCGTGTCTATAGCCTATATACAGTATACAACACAGACGGAGATCCGCCGCTTCAATTAAACTTTCCCCATAAATCAATGAGAGCCAGCTTGGAAATTCGATAAAAATCCAACTTCTCAAGCACTTGCCACACTCTGCAAACAAGTGTCCAGAAGAACAACGGAAAACTTTTAACTGCGAACTTCAGCTTCTCCTTCGGGACTTTGAACTGTACAAGACTCGTCGCATTCCTGTCGCTATTTATATTATACGGCGCGTCGTTAGAGACACCCTCGGAGACGTGAAATTAATTAAACATAACGAGCGGGACAGCTTACGAATTTCTTCGGCAAGTGTCGCGCGCGCGCGATGGCATCTTTGCCGCGGATTATCGCGCTGGAGCACAAAAGGGTGGCATTGTCAGTCGAGCTGGAGAGGGAAAGGCTTGATTGGACGATTCGTCACGGTGATTGATTCCCGCCTCGTTACTTAATGACACCCGACGACTTTGCATCTTTTTTGTGCAGCAAACACAACGCGTCGAAAACACTCGACGCGATCCCGGCTAATTTGAAAACCGTCAACGTGTCAGGCGCCCGAAAATTCCCCGTCAACTTTTTTCCTCCGATTCGCGCGAAAAAGTACGCGGCTCCGTAGTCATTAAATTTCCCCCGATGCGGGCAGTCAGAGGTATTCGGGGGGAATATTCGCACGCACGCATCGGCTCTCGAATGATTTTGATTGACGGCACTTTTCCTCCTCGACTTCCTGCCCAGGAGCTCGCGCGCTCACGTCCATTATGTGCGCGGGTATAGGATGTGTGCACTTGGGCATCCTTTGGGTAATCACGTTTCAATGCTCGCCTATCTGTTGTACAAATGAAAATAACGCTCTTTTTGCATTTTATACAACAATAAAGCCAAAGGCAAGAAGTACATCCGAGAGAGAAAAGAAGAAGCCGTGTCTGCAAACTATCCTCTTTCTGCGCACACTGCGTGCAGCCGGTACGAAACGCGGAAGGGTCCCGGGGCGCCGACGACAACTGCTAGTATACGGCATAGAGAAAAAAAAAAGAAAGAGAGGAGAAGAAAGCAGTCGCTCGGTGCTCTCCCTTTTGAAAGCCTAACCTTGTCGAAAATTCCGTTAAGAACGAGTTTGCGCCAGAAAAACGGGTCCGCCGTCGTCACGCACGCGCCTCTCGTCGTCCCTCCGGCGTTTTTCTCTTGTGGGACTTCCTAAAGTCTCGCGCGTGTACCCATACAGCGAGAAGGTGCAAAACTTCCCGCGGAGCCATTGTCTATACTTATATAAGAGTATATCCGCGAGTTTTTGAGAGAACCCGCTTGCCAGACGAAGATATATAATGAAAACGCGCCGAGCGAATGGAATCTATTGATTAAACGGAAATCGTAAGAGAGCGAGCGCCATGCTTGCCTCCGACGATAGGGCCTCCCCCCGAAAGCGCGGAATAAGAGAAGTCCGGTCATTTCGCGATGTACACCCTATTACACAAGGTCATTTGGGTTCCCGACGAACGCCGCTTATACTTTTCCGGGCTATTTTCGGAATCGGGGGCTCGTTTGATGGAGTACAGCGGTAAATTCAGGCCTAAAATATCCTCGAATAATCCGGCACAATACGCGGAAGTAATTGAACATTAGAATCCCTTTTCGCGCTCACAAAAGTGCAAACATTTAAAGGCCGCGGTGCAATGCACTGCGCTATAGCGCGGAATCAGCGATGCGCAAAGGCAAACTCACTTTCGGCGAGAGAGTATACACGGAACCGTTATACTGCGATGCGCAGAGACACACACACACACACACACACACATGCGAAACTTGCGCTTTGACGCGGTGGCTTCGCCTTTGACTGGCTGCTCGATCGCATCCAGCGAATTTGACTTTGGTCGTGTCTCTCGTTCTTTCCTCGTAATTTAAAGTTGACTCGATGAATTGAATATATTTTCTTAAATTTACGTATAATCAGCAGGAAAATATCAAGCAAGAATAGACCGCAGCGACGCAATTATACGCACGTCGACTCCGTAAAACCAATGCAGTAGAGTCCGTTTTTTAGCGCTCGTTCTCAGAAATCGTCGACTCGATCCGTCCGTTCATATGCTAACTCGCGTGCGCGCACTCATGAGGAGGAAAAAACAAAAAACGAAGAAGAAAGACGCACGCTTTTGAATACAGATGAGAGCTCGGTAACGGCGCTTCTAAAGTTTTAAAACTCGCCGCCATAAACTTCTAAATCGTTTTCTCGATTCCTTTCTTCCTTCTCTCTCTCGCGCGCACGCGCACAAAAGAAGCTCCTTCTCTCGCCTCCTCTTGTTATTATTTGCTCTTCTTTCTTCCCTCTTCAGTGCGTCGCGAGCTTCCCCGCGCGAGTTTTTCGCGTGTAAACATTCAGGGATACGACGCGCGCGTAGCGCTAAAGAGAATATTAAACGCACCGTCGAGAGGAGAGTTAATAAGCTTCTACGTGTACATACGCATACAACTGAAACATCTCCTCGATGCGTAAAAAGTTATGCAGAGGTCAGATATCAAAGCGAATGCGTAAAAATCCGACGCGTGCGCGGCTCTGAAAATATACGCGTGTAAAAGTTTAATCGGGCGCACACCCTCTTTCCGTGGCACGCGCGCTACACTGCACCCTTACCCCTTTTGCTCTTGGAGGAAGAAGATCTCGCGAGCGATGTAGACCGGATTATGCTAATCCCAGACTGACTCTCTCATTAAAACTTTTTGAATCTCAAATTTGGCGTGCGATGCTTTTTAGGGCTCGCTTTTTACGCATCGCGTGAAAGGGATGAAAACAAACGCAAGTCGTCGCTCTATATATTCAATGTCAATGATGTCGATGCGGAAACAGTCACGTTGACGTCTGGAGTCTTCGAATCTGAAATTCCGTCTACACTCCCGGCCTCTTATCGTTAATTATGGAGATGGAAGAACTGAGAACGTATTCAAAGAAAGACCCCGTGGGATACTCGAAGCTTTATCTGCTTAGCCGCGACTATGCTAACGCTGACGAGGCCGAGTTACACCCTCCGATCTCGCGTACGGCTTAAGCTTCAGCTGAGTATTACCATTTACTTATTTAGAGAACTGCTCGATGACTTTTTCTTCTAGCGAGTAAATACATCTATTCAATTTTCTCAAAGTCCGTCAGCGCCTATACATATAGCTATAGAGCGTTTAAAGACCTCTTGAGAGCTGGCACAGCAAAGGCCAATGACTCAAAGGCCTCTGTCTGCTCTTCTCTCTCGCTGCTGTGTGTCGTGTAATAATAGACAGCGTCCGATGAATATCGCATGCGCGCACGAGTTGGCCCCGTCGCCGGCGCTGCTGCACAGCGCGTCTCGTTAGCATTAATTAGCGAATCGGCGGTGGCACGAGAGCGTGAGAGAGAGAGACGGCGCGCGAAACGTCGAATATAATCGCCTGTGAGAGGGCATGTGGGGGAATTTGCGGGTGAAAGGGGTGAACGCAGTCGTCGTCTGTCATGGGGTGGATGACCCAGTTAACTCTTTCTCTCGGGCGAGTGATGGGCTTTGTTTCTCTGGCTAATTACTTCTCTTCGTTATCGCTTGATTTTCGATGGAAATACCTGTAAACTTTTTTAACGCAGTGTTGTACGGGTTCGACAAAAAGGGCAAAGAGCGTAAAAGTGAAGAATCGATGCGCGACGTGCAGGCACGCACGTTGTCTCGATATAGAACGCGCGCGATGGAAGATAGGAGGCGTCGATAAAAGTTGACCGTCCGGGCAAGCGCGATCAGCTATAGCCGGGTGTAATGCGGGTATTCGCCATAGCGTGTAGATAGCGTTTTACTCACGCTCGCCGGCGTATAACAATGAAAGAGATGGCTCGATGTCAGTTCGCAGCTGTTGTTTTTTGGCGTGTATCGCGATGGGGCTTCGATGTTGCCTCTCGCGATTTACGAGTGTAAACGCACGCGTCCTGCGCGCACACGAGTAAATATCGCGTGCGTTTCTTTTGCTATATGAATATCGTGGGCTCACACACGGTATTATACGCGAGAAAGAAGGACGCGAAGGAGAGGATCCGAGAATAAACCTAATATTGCCGGCGGCTGAGCCTTTTCTTCGAGCGAAGGCAACGAGGCAGAAACAGCCGAGCAAAAGAAGACAATAATACGCGAGTATGTGTTCGAAAATGAAAAGAACCCGGCGCGCGCGTTCAAAGAGTTGAAAAGGTTCTACTTCGAAAAAAGAAGCAACAGCCGAGAGGATATTTTCCTCCCTCGTATATATGAGCTCGCGCCAACTTACTTTCAACGAGTCGAAACTCATCCATACAGAGCTACAGCCAACTAAATTCCCCCTTTTCCCCCTCCATTACCGCAACGACAACGCAATCGCGCGTCTCCCTCGAAGCTCGTAAAAAACTAGTCGCAGCCGAGCCTCGAACGCGTTAAACGTCGACGCCGACTCATGCGGCTGCAGCAACAGCAGCAGCTATCGGGAGGAGATCAGTCCCCCACATATACTAGCACGGCCTAATCGAAAGAAGCGGGCCGCGTCGATATATACTCGATTTATCTTTCGCTCCCGCCCTGCTGTCGAGAGAGACGATTCACTGCCAGCTGATGCGCCGCCGTCGCCGCTGCTCACGTATTTTTAGAGAGAGAGAGGCTCTGGAGGAGTGTCAAAGAGCTCGGTCGGGAAGCATTTAATGAGATGTTTTTTAAGATGATCTGTTTGGCGAAAGATCGGGAAAATCAGCTGCAAGAAAAACATTGTTAACGGTTGAATCCGCAAGGAGGGTCCGTTTGCGATATAAGCAAGTAGCGGGAGAGGAATCCGGATGAAAAAAAGGCTCTACGCCGGACAAAGGGAGGAAAGTAATAACGCGTGCGAGTCGAGAGCAAACATCGGCGCCGTGAACCCGTTTCCCTACAGTCGAGGACTTCTTTTCTATTTTGTACGGTACGGACTAGCTCGAAAGAGGCGGTCTAGCTGAAGACACTCGATTGGTCTTGTAAAAAAAACGAGTGTATAGAAAAAAATTCTCTCCGGAAGGTAACAGTATTTCCCTCTGACAGATGCGCGAGGAAGCAAGACACACACGCACACACACAAAACTGACGCCGGGGGAAAAATACGGAAGGAGAGCGGGTGGTTACCGATGACCGAGAAGAGAGAGAGACTCCTATGCTGGAGAGGGAGACCGAGAGAAAAAAAGACGAATTACCGGCACAGAACAGCTGCTACTCGACGTCTGTCTCTTTTTCCTTAGCGCTGGAGAAAGCTATACGATAAGTGAGAACAATATTTCTCCACATTATTACCGAGAAAAGTTTCAATAATTCATAAATTAAATAAACATGTAAAAAGCAGCTTTCCCCGAATTCTTCTTCCCCGCACAATACCGTACCGCCCGCCTGCAGAAGTGAGAATCGAACCACAAATAGAAGTGACGGAGAGAGAGAGAGAGAAAGGGAAAAAAGGAAGAAGACGAAAGGGAGAGCGCAAGCGAGAAACATCCAGCGAAGCGAGTTTTTATTGGTCTACGGGAGGACGAGCCCCGAATCCAGTTCTCGTGTGCATGCGCCCGGATCCGGGTCCTGGGGACTTTTCGTTCGTCTCTCGCCATCGCCAAATGACGCGTACGATAGCAAGCGAGGGTAAAACTCGGCGTCGCACATTTTTCTCATTATCCGGGCCTTTATCACTCTCTCTTCTGTATGACACTCGATTGATTGCGATCCACCTCGCATTCCGCGAACGAGCCAAATCCATCGACGTTTAGCGGAATCATCCTCAAAACATCAGCTCCTGAATCATTAACACGAGCTGGCTCGAGCTCCATTAGCTCTAACGGCACTGGCGATCTCATCGCGCGTGCTCGCGGCAAGCTGCTTACGCTTAAATGTTTTTCCCGAGAGCGTCGCATCTATGCGCGGAGAAACTAATAGACTATATCGAAGATCAATCGATGCGTCGTATAATGCGATGGAAGCGTGCGCTCCAATTTCGCGTCGCCTCGGCTGATGATCGGGACGATCGGGAAATTAATTTCCTCGTTATATAAATGAGTCGACTTTTTCCTCGTGCTCGGGGGCTATTAAGATTCTATTGCAATTTTAGTTTCAACGTCGCTTTGAGTAACGCAATAAGAAGGATCGTCACGAAGCGTCATAACTGCGACAACAAACAAAGCCAATCAACGTCGGTCGCCAGGCCAAAAACTGCGAAAAACGCAACAAGCGTTATACGCGGGAAAAATGCATCCGTGTATACTTTCGAATTATCCGCGAGTGAAAATTCGCTGGCTGCGCTCCCCTGCAATCAGCGTCGGAAGCTCTCGAGGTTCACCGCAGGCAGACTTTGCTCAGTCAACAGGACTTTTCACTCTAGCCTTCTACGCCGAATGCTCCAAGTACAGCGTCCCCCTGATTTATCGCAGGTATATAT
Organism: Pteromalus puparum; assembly: GCA_012977825.3. Lineage (NCBI taxonomy): Eukaryota > Metazoa > Arthropoda > Insecta > Hymenoptera > Pteromalidae > Pteromalus > Pteromalus puparum. Next base: position 702,302 of record CM053171.1, on the reverse strand, counting down.
ATAAGAAAATTCGTGCTTCCGAAATTTCGACCTACCACAGAGTGAAAACACTCGCATCGGGGAGGTGCGAACAAAAAGAAGCCACTCCACAGCGCCACGTGTTTCCAGTCTCGAAAGATTATTAAGAAATTACTATTTGCCTCGACTGCATTGGAAGGAGCCAGGAAAAGTTCGTAGACCTGAGAGAGAGAGAGAGAGTGAGAGCAAGCTGTAGGAGGGTTTCACTGTGTACGTTTATGAAGCTGCGCTTCGCCTCAGTCGTGTAAATATAGTTGCAACGCCCCGCTATTGGTTCGGGCCGCTGCTGCTGCTGCTTCTCGCCAGGGGAGAACTACGGCCGGCCCTCGGATCCCCCGGCGCGCGGTTTAGGATGTGCGCGCGTGCGTACAGTGCGTGACAAGAGTTAGGAAAGTTATGCGATAGAAATGTTACGTACGTTCATAGAAATTATTTTTGTAATAGAACCGTCGAATCAAATTATTTCAGAGCTCAATTTATGCACGAATCCAATATCGATTTCACTAAAAATGTATAAGCAGATAGATATTGCCTTTCGATTTCGCTGCTGTCATGGCCAACTATCTCTGGAATAGCTCAAAACGTATTCATTGCATTTCCCACTGAGCGGCGATTGATTAGCACTCGTTTTTGCGCTAATATTCAATATCGTGGGTCTTGAAAAATTATCAAAGAGGTGCGAGATCTATACCTCAATCGAGCAAAACACGTCTATTCAAACTAGAATCCCGTCCACGGGACAACACTATACCTCGCACTATACTAGAATATAGAGCCAAAGCCACGAAACCTCGGTTGCAGAGAGCACAACCCGTTCCGGGCCGATACGATAATGCGCGGGTACGAGGAAGCTAGCCGGGCCCGGGTTCTCTCACTCTCTCACTCTCTCTCTCTCTGGCTCTCTCTGCTTCGACGCTTAACCTGTTTGCCCGTGATTTGGCCGGGGCGAGGATTGTGTACACTCGGGGCCAAAAGCGGGCGTCGCAGGCGTGTGGCACGCGCAGCTGTTCGCTCTCTCTCTCTCTCTCTCTCTTCGCTTCCCCCCTTCTCTCCGCTTCGCTCTCTCTCTCTCTCTCTCTCTCTTGACTGAGCGTGAGCGCATCGGAAAGAGGATGGCGCACGTACGCACGCACGCACACGGAATTATCGCTGTCCTGCGACGCGATGGGATATTATATGCATTAGGCTGCGATAGTTTGTCAAGATTTTTAATTTTGACTACAACGTTCACGGAATTCCGAGTGAAAAGCGTGTTAAACTTTTTTGCGCCGGTAGCGAGACTTCCTGATTGCTATTTACACTACCTCTAGGTTCTTGCTAAATTTAGATTCCTTTTTTAAAATTCGCAATCGATCACAGAATGTAGCAAAACCTCGTGTTCCATTTCATGAAGGAATCATGATTCTTTTCAATATACATACAGCGGCAGCCGTTCAAAGAATCTTTATTTTCGAAAAAAAACATACCTCAAAAACGCAGCACGACCGAAAGCTATCCTGGGAGTCGAAGTTCGCGCTCGCCTCCTACTCCACCGCACTATCGTCTCCGTTTCCTCCTCATGCAAAGCGATCGATTCGCACGTGTCGAGGCACAACACAGCCCGGAATTCCAGCTCTTTTCCAGAACGATCACACACACACACACACACCCACTTTCCCGCACGCGTCTCACTCGCTACACTGCACCGGCCACTTCATTCATCGCCATCAGCGACAACAACAACAACAACGACGAGGATAATACATACAGAGCGAGCCGCGCGTCTCTGAATTCTGCACACGGGATAGTTCGCACGGTATATATACCTATACAGTAAGAGATATAGGTAAGACTGAGAGCGGAGAGCGACGAGTATATATGCAGGCGGGCGCGCAGCCGAGCCGAGACTGCGGAGAGGGACGGACGGGGGCCCCTTCGAGCGAGAGAGAGAGACCGAGCATGATGGGCTATAGGGCCGTACAGCAGCAGTAGTGTACGCTTATACGAGCGCTGCAGTGGAGGGGAGCATGCGGCGCAGGGGAGGGGAGGGGTAGCCCCGTGACTGCCCGAGGGTCGGCTCTCTCTCGCTCTCTCTCCTTCTTTATCTCATCGTCTCTCGCTCTTATACACGCGGCCCCGTATACCCACACACATGTACGCTGTATATTTTCCCTCTGTCATTCTCGTTCACTTCTTTTCTAGGTGCGCGCATCAGCGAGCTGCTGCTGCCGCCGCTGCGCTGCCCCTTTAGGCGGGCTTCACAATGCTGTCCATTGACGGATTACTTATTCTTCCGGCGACCGAGGTATGCGCCGTCGTCGTACTTATTTCCGTGTGTTTCTTTTTTCGGAGCGCGTGGGTGGAGTGTATACACACACTCGCCGCGCGTTGAATTTCATTCGTGAGTATATCGTATAAGAAAATATCGAGGCGACTCCGCTTACGCGCTCTCTGACACATCGGCTTTTAATAAATGAGCTACGCAGCGGCTCCCGCATCGATTCAGTCTCATAATGCCGCTCTCCCCCGTTCCTTCTCTCTCTCCGGCTCCGCTGCAGCCATTCTATTCAATTCGTAAGCCTGTGCGGCGACGACGACGTGGATTTTATATAGACGCCACGAAAATTCCACGACCGAAAGAATGTTTATTATTATCCTGTACTTCAAGGATCTTTAACTATTGTGTACACGCGCAGTTGTATAACTTTCCTTGAGTCGGAGGAAAAAAAAATTGGCGTCGAATGTCGGAAACGTGGCAAAAACTCGTCCGCGCAATTCGTCAATCCGTCAAAATAATTTACAAGAGCTCTGTGGACACACAACGGCAGCCCCGAATTTTTCAGTCGTCACCGTGAAAGCCGACGACCGGCTCTATCGCTCTCAGGTAGAAAAATAAATCCGAGGGTCTCGAGGCGACGCAGGGAGGGGGGGGATGAGGCCGCCGTAGTCAAGGTGCGCGCGGGGACTGTAAAAATTGATCGTAGGTGCATTTTAATCCATGATTAATCGTGCTAGGCTGTCTGCTATATACACTTCGTGAGCCAAGCTGCTGCATCGATGGAATTCCTCGAGGTCGAGATAAACAATGTGTCTGAGTATGCGTGTCTTTGGAGCGTACTATTAAGTATATCCGCGCATCGTAAAATTGTAAGAAGGTATGTACTTGAGATCGTCCTTGTTTGTTTTGAAATTTGCGGAAGATCCAGAAAGAGGGACGAGTGCGGTTGTAAACGGCCGTAATCCTCTTTCCGAGGACAAATCGTCGTCTACCTGGCCGGGCATTTAGCTGGCCCGTACAAAAGGGCTAATAAAAGTGGCAGCTGTCGTCGACTGAGTGTTCAGAGAGTAGCTCTGCGAAAAATGTCGTCGCGCGCAATACCGATATGCGTTTTCCGAACTTTCGTTTTCCTGCGAGCGCGCACACGCCTAATGAATCACCTTCTACTATTGCGGTATACGTATTTTCGATAAACCGACGGGTTTCGCGAAACAAGGCGTAGATAGCGATTAATCACGAGAACACTCTCCGCGTAATTGATCAGATTACAGTCGCGACTAGTCGACATTCCTTCGTACTGCATGTGTATATAGGTATACTGCAGTGAGAGTCGACTATCTCAACAGCGTAATTAATAACATTCCTTATCGGCCGAGTCATCGTCGATTCCGCTCGAGACTCCAGTGTCGAATCCTTCGAGCATATCCGACTGAGAAAAAACATCGTCCGGCTTTCCAGTGCAGCACGCGACGCTCCGCGTATATCATCGAGTGCAGCGCGATAAGAGCCTGTATATACTATAATATCGGCTCTTTACGTAAGAAAGTCTAACCGCGCGAATGGTGTAAAATCGACAAGACACAACTGCTGTAGGTATTATATCTTGTACAAAGCAGCTGTCTGTGCCTGCAGCGTAAATAAAGCTAGTCGCGTTGCGTAACTACGTCATATCGTCTCGCAGATGATGCGCGCACGCCCATGCATCAGCGCCGCGCGCGTTTCCGGCTTGACGTAATGAAACGCACCAGTCACTTCCGCTCCAGGCTGCAGCTCCTTTGTGAAGAGCAGCGCCATTCAGTGCGGTTTGTATTGATGGAATCTTGGGAAAGTGTCTTTTTTTTTTTGCCTTACAGCCTGTCTCGAATAATTTTACGGTAGTTTTGTGAACAAATTTCTGAGCTGCTAAAACAGAGTGTTCCATATCTCCCGCGCGAGATAACCCTGGCAGAAAAAGCGCTAAATTAAGGAGTCATACATCAGAGAGCGAGCGAGCAACCTCCGCAAACTGCTTCCAAGAACAGCGAGCTGTAAAACTCACCCGCGCTCTTACTATATGTATAAGAATATACACGGCCGGAATCGGAAGCCGGTGCACGAATTCCGGTAAATCATAACCGCGCGTTTCTCTGCTTTTATTTTACCCGAGAGCTCATCCCGTCTGCGTTTCTATGTGGAGCATGTTCGAGAGCGCGGAATGAAAACGCTCCGGGCAGTGTTTGTATTAGTCGGCATGCAAGCGCACGTATGTGTGTGCATACGAGTGCATCATCGCGACAGGCGTATACAGAGAAGGAATGGAGGGATCGTTGTTCGAAGCAGTCGCTGCGGATGAAACTGCTAATTTCTCAGTTTTTTTTTTTCAGAACGAATAGGTGCGAAAGAAAAATAAAGTCAGCTCGGATTAAACAGCTGGCACAAACGGAAACAAATATAACACTCGCGCAGCTCGAAAAAAGAGCGACGAAACGGGAACGAAACGTAAGTATACACGCAGCCCGACGACGAAGGAGGAGATGAAAAGGCAAGATGTTACGCGCGCTCTCCTCTTTCGGATGCCCGGCACGTTCATGGCTTGCCTCGGGCTCTCCCGCTTGTATTACGTATATACCTCGTCCAAAAGAAGTTTCCCGGACTACAGAGTCGTACACGTAAATTCAACGTCTCTCGTGGAAAATAGTTTTCGTGAATTCTCACCGCGAAATTACACCTCACCCGAGCCGCTCGACGAAACGACGCATGTTCGCGTAATCGCTCGCCTTATTAGCACTGCGCGGCTATTGTCTCGAAGATAATAGGCTGCACCGATCAGCTCTGCCCTAGACCTATTCGTATTGTGAACGCGGCGCACTTGAGCACTGTGGCGGGGGATCGAATTCAACACTCACGGCCGAATTATCACGTTTCCCCTAAGAAATCGAAGCCGACGGCGGCGTGGGAACCTCGCGCCATCGTTCTTATTATTATACTCGCCGAAGTGAGGTCGTTATTGAACGAAGAGGAAAAAATCGATTCTATAGAGCCTGTCAAGCGATAGAAGCCAGCGGATCCATCAGAGAGGTCGACGATTCAAAATCGGTGCGTGCATTGATATATGCATTAGTGGCAGCAAAAGAACGCCAGCTATACTCGGAAATGCACAGCCGAGACGCGAAATAAGAGATAAGCCCAGAGCAGCCGAGTGACGTTATCGACTCGTTCGGTTTACGTATATGTATAAATCAGCGATCAGCTGCTGTGACAGTCGCACGACGCGTCTTCGCTTATGCAAGTTATAATATACGTATACACCGTAACAGCGGTGAGTTAATTCTCGTCCGACGCCGGTTTTTGTTTGTTTTGCGAATCTTGATGGGCCGGCGTGTGTCATGTACACGAATGAATACAGTATCAACGAGACTCATCCCATCGCGGCTTTGCAGCCACATCTCATCCACTCGAAGGCCGCAATAAAGCCGACGTCTCGCGGCCGCTCGCGCGCGCGCCTTCACATGCAAATGGGGCTAATGGAACACGAGGGTCAGTTTCATCTTAGGGGAGAACTCTTGTATACTGTATGTATACGTAAAGGAGTCTCGGCTATACGCTGAATTAGGGTGCGCGCGCTTGATTTATCATTCGGCGCGATCAAGTGCGCGTTTATTGCGCGCGAGCGCAAGCGAAGGGAGCGCCGGATAATCGCCGGCTTTTTTGCCTTTCTTCGCCGGGATTAGCCTACTGCCGTCGTTGTTCATTTCGCGGGGTTGGATAATTGTTTCGTCTTTTCTTTGCAGAAATCACCCGCGAAGCGGCGTTATCGATACAATCGAAGCTCGATATACCGCGTGTTGCGTAATTTGCATTCGCAGAGGCAGGACCGTTTTAGAGATTACATAAGTTCGAGAGCCCATTCACGGTTGACCCGAATAACAATCCAGAGAGGGTCGTCGTTGTACAAGAGAGACAGTAGCCGCAGCGAAGCGCGATTAATTGTTTCGGAACGGAAATACTCGCGGTCAAAGTAACTCTATAATTGCGTTCTAATCCGATTGGCTCGGGCGCCTGCAATACACACAAATATAGACTGCACCCAAGACGAAACCCAGGCCGTCTCTTTCGAGTGTATAGGTACATAAATTTACTCGCAACAAAGCTTGCGAGCGAACGATGAATATTACAGCGCATTTAACTTTCAGCGAGCTCAGCCGGCCGAATAAAACGACGATGCAAAGAAGCTTAATTCACTCGCGGCTCAGCCTGCAAAACAACTCGCCGAGAAAAAAAGGTATAATTTTTCTCTTGTGTCTCGGAAAAATTCTGGCGCGACCCTGTTTAATCCGTTGTTTGAATAACACGCCTCTCTCAGACATCGCGCGGGAAAGAACGACGTGTTTATTCGGGAACGCTTTGATGTACGCGCGAGGTATTATTCGATTTGCGACTAGACGGCTTATTAAATATTCCGAGCGCGACGCATATGCAGATGTCATGTGTGAGGAGGTAAGCTCGATTGAGCGGGACGGTTTGATTTTTGTCGCCCGCGGGAGGAGTTCGTTAGCAGCGCGCTTTGCGGGAGGACGTCGAGGGTGACGCGTGCGTGAAAGTGGTAATAATAATATTGGATTTGCGGGGGGCGGTCCGTTTGTTTTTGCTCGAATTGATGCGCGCATGGGTAGCCTTGCTAATTTTCCCGCCTATTTGCGCGGGGAGCATTATAATGTGGCTGTGCAGCAATAAATCATTCTGATATTTATTACCTGGTAGACGATGGTGGAATTCTCTCCTTCGACTAGAAAATAGAGCAACAAAACGTTTTCACCATCCCATCAAAATCCCCGCATTCGTCCATCCCATCTCCGACCTGCTCCCTTAATTAATCCCTATTTAGCGAATCGGTTTGTTCAAGGGTTACGCCGGAGGGTGACGAAGCTCTCCACAGCAGCAGCAGCAGTAGCGACGTTCCTCCGGGGCGATATGTATATGTACGCGCTGTTTTTGAGAGTTCCATCCGCGAGAAAATTCAATTTCGAGCAGTTGTTTCGACATTTGCATCAGCGCGTTCTGTTTTTGTTTTCCTCGCCCCCGGCGACATGTGGGAATTGCATATTAGGCGGTTTTGCTTTTCGAATGCTAATGGCCCAATCTGTATATGACCAAGCAGCCTCCGTTCCCTGTTTTCGACGCGGGTAATAGAATTCTTTCCCCGCGTGAAAAAAAAAAAGATTTGTCTCCGTCGTCCGCAGACCCCATTTACAGAGCAGAGCAACCCGTCCTACAGCCGAGAAGCTTTCATTTCACGCGCCTTATCTCGCCGGCGCCTTATCGGACCGGCGGCGGAAATGGCCCGGAGGTTTGATTAAAATTTGAGAAAACGCCGAAATTCTCCCCCTCGAGAAAAAACGCGCCACTCCGAGTAATTAAGGACTCCTTCTCGCCGGCGGATAAATGTTCGCCCAGCTGCTGTACACACAGTCCCTCTCTCCTCTGCGTGTAGGTTCACGCGAGGGAGCCTGCGGTGTCTCGCGCGATGCCCGCGTCTACTCGCCGCAATGCTTACCTGCAACAGAAAGAGAAATGATCGTCATTAGCGAGGGAGCTTTATTATTTTTTCAGGAGGTGAATTCGCGGGGAGCGAAAGATCATTATTCGCGATTGCTCTCTCAGTGTTATTATATACATGTCGCGTGCTTTATTATAGCGCGCTTTTAAATAAAGCACGAAATTTCCAGAAGAATGATCGCCGGCGTCGAAAAAAGCTCCCGAATTAATTGAAAAATCGCGCGCACAGTCTCATGCTCCCCAGCGCGATTCAATGAGCAGCGCTTGTAAAAAGGACCTTTTCTCGCCGTATAAAGAAAGGAGAAAGAGAGAAAGGCGCTCGGGACCACCCACAACGTCGCCGAGAGATAGCCCTCGCAGCGACAAAAAGCGGCTCCGTGTTTGTTTTGCCCGTCGCGCGCGAATGCTTATATACTCGGCCCTCCGGAACTTGACTCTACACTCCTGCCACTTCCTTTGGACCCTTTACCGCCAGCAGGTCTGTATACCTTTATGCGCGAGACTATTCCGTATACACGCTGATGGGATTGGACGCCGGCTCCTTTCGGCTACTCATTAACGGCGTGTCTTTTTCAGCGAAAAGCTCGCTTTGAATTCCTCGGGCTTGATGGAATTTGGTTTTCGGAATTGCCACTCGCGTAATTTGAAAATTAATTAAAAAATACTTGCATGTAGCGGAATAAACGTATATACCCCAGCGAGACGACGTATTTATATCAAAAACTCTAGGAGATCGAGCGAGAGTCGACGACTTGGCGCGTTCCCTTGGGACGCGATAAAACCCGCGCTCGGTAACGCGTATGTGCGCGGATGTGTGCTCATGCCAGGCACGAATTTAAAATGCAAATCTTCCGGTAGCTGCGACGCCGGGAATAAAAACGCTCGAAGACAGGTTCTCGATTCATCTTTTTTTCTCGTTCGAAACGTATTAATCACCCGGAAAAACTAGTACTCGCACACCCACGTAAACTCGTATACGCCCATACGGCAGCTTTATGTGCACGTATTATACACAGCAATGACTCAACGCTCGTACAATTGCGTGGACGTCGTGTACTTGTATACGTCTGCGCTCTGAGGTAATTGGAATGTCTCGTTCGGCGAGTGAAAGTATATACGAACGACTCGTCGCCAATTAGCCGTCTTCATTTGCTAATTAATCCGCCGAGTCGGACTCTGTCTCCAACGCGCATATATACGAAAAGAAAAAGCAGCCAGCGATGTGATTAACGGATTCCAATATTTTACGCACATATACGAGCTTTTTTGCACTCAAGTCAACGATTACTCGTTGTCTTCGAGTTCAACGTACGCGCAGTGTTACGTCGTACAGCTTCATAAAATTATCACGAAGGATGAAACGAACTTTTTTTTTTTTTGACTGATTGCCTCTTTACTTCTTTGTCCGACACCTCTCGCCAGCCTACTAATATAATTAAACAAAGCCCATTTCAGTTCCGTCCCAGTGCCCAATTCCATTTCCTCGAAAGCGGCGGCTCCTCCTTTTTATCCCTCGCGCCACCTATTGTATCGTCAGCCGCGCTGCTCTCCATTTTTCAGAACCTCTCGAGAGAGGTCTCCAGAGAACCAGGGCGACTCGTCAGCTGGAAAAACGCTCGTCGTCTCGCATGAAGTAGATTTTTATAAGGCTTGAGATCGATGCTCTATATGCAGTGCATAGATTCTTCGGTGCAAAATCTCCGGTTACAACGCGCGTGTAAATTCTCAGCGAAAGCTATGTCGGAAATAGGGTAGTCGCGCTGCAAGTATACCCTTGCGGCTCTAATTTCACGCCCGTTACTCCTTCAATTCCTCCTCTGCCCCGGCGTCATTGCCGAGAACTCGCTTTCTCGAGGAGGCAAGAAAAAAAAAAAAGAAAAAGCGAAAGAATCCGCGATAAATCGACTCTGGCAACTGGCGATGGCATTACTGATGCCGCTGAGCTGTATCGATCGCGAGCCGTTGCTCAGAGGGAGAAGTTCACGCGCAAGTTTCCCCGCCATCGGTGCGGCAGGTCGAAATGTGCGCGAATCGAAGGGGTGAGCGCGAAACTTTGCTCGTTGCGATGTCGTATAAAAAGCATAACCTTCGGAATTTCATTTTTCCTAGCGTTAAAGATCGGACGGTCTTAATTTTTACTTCCCGCAATAGCCCGTATAAACCGAGAGCCAGCGCGCGAATCGTAAATATATGATTACGAATCGTTACAGGGGCCGTTATATCCGAATTAGAGTCTTCACCCTCTCCGCCTTGCATGAATAATGCACGACCGCGTGTATATATATGTAGGCAGAAAGCATTTCTCCGGAAAAAAGAGGAGTAGGTATGGGTAGGAAGCGAAGGTCGACCAGCGCGTAATGAAGAGCGCAAAAAACTCGAGATTTATAGGTGAATTAAGGCGGGACAAGGGGATGCGCGCGCAGAAGGAAAGATTAAAATTTAAATTCCAAAGCGCTTGCGACCCTACTCGGACAATTGGCCGCAAAGCTCGGCGGGTGTCGGGTCGGCGGTACACTGTTAAAGAGAGCTTTTCCGCTACTGCGGGCTTCTGGGAGTGAGACAGAGAGATGCTCCAAGCTATCCAGGGCTGTGGGAATAACTTTGTAATCGCCGAGTGCTGGCGATGGAATTCTGAGCGATGATGCGGCCGAGTGTGTAGTTGAAAGTTCGGGGGATAGTTTGGGATTGTTGGAAATAGCAGTTTCGGATGTGGGTGGAGGGAAAATGTTAATTGTTGCAGCCGAGGGCAAACGTGCGACAAAGTGATATTTTGAATAAATAAATGTTATTGTTACAATAAAAAAGCAATCCTTACTTCTCTTCAAATATATAAGGGCGTAATTTCCGCTCGCATAAACCGCCGGCACGAAATCCGAAGGAGAGTTCAACAGACCGAAAGTAAAAGGCACGTGATCGGCTCTTTTACTCGAGAGAGCGACGGCCAGTCGCTTATAGGTACTGATAATTGCCGAGATACGCTCGCCGCTGTGGCCGTGGTGACGCGCGCCTTCCGCTTCTTCCCGATAACGGGCTTATTCGCTTTTTTCGGCCCTTCCTTAACGACACGCGTCGCGATGGCAATCGGCCGGACCGAGACGATCGATTCCGTTGGCATTATACCTACAATAAAATAAAATGTATAGCTTCACGTCATTGGTCGAAATACGCATGACAGTATATACTAGCGCATCGACCCGATGTAGCAGTAAGTTATAGTATTGCAGCGCAGCGTCAGCATAGGCTAACGCCGTCCCTGGCCTATATGCCGCGTTACGCAACCGGTGCGTGCAAGCCGGACACAATGCGAGACGCGCGCTGTGCAGAAATTATCGGCGGCGGTATTAATCGAAGCGCTTTTGTGTTGGGAGATTACGCGGAGGTTGCGCTTGACTATACATAGAATCGCCGCACACGGCCGAGAGGAAGTTGAAGCTTGCTGAGGGAATTTCATTCGGCTCTATTCGCGGAGCGTGAATGGCTTTTTTTTTCTCAAACTGGGACGTGTTTGCGCAAAAATGGGCGCAGTCGTAAAACGCCAGCCGATAATGAGCTAGTCGAAGCTGAAAGGACGTTAAATGTCATGGCTTCGGATGTTATGCCATACACCGTGCATAGAGCCTCGCGTCGTTATCGCCGCGGCGGCGCGTTGTACGAAGTGTGTCAGTGGGTTTCGCTTTTCAGCGAGCAGAATTCCGCGCTCCTCGATTTACCTGAAATCTCCCGGCACGTATAAACGTCAAAAAAGAAAAAGCGAGTTCGATTTCAAGACGGCCGAGATGAGCCGAAAAAATAGCTTGTATCTGGATCTCGCCTACGCGATCCTCGGCAGCAATTACGCGCCCGAAACTCCCTTATACGACGGACATTATCCACGAGTAAAAACCCCTGTTAGTTATACCCGTGTGTGTACAGACTGCGGCTACGTATACGCATCGCTTAGGAGGGTCTTAGGCGCGCGTTATACGGCTATACAGTCGTTTGCACCTGCACGCAAGAAGTGTCGGCCGGAAATTCTGTGTAGCCAATTAGAAGCTCCTCGCGACCGGCTATGTCTGCCGGCGGTTCTTGTGCCTACGTCGACGCGACTACGAGGGAAGTATAGAGGCGTAGCTTAGACGGAAGCAAGTGTGGTTATATGTGTTGTGTAAGCTGTGTGTATCTAGGATGGGCCGTGGATTAACGCTTCTTTCGGCCTAACTTGGAATTTGTGCTGCCTTTTGCGGTTAGAATTCATGAGATAATACTATTCGTGCGAAAAATACAAACGTTTCACTCCTCGTTCAAACGGCGGTAATTGATTACATTCAAAATCACCTCCTCGACTTCTGTGTACCTCCGAACCATGACATCAATTTCATTCACTCCTGCAGAAACGCAGTACGCGCACACCTTCGTGAACCCGAAGGCACATTCCTCTCTCTCTCTCTCTCTCTCGCCTCGCTTCCCGGTGCGCTAATGCAAACGACGTTAAATCACGCGTGTTCACCTGGGAGAAACCGGCAGCACTTTTTACCTTATTTTTTTCCCGCACAGGTTACCGGTCGCGCGATAAACGATAGCGCGCGAGGATTCCTTTCTCGGGTGCTCGTTTTGCTTTTCGCGCGGCTGCAGGTTGCGCACATTTTTCTTCGCTCAGAGGATTATGCGTCGTGTGATTAATTAGAAGTAGAGAGAGGGCTAATGACCTCTTTTACTCAGGCATCATTGCTCGACGCTTTGTTACTTAAATCATCTTTCGAACGATTATAAACTTCGAAGTCTGTCATCGCGCGAGTATCATTGACAAGACAGAGTTACGAGTACGGATGAGCGTAAATCTGAAACAATACTCGAGCACGTCGCTGTAAATCTAGTATGCCACAGAGCCGTTGTGCGCCAGAGACTATATCGATTGTTATATACAACGTCGAAGCAGCGAAAACACGACAACTGCAACTAATTATAACCTGCGGATTTTCCCAAACGCACTGATTCTAAACTGGTACAACCTAATCAAGCTGCAAATAGACGCAGCATCCGGCTGCCAAAACAAAAGGAGCTTCACGAGGTGCGTATCAAAGTGAAAACCTGCCGCCCCCTGGCCCACATTTATTAATCACGGTGCCTAGAGAGAGCTCGGTCCAGTTGCGCGTAAACTTCTTCTTGGTCGACGAGCTGCTAGCGGAGGATGGAATTAAACTATTTTCCGAGAAATAATAAAGCGCGTCGTCTTTACTTTGCGTTCCTGGCCCCCGCCGTAAACTCGCGGGCTTTTACGAGCATCGTAATTTGCTCTTGAGCGCATGCGTACTGTATATATACCCTCTCGCGCGTGAGCGAGCCAGCTATAGCCAGCCTTAATTGCGTAATAATTTTGCTTGAGCAAGGCTTGTCTATTATGAACGTGTTTGCGTGTTTTTTGCATGCTCGGGGGATTTCAAGTGCGGTTGTACATTGTACGATTGTTTAAAAATATTATATCACGCGTATGAAAAAGCACTTGCCCCGTTTAGAGGAAAAATAATGCACTCTCGGTCGTGAGTAATTTGTCGCTATAATTACATTCACTCGTCCCGAGTTTTTGCGTGTTCGCGGGCTGTTTCCAGCAGCAACTCGCGAGAGCAAATTAATAAAGCACGGCATTACGTTCACCGCGCCTGAATTTACCCGCGAAAACCAACCAGTTTACTTGCTCGATCTCCTTTTTTCAAATAAAATTTTGTTGACTCGGCTCTACGTATACTCATTAGACTCGCTTTACGCTCGACTTTTCCAGCTCTGCATCGTATCGCTCGCATTAATCATTTTTATCCGAGTCTCAAATCCGCAACTTTATACCTTCACCGTGTGTATCCAACGAAGCTTCCTTATCGAGTCGAATCGATTCGCACTAGCACGCAGTTATTCCCACCTCGCATCTCGACCGTGTATTATAATACCTACAGCTATACACGCAGCAGCTATGGTCTAATATTTATCGAGCCGCTAAAGTTGCGCAAAGAGCGAGCGAAAGAGAGAGAGAGAGAGAGAGAGAAGGAGGGTGCATCGGAAAGTGGCCGAGGTTCTTAACCTCTCGGAGTGGTCTTCTGCTGCGTGCGCGAGTCTCCGAAGCGTGCATATTACCGGAGAGCCTAATATGTGCTAATGCTTTCGGCCGATGTCCAGCCGCGTGAGAGCTCGCTCTTGGTCTGTGCAGAAAGGAAGTTGCGGTTATACGGGGTACAGAGTACTCGCTGATAGAAATGTGCGGCTTTAACGATTGAATGATGATTGACGGTAATCGTCGCGAAGAACCGAACGAACTTGAATTTATCCTATTGGAAGTTTTAATCTTCTACCGCAATTACACAATATTTTAAAACCAGAAGCCCCGCGTCCACTTCCCCCCGAAGTCAAGGTAAACACGGCGAATAAAGACTTGCGCGCAAAGACACAACGCTCCTCTTTATGAATGCTCGGCACTTCTCGCTGAGATGAATCGGATGATAATATCCTCGTCGGCGCGAATATGGGACGCAGCTCGAAAAACCGGTCCACTGTGCGATCAACTCCGTCTCTCATTCGCGAGGGGGAGGAGGGACGCGCATCCGCGAAAGACAAGTGCGATAATCGGTGTCTTATGTACTTCTTCGCTGACGCTTCAATCGGCGGAACGTGTCATTAGCCGTACATTGTTGGCGCCTCGTTGCAGTATACACGCGGCTGTCGATTATATACGCGGGCGGGAGGCGTTGATGCCGATCGCGAGAGGTGGCTCGGTTATTAATTGTCTTTGAGGAGATTAATTGCGTAATTTGCGGCTTCGATGCACGAGATGCAACCGGCTGATATCGGAGCTTCGTGAAGGTGATAGACGGGATTATATCGACAACGTGTGTGTGCGCTTTTGGTTATTAAAACACAAGTTGCTTTGACGCGAAAATTAATCGAGCTGCTGCTGGTTAACGAATTGGAATTTACGACGGAATAAACCTTTTTCGCAGAATCATCGCCACGTGGAGCGATTACGAAGTCATAAATGCAACAAAAAACGTCGGAGTGTGTACGACCGAGTGATGAAAATGCAATTGCTGAATTTTCATGAAAAACTTTTTTAAGTACAGAGCTCGTTCTCGGAAAAAGTCTCCTTTGATCCCGATATCTATCTCGGGACGTTCACACGTACATAATAGATCCTTCTTCATCCAAGCTACTCCTTTCTCTCTCTCCTTCTTTTCATAGTCCGAATACTCATTTCTCCGCTCGACTGGCTCTTTTACCGACTCTCGGATTAGCTCGTTCCATTTCTGCTCGGCGCTTCATCTTCCGCGACAATT
This sequence comes from Pteromalus puparum, assembly GCA_012977825.3. Lineage (NCBI taxonomy): Eukaryota > Metazoa > Arthropoda > Insecta > Hymenoptera > Pteromalidae > Pteromalus > Pteromalus puparum. Next base: position 687,197 of record CM053171.1, on the reverse strand, counting down.
ACACAGAATTTCTTGGATATTAAAAAGCGAATCTAATCGATTGTTTCGGACTGCGCAATATAACCTCAAAATACACAAAACTCTTTTGCCCATGTTCGAACGGAGGCATCGGATCCTTTACGCTCTCGCTCGGCCGCGACCGGATATCTCGGAACGTCGACGAGGGTCGAGAAAAAGATCCTATCCTCTCTCTCTATATACTGTCCGCGACGAATCTCGCTCGAAGCCGTTGCTACCGTGTTGTCGGTGCGATGCAGTCGCGCAGTTACACCGTTAAAAGGGGATTCGGTACTCGACGGAGGTGGTCGGAGTTTTCAAAAATTCAAACTGTTGAACCCGCTCGATTCGTTAAAAAAAAGGATACCTGCCGCCACACGCATGTGCAATAACTCGCACGAAAGAGTAAAAGCGCGCCATATAGATCGCTGCCGGCTGCGGCGGAGCGTATATAATACGTGGGTGGTGGGGAGGACGATAATACGTATAGCCGAGAGAGCAGCGGCAGCAGCGAGCGGAGGAGAGCCTAGAATGTGTCCTTGGGCTGCGGTGCCGTTGACCTTCCCCACCGCCGCTGTCCGACTGTATACACATACGAGACGCGATGCACCGGCCGGACCGCGTCGAGTTGCGCATGCGGTTTCTGCACTATATATACCTGTATATAGTTGCGCGTAATCGAATCATCGAAACTCTACTTTTTACCGAGTTCTGAAAAAAAGTTGTTGAAGTGCAGAGTGATTACAAATCGCGAGATTGCGAAAGTCTCATCCTTCAGTCAAGTGCACTTTCATTCAGCGAGCCGCGATTTAGAACAACAACAGTACTCGCGCGCATTACACAATACTTAACATAAATACATGCATAAGTCAATGCCACAGAGACAAAACCCAAACAAGCACTCTGCCGTCACGATCGTATTCATATTCGCGCACAGCAGCAGCAGCCTATATATACTGCAGCCGCGCATGTTAATACGTTCGAGCGTATGTACATATAGGTATAGATACTCGAGTTGTGCGGCTCTGGCCGCGGTAATATCGCCTGCAGCGCACGGTAGGTATGTGTATAACGCACTTGCGCTGCGCGCCGTATGCCAGTATACACACGAAATAATGGCCGCTGCAGCAGCTCGGATAAAATTTTGCATTCGCGTTGCACGGCTCAATTCACGCACACATTCATATTCATCGACGGGGATGAATATGTATGCGTGCCAGGCTCGTTAATGTATCGTTATTCGCCGAGCGGGGGAAGGATCGTTTCTTTTTTCGTGGATTTTAAATCTCATTTCCTATGCTCATTCAGCGCTGGAATTTGAATCGAAACGGGCCCGAACTTGGGTTTTCAAAAGGAAAGATTACCGCGTCGCCTAATCAATTATAGGAGAAAACGAGGACTTGCAAACGCGATGAGACGTCGAAAGTCCCGTCGTCATTTGCATGAGCGTGAAGCGGGTTCGAAAATAAGTGACACACGCGAGGATGTACGTGCTAGAGCGTAATTATGAAGCGCTGTATATGAAGGACGTAATCCGTTTACCATCGCCATTAATAACCCGATTTTTTCGAGAAACAATATGCGCTCCGGTCACAACATCTCGACGACATTCTTCGAACCGCTTCTACTGACACGTCGGCAAACACGTACACGCAATTTCGATCACGAATGACGGATGGCACTGCTTATACCTCCGGCCATCGAAAAAAAAAAGGAAGCAGCCGAGAAGATCGATTAGCAAACGCGGTTGCACCTTATCGGAGAGGTGAACTTTATCGATATTTTCCCTCAATAAAAGCCCCGTTAAAACGAACGCGAATTATTATCCTGCACACACGCGCTCTTGTTCTGTAGCTCGTACGCTGTCGCGTGATTTACGGCTGATTTGCTGCTTTATTTTCGATGCAGCGAGCGGTGTCGGTATGGAAGTGGTAGCTTACAGCGAGATGCTAATCGAGATATCGTAGTGATTGCTCGATCGGTCGAGACGTTTTTTTGTCATCTATCAAAGTTAGCTCGTGCTCATTAACTTCAGGAATATTAATTCTGATGTTTTCTTCCACGGATTATCGCATCGAGCTTTCGTGAAACAAACTTTATCCACTTTTTGCAAGAAAGTAATCGCAACCGAATGCGAAAGAGCTTTAAAATAGTCGCGCGAAAAATTGCATAATGCGCTCGAGTACTTGCGCGTGTGTATGTATACCTATATCTCTATCTCGACAATTTATCTTCTCGGATAATATAAACGTGTCTGCGCGCGCGACTCCTAATGGATTAAACTTATTGCTTTCTTCGCGATTTTGCGCAAGTTTCGGTGTAATAGAGTTTGCACACGTGTTCCCACGTTTATTAATCGAGCCGTTCCTAGGAATTTATGTTACAGCAATCGCGGATAAAGGATACCAATGCAAAGGTACTGAATGTGTGCGAAATTCATATGCTTTATACGTGTCACCATTGAATGGCATATAAATTTGATCGAAGCTACGTTACCCTTTGTCGCATGAGTCAAACTTATAGAGCAGCCGTTATACCAAATTGAGTGAAGAAAATCTAACTTTCTTATAAGCGCAGCGTCAGTCACTCGATAAGTACAAGGTAACCCGATCGCAAATTCGATTAAAGAAGCTTCGTCCTCTCCTTCATATATAAAACCCTCAGCCGTGATGTAAGCACACGGCAGGGGGGACTAGGCGAGCGAAGTTTTCACGATAAATCCCCAGGAGCAGAGTGAGTGAGTGAGAGAGAGAGAGAGAGCTCATCTGCATGCAAAAAGCGGGAGATAAAGAGACATAGACGTAACAAATCGCGACGTCGTGTACTCCAATTTCCCTGATCCCGCTGAATCTTCCTGCCATCCGCTCAATTATGCGCGCCCCGTGACGCACTCAAACTTTTTTCTCTCCTCTGCTTAATATCTGCTTCGCGTCATATATTCCAAGAAGAAGCTATATTTACCGTTCCGTCGATGCATGAATAATGCAGCGTTGTTTAACGAGAAAACGAGGTGTGAAAGGAAGATCGAGGAGATGAGAAATGGGCAAGAAATTGGATCGTTCTGATGTATGCCGATGAGCTGGTACGCGATTTTGTAATTCGTGTCCGGACTCCATCAGATGCTAGGGGTGGACAGTTTCGGAGAAGTCACTGTACTGTGACGTCAAAGGAAGCGGACAGTATTTAGCCAGGGCAAACGAGCTCTTTTGAGTAAATATTTGATAAGCAAACTCGAACGAGTTAATTGAGTTCGATGTAAACGCAATCGCACATTCATGAGACAAATCGATAGCCGATGATCAATAATTAATTACCACAGTGTTACAGTATCCGCTTCCAAAAATCTCGTTTATCATATACCAAACGTTGTGCATAGCGCATATAGCAATCGAATCGATAATTTCAATACACCGTCGATAAATTCATGCGCGCGCGCGCGCATGTCTGCGGTCGTAACGAGCACCGCATTGTCGCGTCCGTGCGGTCGTCACCCATACATGTAATTATCCCGTCGAAAAGCCCGAGCTCCGGGGCAGTGCACGAACCTATTCCCCACAATGCGGAACTGTATGCTGTGTAACACATAGCTAATACTGCACGCTTCTATACCTATGATTCAAACTCGTTTACTTCGCTAAAGCCTTGAATTTCTATACTGTATAGTATACGTCGTCCAATTTTAATATACGTATACAATGATAAGATAGCAAGAATGATTCAATAATTCAAACGCTCAATCCAATTAGCTTCGTCGGATAGCTGTTAAACAAGTCTCATCTAAGATTAACGCGTGTCCTCTTAATTAAAAAAGCTCTTCCCGCATCCGCTATTTTTGTATACTCGTTCACATTACATACGCGGCGCGAGTCATGAATTATTATCGACGAGCAGCGACGGGAAACAAATTTTCGATCGATCACCTATACTCGCACTCCTGTGGCAATTAAGTCTCTCGATAATACATGTGAGTGGCGGGAAATTCGTGTTATCAATTTTTTTAACACATTTTGAATTTTGATACCATGTCTAGACGCTCCTTTAAAAAAAGAATAAAAAAACTCCGGCGCGCAAACTGATGGTTAAAAATACTACGTTCGAGCGAACATCAGTGAAAAAAGCGTGGATACCTGCACGTCTGAGCGCTCGCGTAATCGGCAATCACAAGTTATGGCTCGCGACGTGGAAATCAATGAGGATTACACCGGCTTTTTGCTCCACTTGTCCGCTTCTCTTTCCATCTACACATACACACACTCTTGCAGCAGCTGTGCGTAGCCAACGTCCATTGTGCAGCGAGTCGAGCGACGAGGTTACGCCTAGAGCGTTTCAAGTGTTACCGGCGGCGCGACGCTGTGTACGTGTTTATAAGAGATTGCGCGATTTTTGCGACAAAGCCGGTGATCGTGGCCTCGTTATATGTGCGGTAATTTTCTGCATTCGTAATTTTGCCGGCGCGTTTATGGCGCGCAGTTAGTCGCTTGAAAATTACGTTTCGCAAGAGCCTTTGTTATCTCGCGCGAGTGTAATGTTACACGCGAACGTTGTAAACTCGTTGTCATTTTTTTTTAGAATAATAATTTAATTAGTCCTCGTCGGCTGAAAAAAAAGAAGCCGAGAGAGACTCGATAAGCCACTAAGCCCGCAACTAGCCGGCTTAAGCAAACCGCGGGCAATTCGGGCGCGAAACTATACATAATTCGATTCGAGCGCACTCGAGTCGACGGTGACGGCTCCCGGCGAAGTAATTAAAGCACAATGAAGCTTCGTCTCGTCTTTTTTTCCCGCGGCTAAAAAGGATTTCCCTCTCTCTCTCTCTCTCTCTTTCTCTCGCTCTCCCAGCTTTTTTTACGAGTAGGGTAGTACGCTTAATAGCGACTATTTGGCTCTCATTTTCGCCGATCCCTTCGAGACTCGCATCTCTTCGACCCTTCCCCGAGTGTGTTTGCGCGCGAGCAAGGGTGAGACTTTTCTCTTCTCCGTCTCTCGGAGAATTGATCGTTATAACAGAGCGAAGCAATACTCTCGATAGTCAATTAGCGAAATTCGCATATAGCTCGGCGACGTTATATCGTTCAATTAGCATAGAGACGGCCAGAGCTTAGCAAACGTCCGCGTCATCAATTTGTTATGTCCACATTACTGGCGTTTGCTCAAACCTCCCGCATTACAGAGCTGCCCTGTATATACATGCAGATGTATCGCACACGTGTAGCATATACTTCGGCTTAACGACCCGAGGAGCTGTAAACACACAGCCTCATTGTCTTCTTCGTTACATACAGGCGTTTGCATTTTGCTCAATATACGGACTGCGATGCGTTTACAGCCTCGTTGAATAAACAGCTTCATCTCTGTAGGTCAGCGTATAAAACCACGCGCCCGTAGTCTCAGCTACACGTGTAACTCGTATCGACGTGCGTTCACATCCCTCCTGGCAAGGTCCTTCACCCTCTGCGCGCGTTCAGGTAAATTTAAATGGGTCGATGAACGGAACGCGCTGTACACACTCTCCACGTTGTTGCTGACTCGTGCGTTTCTATATTATTCAATGCAGGCGGGAAATTAATCCGAAAGGGTCAACTCACACACTCGCAAGGATGGGACATTGACAGTTGAAGCATCACCGATCATGACGATTCGAGCCATCCTCGTGAAAAATGTAAACCTCACATAGCACGCGCTCGACTCGAAACAATCGCTCTTCGTGAATTATGAATGATCGTCATCAGAGCACAGTGCGTACGCGGAGGAATTTCGGGATCTTTAAATTTCGTCGAACGACATCGTAACAGTAAAGATGCAAATGAGGCACGCATGCGGATGAATAAAAGATACCATAACTTTCGTTAAGTATAGCCGTTTTGCAGATACGCGCGGGGGGCATTGCGCGAACTTTCCTCTCATAAATATTCCGGCTCTTTCTCCCTTCCACACGCGCATCCGTCTCCTTCGTTTCAACGATTTTCCAAGCGAAGCTTATGTTTTTTCGGGAAAATACAAAAGAATAATGCAAGCCTCGTAAATAACCGGCCATGCTTACACACGAGAAAACCAACACTGCACTCTCCTCTCCCGAAAATCACCCACACACACCGCAGCTCTCGACATGAAGAAGAAAACAGGCCGACCGGGAGATGATCGAGCTGATAAATTCTCTTCCCCGGCGAGACACACAAGCTGCATTCGCTGGCGCAGGTATACAGAGAGCCCAGAAAGCGGGCTGTCTCTTTCTCCCGCTTTATCTGCTTCGCTTTCGTTAATGCCGCGCGCGCACGGCCCCGGGTAATTGCACCGTGCCAAGGTCGACAGCTGATGCCGCGGTGCGGTGGCCGGTATAAGCCCACAGCTGTGTGGGCCTATAAGAAGCGCCTTTCGTGGGACTGCCGATGGCGTCGTGTATTTATACTTATTGCGCGCACGCGAGCTTTGATCGCAATTATGGAGGATTGAAATGACGTGTCGAACTTATTACTCCGGTGAGTGCGCTCTTAATGAATTTTGGCTGTATAGGCGCCTCTTGGTAGCAGGTCATTAATCTCAACGCAATTACCGCACTACACCCCGTTGAATAAAAAGCGCGACGAATTTTACTGCAATGGAGAGCAGTAGTGTATTGACACTCGCTCGAGTAAACGCATCCGGCGCGATATCTGATCGCAACGAGTCGAGGCGACAAAGAAAAAGCCTTATAGAGCTCTGGGATTCTCAGGAGCAGGTGTCGCGATAGAGCTCTGTCTCAACGTTCGTACACACTCTCACGTATACGTGCTCGCCTATATCCACCGGGATGAAAAATCGGAGCTCTCGACTATCGCAGGTGTATAGATGCAGCGACGACGCTCCGGGCGATCAGCTCGATCGATTCGACGTCGTAGTCTCCTTGGGGAAGGCTTGGCTTCGTGCTCCGACGAGAAGCGAGAAATCCTTCTTTATTGTTGCTATCAGAGACGAAAAATAACACAACGGAACGTTCCCAAAAGTCACGATTCATAAGAGCGAGTCTCCGCTCTCTACATACACATGCACAGTCATTCGGGTCCGTTGACATTCCGAAAATCCACGTGCATTCTTCATGCACACACACTAAGAGCCGTATATACATGTGTACCCTCGAGAACCTTCCTCCTCGAGTTCTCCCCGGCTACGGGATGTACGTGTGCGCACGTACGCGTCTTCCATTGTCAAACCAGTTCTCTCTATATATACGTATTCTCTCTCCGCGGGATCTTTTGCTACTCTCGCGACGCCTCGGATTCCACCGACTTGGTACCGAATAGAGAGAGGGGATCGCGCTTCTTCTTCGCGATTGGGGATTATTAGGAAAATTCTCGATCCGAGCGATGGAGGGAAACGACGGAGTTAGTGGGGATCGCGAGGAAAATAAATCAAAAGGCGAAAGACTTCGGATCCCCCTTAAAGTGCAGTAAAGGCTCGGTAAATTGTTCAGGTGCATAAGTATACACGCGCAGAGTGGACGAAGGGACGCGTATAAAGTCCTCGGGACAGTCTGCAGGTGCAGGATTTAGGGATGATCCCTCGACACTGGGCCCTTCGAGTAATAAAAGTAAATTCTCCCTCCGAAAGTGGACGTTCGCTTTGGTTTTATGGCGGTATGACACTTTTTTCTGGAATCTTGGTGAATTGCTGCCGTTAAAGACGGCACTGAAAATCATCTACTGCTATTTTTTCCTGCGTTTAGAAAGTTCGCTCTGTTGTCAATTTATCTCTGCACCGACTCAATGATGATAAAAATACCGCGTTTCACCGCCATCCCACGCATTTATCGATGTAGCGGCAGCAAACCGCATACGCCACGTCATTATCTCAATTCCAATCGCTCGCTCGATCCCCTTTCCACAGCAGCCAAAACCTTATCTCTCCCGAGCGTTCTCCGCGTGTATACACGCGCGGCATTGTATTCGATCCGCGTATAGAACTACGTACGCGCGAATCAAAGCGAGAAATCGCACAAACGCGATTTGGCAATTCGCGTGGGCTCTGCTTCGGTGTGCGTAGGTGGCTTTCGGCTCGACTGCTATTGCCGGGAGAATTTAATAATTGAAGCGCACGTATATATACCTCAGTTTACTCAGACGTTTGCGCATTGATTGCGAAGCCAGAGAAGTGTGAAAGAGACGCCTGTGGTATCTGGGGCGAATTCTGAATCAAATTCTAGAGCGCGAATATAATACTTTGTCCACTCTATACCAGATTATATTAAAACCATGTCCTTCAAAAACTAAACAGGTATATGCGTTACCGAATAGGAGCAAAGTATACGCCGTTCCGAGGTCTCATAGCTTCGCAGAAGCCATTGCTTGCCACCGTCGACGCGTATAGCCCGAGGCGCTGCTGCGTCTCTATCTCCACTTCTTCTGCTCCTTTTCGCTAAACTTCTCGGCCGTGGAGGCACGAGCAGTAACGCGTGCTTCTAATTTACTTGGTTATTCGTTGGAGCGAGGAGGCATCGAGAGGGAGAACACAGTCGAGAGCATTTTGCTGCTGATTTTTATCTCTTTGGATTTATGAAATTGCGGGAGTTATCAAGATTTTAACTTTTTTCCAGCTGCGATCTCCTTGGCTTTCACAGCTGTCGCTGCGCTTAGAATATTTAATATACCGTCGCACGGCGAGTGGGACCTTTCAAATTTATTTTCAGTGATTTTTTCGACGCTCGAAAAACTCATCAGCGTGGCGCACGACGTTTTCCACAGCTAATTCCATCTCTCACACCACTTTCCTCTCACTATATACGTCTCGAACACAAAACGAGAGCGCCCCTCAACCGCACCGGGGCGCTTTCAAGTACTTAACTCGCGAGAGCCTCGAGAGGATCCGCAATTCTCTCTCGTCGTCTTGTGCGCAAACATAATTCATTCCGTCTATTCTCCAAGCGCGCAGCTACTTACGCTCAAAAAGCTCAAGAAACCGCGTGCACAATAACCCACTCTCACCCCGCGGATGATAACTTGGTACTTTTTGTCTCTCGAACGCGCGTGTGCACGACTTTAATTTAGCGCCTTCGCTATTGTCGCGCTATACTCGGATATTCACTTCGAGGAGTCTTTTGTTGTTTTGATAAAAATTCAACATCGATCTGTCAAGAGAGCAAACAACGCGCGAGTATATAAGCGCTGCATTTTTTCGTCCTCTCAGCGATAATCAAAAGCACACATCCCTTGCAAAAATCGCGTGCGTCGCTCTTCGCTGTCGAGAGAAACTCGTTTCACCTGTCGAGCGAAGAGCGAATGTAGGTCACACATCCTCCGCCGTGCTTCCCTTCCTTCTTTCCCGCTCGACTTGGCGCATTGTTCGCCGTCCGTACGTTCAACCCTTTTCTTACATGCGCGCCACCCTGTGTGTGTCGTAACCCTTTTGCTGTTGCTGCTTTCTCGTGTTGAAGGGGAAGCAAGCGCCGTTATCTCGCCCTCGGCGCGATTTTTTTTCCGCCGAGAATTTCCTTCGACAAAAAATAAGGCGAGATAGAATCCTCGCAGAGCAGGAATCGCCGAACGCAGGTGAATCATATATTGTATATATACGGTGTGTCGCGTGTGCCGTACTCGCCGCTCGAGATTACGGTATATCTTCGGCACATATTTGCTCGCGCTCGGCTGCGGCCGATTAGATTAAAGCGGGGAGCTTGGAAAAAGTCGGCTCGTGGTGAAACCTTAAACTCGTTAACGTTGTACACGCTAGCCTCGAAAAATCGGAGAGAAAAAAAAAGCAGAGCGACGCTTGCGCCGGAAGTCGATAAGCGGGTCAATGCACCTCACTCTCGTGGAGACTGATTGTCTCGGGATCGAGAGTTTTCGCGGTTGTTGGCCAGCGTCGTTGGAAAGGAGCATTCGGGGGAAGGAATAACGAGCCGGGCAGATTGTTCGCGGAGAACGAGAAGTAAGAGCAAAGTTTATCCCGAGAACGTCTTAATCCCGATGCTGCTACTTTGGCGATCATCCGCGCTTAAACTGTCGAGCTCCATAGCGTGAGACTTCGCAGACCATAAGGACAAAAAGAGGAGGAAAGGAAGAGGTAAAAAGAGGAATTAAAAAAACGTTATTATCTTCGGGAGAGGAAGTCTGAACGCTCGAAGGACTTTTTTCTCGCTCGTTCCGTTTCTCTGTTCGCGTGCAGCTTTCTTCTCGCATCCGGAGACGCGTTGTGTGTGTCATCGTTTACGCGGATAAACGAGTCGCTTCGCTAATTCGCTGCGAATACTCGTCTGTTTCTTCGCGCTTCTTTCCAAAACTCTTGTGCATCTATTTGCGATGGAGTAGGCTACATCGACCCGAGATTTGCGCGAAACGGAAGCCAGTGAGCGACACATGTGTGGCGCGTTGAGTACACAAAAAGAGTACGTATATGTACACACACGTAAGCTGCGGAGGAGTCGTTTAAATGGCTTCGAAACATTAAACACGCGGCCTAGCGATCCACGGGTCAAGATTATCGACTTCCGGAAGCCTATCTCGCTTTGATGCGCCGATGCACGGGCGCGTGTAAAAGCGTTTCATCGTGTGTATAAGGTATACGCGCGCGTGTGGGTACAATAGCCTTGCTTTACTTCATTTTTATGGTTTTGGAGCGAAACAAAGTTGCGCGCGCATTTGCCGCTCCTCGAGATTCTTAACGCCCCGGGTATGAATTTCTCGCGTGCCTTGCCCTCCTTTGAAGCTTAAAGTTTATAGTCGGTGAGTAAATTCGAAGACTGATGGAAAGTCTGATTCGAAGATACACACAGCAGTGATTTTTTTCGCAAACACGAATCAAAAACTTGCTACACGATCCATCTACGAGTAAACAGAGCATCGAGGCACCCCCGTATATAAAAACCAATTACAACGGGCTCACTGCTAAAGCAAGAAAAAACAATCCACAAAATCCCCGCCAAAGCCTCGCTCCACATCTCTGCACTTTGTCGGCCGCGTTATCACACGGCAACAGAGAGAGTACGGCACAGCGCAGCAACAAGCTCGCGCTTGCGCGTAGCTGCAGTTGCGGGGTTGCCAGGGGGTTACGTAAAGCCCCGCTCTCACACACACACACACACACACTCTGGGAGAGATGTCCCTTTAACGGCGATCGAGCGGACGCGCACGGCTGCACGCTTCGCTCCAGGGGGGCATATAGCACACGCGTGCCTTCTATGCTGCGTATGAAGGGACTTTTTTGTTGTTTTTTTTTTTTTTTTGCTACAGGGTGTGCGTGTGTGGATGAGACGGGAGCTCGGGGTTATTGATTAGCGCTGTTTATTGTAATGCGAGATTTTCGGTTGGGTATTGGCGTTATATACAGGATCGTGAATTTTATGACGATGTACTGCTAACATTAACGACGAATTACAAAATACGTCGTTATACTACTCGACTATAATTACCACCTGTACTTTTACACGCTACGTGCATGTGCGAGCTTTTCCTCCGATACGCGCGCTAATTGTCATGCTCGGTAACGTCGCTGATTCGAATTGATGACGGAGTCGCGAGAAGTGGAACTGAAATTCCGCGAAACACGAGGGTCGAGCATTAACGATCGACAAGAGAGAGAAAGAGAGAGAGAGAGAGCCACAGCGGAGAAATCACGATAATCAAAGCCGATCGCGATTATTGTGTTGGCCGATGGTAATGACGCCGGTAATGGGCCCGAAGGATGATGCATGGATACGCGAGTCGGGCCTTGGACGGGTCGTGTTCTCAAGGTGCTGCATGATGCGCAGATATGCTCTGACGTAAGAGCCTGTGATAAATTTACCTCGTTTCCTATTATAACACACTACACCCATGATGCAGAATCAATTTTAGTAAACCCTCCCGGACGGCTCGGAAGGAGTATGAAAACACTCAAAAGTATTCCCGTGCTGTGCGCTGTACCGATACGGCGACGTCGGTAAGCGTTTATTTTAATCCAAATGTCAGGCGCACACGTTCTCGTCTCTCTATACCCCATGGGAAGCTCGACGTCTCGGCTCCTCCGAGATACAATAACGTTTATAATTGCAGACCTACCGCGCCGACGGAATCGCAAGTAAGCAGCGCGCTCATCGCGATCGATTACTTAACCAGACGCGCTTGCAGATGCGGATTTAACTCGACATTGATAGCTCCATTGTTTGAATTTATAACTAATATGCGAGTATTCGATATAGGCTTGAGGTAAAGTATTATCCTCAGTTCGACTCCATATATACAACATGCGTTGAAAATTGCGAGCTTCTCGACTTTTTTCACTATAGCGAATATCCGGGATTACTCTGCAGTTCTCTGGTATTGGCAAACGCGAGCACATAGAAATTCATCATTCAAAGGATTATACGCGTATTCATTCGCGCTTGCAATTCACCTGCAGTGTATATGGACTAGCTTGATTCAGATTAAGTTTCAATCCATAATACGCGTGTGTTTTTTTCAACCGATGCTGTTATTGAAATTTTAACTCGCTTTGATATTTTAAAACGCTGCAATTTTTTATACGATTTTCAGATTGAAGATTGGAAATAAAATATTGCCGATACGCTTCTCTGCAACAATTTAATAATAATGCGGGTTTTTAGGTCAATCATAATCCATTACGTGCTGTTATATACATTACCCACAATGATCGCAATTGGTTTTGTTATTGTGTATCCAAATGAAGATTTACCTGAAACAGAAAGACAGAGACGGCGGTTTAATAAACAATCACATAATTATTTTACGCGAAACATATATATATAACCGTGGACGCTCGGTGAATAATAACGCTTATGCTAATTCAGCGTCGAATTACATAAATACAGGCCGGAATCTCGCGCTTCTCGTTGGCAATACATCAAGCCGACTGTCGTTTATTAGTGTCAAAGCGTTGTAATTCGGCCCGCATGTGACGGAACAAGCGATAAATTAAGCGTGACAAAGTGTCGGCGCCGAAAACAATACAACTCTTCTGTACACGCGTTAAAAATTATTATGCAAGCCCGCGAAAAAAAAAATCAGTCGTGCCCGCATTATTTTTTCGTCATTTTCCTTGCCAGCCGAGTTTATTTAATTAACTCGTCCGACTGATGCTCGCTTATACGAGTGCATTAAGATGTCAGAATATAAACGATAATAATTGTGACACGGATGATTGAATCTTTTTCCCTATATATAATACACGTGTATAACGACGGCATCAAAGACGGCGACGGTCGCCCATAATCCATGTCGGCGGCGGTTTCCTCGCAATCAGGCTGAACTTGGGTTTGCGGAACTAATACACACGGCGGGGCCAAAATCCTATCATCGGCGCTATTTGCCAAGGCAATGATATAAAGGCGCCGGTAATGTCGCGCTGCAAGTTTATTAAGCCCTGCCGCTTCGTTGCGAGCTCAGAACCCCTCCCCTAGTTACGATCACCCTTTGCTATAAGGGTTATAGTCTCCCACGATGGTGAGGATCTTAAACTTCGCTTGATTGTTAAGACGGTATTACAAGCTGGTATCCTATTACAGTTTTTCGATCATTGCAGGCGATGTCTAATTTCGTATGGTAAACATAATAATTTGATCGAGTAAAACACACTGCGCTACATCGTTCAACCAATTCACGAGGTATCTTCAGGTAAGACGAAGCGTATAAGACAACCGACTTGGCGAAGAGCTGCTGCAATTAAAATCCCCTACTTGGCTGTTTGCCTCACGTACGCATCGCCGTCTTAGATTGTCTCTAATCCCGCGGGTAAGCCTTTGTGATCTCAAGATGATCCAGGTGGAAGTGTAAACGTATCTCCCTTCCTTTCCAATAGCAATGTATTTTTCATACAAGCTTTCCAAAAAAACCGACGCTATAGCCAGCGAATCTCTCACGCGATAGCTGCAACAAAACGAGCTCCAGAGCGTCATTGGCAGACATCAAAGTCGCGCCGGGACACGAGGATCAAAGGTGCCGCCGCGCGAGGGATGAGCTGCGACGAAGAAAAGTCACACACGTATATAGGATCGAGGCGCTATTTCCTCCGGCACTTAGGGGAATTAGGCTGCTGCGACGGCCGCCAAATTTTCGTCCCACTTGAAGCCGCTACAAGACGCCGATCGAGTCTCTTGTTTCACCCCTTTCGGGTTATGTAAACTGCGATTTCGTGAGGGGATGTCAAGGTGTAATGCGCCGTCGTTTCCGAGTTGAGGGGAAATTAGATTTTTCCTTTTGAGAATGCTGTCGCCAATCTTGCATATTTCTTAAAGATTGAAACGATTAATATTATTAATCGGGAATAATAGCATGAACGGCTCAAGTAGCTTCAGACCCAAGAAGGCACTTTTGGCATATCGTGGTAAAGCCCCATTATATGCATTATGGACGCCGATTGTGTGAAGGAAGTGACAAACTGCCGATACGCCACCTATCTTCGCTAGCCGAAGGCTGGAGAGGCCAAGTCAGCTCAGAACTGCTGCGTCCACTTGAGTCGGATCGCAAGAAGCGGTACACGTTAATTAAATACAAATGCGCAGCAAACGTATATACATCGAGCTAAGAAATGTGAAAAAATATTACGTAAGCCGACTTTCCGAAAGTACAGGCTTATTAAAAGGAGAACTTTATCAGCGGCAGCGATATTTCCCAACTTCCATAAACGATTCTCCGAGAGCGTCCGCTGGCGAATGGAAAATTTACGCCAAAGTCGCGCAATAAACTCAATTAGCATACGCTCCCTCGTCTCTGACCCCGCACACCAGGTTTTCCTTTCGTTTCGAGCCGTTGCAGCGAAGCATCTCTCCGTCATATATACACTAGCGAAATGAAATTGCGGCTCGCCGAGATTTAAGACTATGCGCTGTACTGCTAGAGAGCCGAGTCTGGTGCGTATATATAATATACCGCTAGTGTATAAGGGAAGGATTGCACACGCGGCTGTTTGCTCGTCATAGATGGAAAGCTAGTTTGCGGGATTTATCGCCGTTTTAAGTGTCTGCGGGGAAAAAGGTGACGGCTCTTGGGATTATTTATTGTGAGCTACGTAATCCGTTTGTATGTGTTTTTTCCAGGTACGGCTGGAGAGTACAGGGATTCTTTCTCTCTTTCTCGAGATGCGATATTGCATGACGTATGCCTGATGAATATTTAAGTGAATTTAAACACGAGTTACCGAGTGATTTTAGTTAGTATACGTCTTTCTCGTTCAAATGAAGACAGAAATTCAAATTTATTCAATTCAAAATCTTGGACTACTAACATTCCGCAAACATGAACACTATTCACACAAAGCAATCTTGCACACCTCGCGAAACAAAGCCGCGACCAAGAAAAAGCCTTCCAACTGCACTCTGACGTTTACGTTTACGCTCACGCGCGCGTGAGCGTAGGTGGCGTCGTAAAGCCGCAACGATAGGCTCGACCCGAAGAAGAGAGCAGACCAGCCAAGACGCCGCGAGGTGTGCACATAAAATGGTAAAACACTCAGCCGATAAAGCCTCGTGTTTATCGCAGCGACGGCGAGCATAAATTGAAAATCGCGCCCTTTCGTCCATGATGAAACGTCGCGAGTACTTTATAGTTCAATCCCAGAGAGCTGCTGCTGCTACTGCCACTGATAATGATGATGCGATGCAAGAGTTTAGTGCATATTATGCGGAGCAGGTAGTCGATATGTCGTGTTGTTTATTATGTACGTCTCGAAGAATCAATGTTTTTATTATGGTAGAGGATGTACGTGTTTGTAGAGCCTCGGTTGTATCTGTCGTCGATAGCGAGATTGTTTACTGATTAAATCGATATTTGCCGACTGCATTACAATGTCAGACGTTTTATCTTCTACATCGGCAAAGTCAACTGTATTCTAAATTGTCCTTCTCGAAAAGTAACTCCGATGGTTTTTACTATCTTACACGACGTTGCATCTATATACGTCAAACGTCGTGCAAACTCGCGACAGAGCAATATACGAGCAAGCGATGGCCCACCTACGCGCGCGTAAACGTCAACTTTCCCGTCTTGACGCGTCTTTCGCGCACGCGTGCGAGAAATCCTAGTAGCGACAGTTGTTTTGCAGTGACGATTATTTATACATAGACACGAGTAAATATTTGAAAGAAAACTTTCTGCAGAAGCACGAAACACAATACGCGCTCGCAGATCTCCGCGATAGGAACTATACCGCACTTACGCGTATACACGCTTGGCTGCTGGCGAGACTCGCGGAACAATGAGTCGCGCAGCGAGGAAAAGTGCATTTTCCGACCAACAAGGCCAGCGCGAGCCTTCGCTTTCGACTCCGTATACGGACAAACTTACGCAAGAGCGATCGAGGTTTTTTCCTAGACTGCACATAGCGCGACTGTGTCTTTTAACCGAGTGTGGATTTCGCGGCCTTTGTCGGACTGTCTCTGCGGGCGTAATTTACAACACGGGTATCGCTAGCGAACGGGCAGTTTTATTGTTGGCGACTTCGAAGTGTGTCGCGCAATGCGTATGTATAAATATTAAAAGGAATTCATTAGGGAGACAGTCGCGAATACTTTGATGTGAATCATACTCTTGCCCGCTTTCAAAATACGACTGTTTCTCCTTGCAAACAAGTATAATATAGTAATTAGCCTACACCTCTAACACACATGGTGCTTATTAACGGAACTTCGACTTGGAAATTCGATAAGTCGATGGCTCACTCGCTCGGCCTTTAATTAAAGGGGACAGAGGGAGATAACGAGTTTTGCCGTGTGTCGCCAAAACGATAAAACTTGGAACTTTTTATGCCTTTCAGGGCATAAAAAGTTCCAAGTTTTGACCGTTTTCCCAGGAATCTAGACCTCATAGGCTTAAAGCATGAATTTTTGAGGCTTAAATTGAATGAATGATATCCTACTGCCAATAACAACGTATAGTTGAATTAGTAACGAAGCGCGAATGCATTCTTTTTTGATTGTGCAGTGTCCGAGAAGCGCAGCCTTGGCAAACAAAATTAAGGTCGACAATTGCTGCGGGGAATTGACGCCTTTGTCATCTACCAAGTCACTTTGTCCGTGACGTAACGCGGTGGAATGCACGCGGCTCAATCACATTAATTCGCGGGAATTAAAATTGATTAATTGCCGTCGTCTTATAGTCAAATGCTATAGTGGGCAAGTGCCGCCGAAAATTTCTTTCGACAAGGTGACAGAGTCTAAGAATAGATGGTAGCGAATATTAACATTAATTAGCATCAAGCGTAGTAAGACTACTGCTACATGGTAACAGATCATTTCTCAAAAGCCAACTTTCTCGAGTACGGAGAAAAATATTCCGATCAGTAGTCATGCAAATTTTCGTAAACTCGCGCACAATGACAGCTTTGTATAAAGTTTCCAAACAAACGTTCATTATATTCAAAGATGCTCCTCCTCAATGACACTCCAACGCATCGAAGCGTGGAGGGTACACGCAACTCCGACACGAGACTTTATGATAATTCCCAGCGACTCTAATTCTTCGGGAGCTTCGCATTTTTTACGAGGCTCTCCTTTATGTACACGCGCGAGCGAGCGAGGCGCTTCATCGCTCTTTACTGCTATAATGTCGGAAGGCGCCGAAACGAGCCTGGCGAAAAGGGGGGAGAAAGAGAAATATAAAGAAGAAGGAGAGAAAGTGAATGTGGTGTATGGAAAATGACGGGACGGCGCGTTGAAGGGAATGGAAGAATGGCTTCCCTTTTTTTATTATTATCTGTTACTTATAAAACGGTTATGGACAGCGGGAAAGTCGAACGATTTTCTGTCTATATCACGGAAATGGGCGTGAAAGTGAGCGAAGCATTTGGTGCACGAATCTACGAGTTCGGTGCAGTAAAAAATTCATAAAACGTTGACAGTAAGCGCAGTACGAGTCAGGAGCGACGCCTTTATTCTCGTGTCAAAGTCAAACTTCCTTCCATTTCCGCTGCGCGTCGTTCTCGAAAATTAACATATGAAAGCAGAACGTCGATGCGGCATCAAACATCGCACTCTCGACTTTTTCTTTGCGGTCGGTCTTCCTGTAATTTTTTCGTCCCTCCGAACGGTTCTTTTACTCGCAGAACTACCGCGAACACACGCGACCCAATTTGGAAAGCGACATTGCCCCTATAGTCATAACACAAGCAGCGCACTCTTGTAATAATAAGTGTACGATCGACGAACAGCAGAGAGCACCCTCGAATCGCCCAGTCCGAGTTCAATCAAGTCTCCTCGACCGCGCAATTACGTCGTCAACGTCCATCCCCCATAAACCATAGCCCATCAAAACCTTCGCCATCTGCACAGTCTCTCTCTCTCTCTCTCTCTCCTCCAGTCAAAACTCTACGTCCACGTCGTATAACTAAAACGTTCGCTGCTGCAGCTTTACGGCTCGATTCGAGGGGGAGCTAGCGAGCAGTACGATGGCTGAGAGAGAAAGAGGACGTCACTGCGCAGGGGCCGCTGACGGCGACGAAGACACGCATCCGATTAGCGACGCGCCGAGACTTTGTCTAATGATTCTCGTGATTAGATGCCTAGTGGGCGCGGAGAAGATTGAAGAGAGTGAGGGAGGGAGGATCGAAGATCGCCCGCCGAGCATATGGCCAAGCTCGCTGTTGGATTGTTTTCGTAGGACGGGGTGCCAAAGGGCTTATCGCTGCGTATCCGATAGAGCAAATTTCGTGATAAATTTTAATTGGTCTTGTGCTTTTTTCTGGTTTGCGAACTGCAGTATTCCAAGGAGGAGAAAAGTCGAATATCGCAAAAATACATGCGCACCGACCCGGAAACTTATTGCCTTCGCGGAGCGATTTTTTGCATCTCCGCAGGCCGTCGATAAAAAGTACGGATTCGCAGTAGAAGCAGGAAAGATGGGAGAGTCGGCAAGTGCCGTTAGGAGCAATTTCCATTCACGACGACCGAGCCACGTTTTAAGCATTTCCGATCGGAAGACTCATCGGCGATTCGTCACGTACCAGAAGACATACGTTTTCTACCTAGTAAATGCTTCCTACGCCTGTATTCAAGCCAGATCTATAGACCGGCGTGGAAAAAGACGAACAGGATCGATTCTTTCTCGTTATACTCGCGGCGCGTCATCAATTATAATTGCAACCATTCCGCGAGTCTCTTTGATTGCCTCGTGATGTTGCGCGATTTCAAAAGGAAAGGTATATTCCTCTGCATTTTGTTCAAAGTTATTCTCGCAGCAGTTGGAAGTTCGAGAAGCATAAGTTTGCACGTCCGCGTTTTCTGAAAATTGATTTATAGCCTTTCGTCGAAGTTTCTCGTCGAAGGAACAATGGAAAAATCTATTGCTTTTTACTCGGAGCTTCTCGCGGTTATTATCTATTGATCCGGATGACCTAGTCTCATCCATAGTGATGTACCTTTCGAATTCTCGCAGACATTTGCGTGTTCCATCTGATGTTCATCTCGTAAACGTGAGCCGTAACAAATCAGTCGCGCCGTTGCACCAGCCAGGCTATTAATAATCGTGGTATACAGCCATCGACACGGAAAAATCAATCCAATACCACTTTCAACCGTGCAGTCTGAAAGTGAACGTCGCAACTCCGTTATAGAAGTTGCGGCAAACTTGTGGGCGACGAAGATGCGAATAGACTGCGAGCGTTCGCTACTTGCGCATAGTGCATGATCGTAGCGATGGATGCTTGTGGTCGCGACTTGCGGGTTCCTACACAAGTGCCCGATTTTTCTATACACTTTGTCAGTAGTTTGATGAAGGATGGTCAAAGACTATTTGGCCTTTAGGAGCCGTTTCAAAATATCGGCTGGATAGTATTCTTTGCGTTTTTATAACAATTCAACGATTCACGCGGTCGTAAATTTTTTGCGCACAGTAGGCGATTCTGCTCGCCGGTATCTGATCCTAGTATCTCGACTTCTCTTGCAACGTCTATTATGTAAGCTGCTTCCTACTCGGGATGTGTATATAGTTATACCGACAATTTTTGCACCGTTAGCTTTTATTGCTTGTTGGTTTTCCTGGAGTGTATAGCCTTGATTTTTACTATAATTAGAAAAGAGTTAGTCCTTTCAAAGTTTAGAAACAAACAACTCAGGCAGTAAAAGCACGAGTGGCCTAAGCAGCTCTAACAAAAGGCAGTTTTGGAATAGGTGACATACAATTATATATATATGAACTGGGCACGTGGATAGCTATGAGGGGAATAAGAAAGCGCATCTGCGCCACCTATCTTTGGCGGCCAGAGACACGCAGAGTTTTTGGAACGTCCCAAAGAGAAAAACAAATTAATTGCCCTGACGGAAACGTCCCAGCCGCAATTCAGATGCAAATACGCGAGTTTCGTGCGCAGCAACGTCTGAAAACCAGTAGACGGATGTGATGCCTAGGGGGAGAAAGAGCGCGAAATTCTAGCGGCTTAATGACTCGGTAAAATCTCGGCGGGGTGTGGTGCCGTGTATACCGTTGTTTCACTGTACGCGATTGTTATTAAGTGGCCTGTACCCTTCGAACGGCCGAGGCAGTATAGACTAGACGGATCGACAACGGGCTCTGCGATGCGGAATCCAAGGCTCGAAGCAATGAGGCTCTGTATTACTTGGGAGAAGTTTCCAAGTAAATTGGAGTAATCTAGACGTGTATAAGTAAACTTCACTGCCGAGCCTTGAAAAAGTGCTATGAATCCTCTCGCTAAATAATGGGCTGCGATAATTGTTTAATCCCTACTGCAGGCTGGCTCAGCGTTGGCATATACACTTTTTCATGAATAAAACATGTCATTTTAATTTTCACGAAGGAATAATGCGAAAGCGAGTTAAATATTTATAACTTTTGTACCGTGCCATCATCAGGGATATATATAATTAGAGAACTGCAGATCGCTGATTAACAAACACGGAAGTATCTAACTCTAGTCAGCGAAATTTCGATCCGTGCGGCACTCGGTGTATTCCGAACAAAAGAACCATCCGTGTGCGCTCGCATCGAAAGAGGCGCGAGTGAGCTCCGCGTATAAGCGGGAAAAGCGAGTGAAGCAGCGGCAGCAGCAGCAGCAGCCGAAAGGGAGAGAGACTGCGCGGCGTAATCCTCGCGCCGGAAGTGCGCACCCTACGCAGGAGGGCGTGGCCCTCTCCGTATCTTCCCTTTCCTTGTAGTACAATATATTATATCCGACACTCGTCGCTCTATACGCTACTTTTTTTTTAAGACTGACGGTCTAATTTTCAACAACGAAGGGAAAGTCATACGCCTGTTTGAGGGACACTATTGCGCGGAGAACGCAAATAGTTATTACGCCGTCTGGCTTTTTCAGATGAAATTCTCACACCTATAAAGTTCTATGGGAAAGGCCTCACCCCTGCCTTTTCTTTTCATTCGCCCCCGTCGTTTGCTCCATTGTCGCCGGTTGATCCTCTTTGCGATACAGTTGTCTGAGTCGCGCGAGCGTTCTTCGTTTTGAATATGAAATCCGGTCATTTCAGATACGCGAGACGCATTATACACCCCCGCGAGTGACAAAGCTCCGGATTGCAGACGACGTTATTTAACAGCTGTGCGTTTGCGAGTCTCGAACTTTTCGAAGTAACGAATTATTTTGCAAAGATGATGTAGAAGTCAATACTGGAAGCGAGTAAAGTATCCATGACGCACGCGACAAGGTATAGATAAATCTTGAAGTGTCGGCGTATCAGAAAGCTCGGAGTAAGGCGACGTCTAATCTGTTTCTCTCGCGCAAGTGAATTTATATCCACGGCTCGGAGCGCGGCTTATTTATATACAACCTAATTCGCGATTTTCGCATCTATCAAGCGCGAATGTGCAGATTATTCTTTATGCTCGAACAGTACATCGGAGATTTGCGATTTATGTCTTTCGTTTACACTATTATTTATTCTGTGAAAATTCAAATTTAAAAATTGTTATTCGACTCTTCGCGATCCAACGTCGTTGGTACCGTATGGCGTATACTAGAACTGCTTACGCAGCAGCGCTCATCACGTATATAAGTTTCTTACGCTTCGTTAAGTCAGAATTCGATCTGGATTCCGATTTCCCAAGGCTGCACTGCGCAGCAGAAGACTGTGTCGCGTGTGTGCAGTAGCGTGCGTGTGCCCACGTAAATCGATATTCGATGCTCGTTGAAAAACGAAGATTCGCAGTGCACTGTGTGCTTACCCGTCTACCTAGGCTATTACACCTCTCTGAATATTTTATAATTACCGCACACTCTTGCCTGTCAAAGCGAAAAAATAATGATTCCGTGTATAGCCCTCTCACAACAATCCAAGTCATCAATCTGCATTATTTAAAAAATAAACTTCCCCATGATTGCCTTGAAAAAACGCTGTATACCAAATTGAACCATCAAGCGCTACCGGCAGCACAGGCAAATCATCGCCTGTTCATCGCGTCATCCGGCCGACTATGCGCGCGATATTTTGCAAAATCACCCCGTGTCGCTCAGTCCGATGAAATAACAGCTTTTACACGCGCGCGCGAACGAATGCGACTATGTAATCGGATAACTTGTTGCTCGTTACAGCCAAGGCGTCTTGTCATTAGCCTCGTGTCTTTGCGAAATCGATACCAGCAGCGCCAGCTGACAGAACAATGCCGACAGATATAGACGCGCGCGAGCGAGCGCTACGCCAACGAGATAAAGAAGAGCCAAGAGAAAGAGTGTATATACATGGGGAGCGGAGGCACGAGTCTGTTTATGGGGCTTTTTTGCAGCTGATGGGAATTGCGGTGGGTGTGCATTTTACTTGGGCGATGATTAAAACGTCGGTGCAGAGGTGTTGAGCGCTGGTTATTATCGTCGATTGTTTGAATATTTAGCTCGTAAATCGCGCTCTTATATGAGAACCCCAAATATTTTGAAATGGCTGCGATTTAAAAAAAAAAAAGAACGTTCCCGCGCGCTCGTCCATCACCGAACTACGCACACGCATTGCAAAACCGACAGCGCAGGATATTAGCTGACGCGGCGTTCGAGCACACGCGCGAGGTTTCCGCTAATCCATGTCGCGTCGGCGGTGGCTCACAAAAAAAAAGAATCTGTCCCCGATTCGCTCACTGTCAAGGACACGAGTCTCTCGTTGTGTGTTTTGACTTTTTACCGAGCGCGCGCGCGCGCGCGCGACCAGATTGCCGTGACAGACTTCTCTCACTCGTTAACACTCGTTTAAACGATGCCAAACATGTACACAATGTTGTCGAATTTATTGTCGTTGACACATCCAACGGATATCGAATTAATCATCTGCCCGATAACGTGCACGCGGTGAACGATCAAAGAAGTATCTGTACTCGCGATCGACAGCTGTACTTCCCTTCGAGCTAATTAAGTTTTTTTTTTCTGTCGCCAAACAACGACGCCACCGAAACGAAGACTGTGCAGCACAAAAAAAGAAAGAAAGAAAGAAGAACCGAGCGGAATAATGAAAGGAGAGGGAGAAAGAGAAAAGAAGTGTTTCCAAGGAAGAATAACCGACAAGCGTCTTCAATTAACCCCCGGAGACGCTGGTACGGTGCAAACAATACCTCCCTGTGCTGGCTCTGAAAAAGCAAAATAGTACTCCAGCTACTACTGCTATACGCTCTTTAATAAAACGTGACTGGGCTCCTTGCTTTGGTAACGCGAGGAGTAACTTTGCGAGACAATACACGGGAAGCTCTCAAGACTTTCGAATTACGCTGCTCCGAAATGAATTCCTCGTTGTGATACTCGCAGATCGTTTTTGAAGCTCGGACCGTTCACCCTGCCGCTAGAAACACGAGCACAAGCGGGCACTTGCTGGATATGAAAAAAATATTTTCTTTTCTCCTCGCGCTCTCGCGGCTCGTGCCTTATACCCTCAGCAGATTGATTCGGCGAAGGCTGTGGAGCAGCGCCAGATGTCGAAGCCACCAGATGGCCGACTCTTGCGCGACTTTTTAAACTCTCTTCTTCTTCTTCTTCTTTGGAGGTTCTTTTTTCGCCTTGACGTGTGCGTTTTGGAGAAAATCACGATATGATACTCTTTTGACTCGGGATCATCCGGATGGGATTCTCTCGAGTGCTTTGTGGAAGATATATACGAAAGGGATATATATATGATTCAGAGGTGAACGACGCGTGTTTGTATTCTGATGGAGAATCTTTTATTCAGTACCTGATGTATTGTCGGATCGGGATAGAAAAGAAGCTGGGGTGGAGGGCCTGGAAAAAAGCAGCTCCATCTCGCAAGTTTAATTCCAAGCCGCGTAAACGAGCAGCAGAATTCCAGCTGCGTCGGCAAATAAATTCTCATTAATTAGAAATTGAACGCAAAGGCCGGATGGCTAATTGTACGCGGACCGGAGAGGGTAGCTTTTGCGCCGAGCGACGAGTTTTAAGGGTGCTTCGCGAAGCTTTGCGCCGCGTCTGGAAGAAAGTTTTGTCCTGCGGAGAGTGGCTTTATTGCCGCCGAGGAAAAGGGAGCTTTTTGCATAGAGCCAGAGCTATTAATATTGTTTAAAGTTTCATTTGGGGGCGCCTCGCTACGACTCCCGTAAGTGAATGAGAAGTAAGTTTTAGCGAGTAAAATTTTGTTTAAATAAACCGCTCCAGCATCCATTATACGAAATTAATCTCGATGCAACAATCCACCGCTTATGACTATAGCCAGACTCTGGCGCATCAAGCTCACTAGCACCTTATGTCGCAATCTCGGCATCCGCAAAGACATCCGCCGCCGCCGCCGTCCCTTGATACAGAGCCCGATATAAACTTCGGGCGAACGTCGCGCGTTTGTGTTTCGGAGGCTCTCTCGCGAAAGGAAAGCAGCAGCAGATGGTGGCGGCTTAATACCTGTCGCACAGCTGTATACGCCGCCACGTTTAAAGAGCCTCCTTTGTGTCGGCTGTAATGGCCCCTATACAGAACTTTCGGATTCTGCCTCGATTTTTCCTCTCAAAGAGCGCTCGTGAAAACTTTGAATTACAAAAATAGAAGAAGAAAAAAACAATCCCGATGGTATCGCGGCGAAACACAACGTATACGTATACAGGGGTCGTCGACGCAGTCGCGAGAAGAAAGAAAAAGTCGTAAACTCGCTACTGTATACACACGACCGAGTCATGGGCGTGAGTGTATATATAAAAGTTTCGCGTGTAACAGGTGGTTTCGGTAATTGCTCGCGCTCCGTATGTGTACACATATACATACACACTCGCCGCGAGGATTAAGTCGTTCCCGGCGCGCGACATTAAAATCTTACGCTACCACTTTTTTCGCGGAAGAAAAAAGCGTTAGGTGCGTGTGACCCTTGACGTTGCATATTGGGTCGGTTATCTGATCGAATAGCGACCTTATGTGGGACGCTCGCGTGCGTTTACTTGTTGAATTTTTTCGTCCTTTTCGTCGGTTATTTCAGATTAGCTTTTCCGCTTTGCGAAATCACTTACGCAACGTATATACGGCCGAGAGAAATTGCGTAGTACATCGAGCCCCGGCACTCGAAAATTCAATAGCGAAATTCCTTGATTAAAAGAGCAATCGCGGTGGACGGCTCGTAAAATCCTCTCGGATAATCCGGAGAAAAGGTTCGCGCTCAGCATTCCGGAGGCACGTTCCCTCGTAAACTTTTTTCTCCCACTTTACTCGCGCTCACTCCAGAAAATCGAACTTGACAGCAGCCCTCGATTTTGAAAAATTCGACTCGCGACGCTCAACGATTTAATCATCGTTATCGAATCAAGGCTCGTTATCGTCCTCAAAGTCGGTATGAAAAATTTAATAAGCGAAATCGCTGGAGCTGAATATGCAAAAAGCGCTTGATTCTTAAAAGCCCTCGACAAGGAAGAAAAAACGAGTCGTCGCGCGAGTTTGTTTTTGCCTCGCGGATGAAACTCTTTTTTTTCGTCCCGTCGCGAATACGAGGTAGAAAGAGAGAGAAAGATTCGTCGGCAGCTGTGTTTTCGCAGCTTGAATATTTATGAACGAGCTTGGAGTGTTACTCCAGCAGCGGCGTGGCGAAAGTGAAAAAAGCCGCCGCTCTTCCGAAGTCGTCGTCGACTACCCCCACTCCGTCGAATCCATTAATATCTTTATTCGCTTCATCGTGCCTTTGTGAAATCTGCTGTTAAGATGACCTTAAATCGGAAACTCTTTGAAAAGCCGTTCAACTGTGTAGAGAAACAGCAACAATGAAGACATTCGCGCTCGCGTGTGCAAACAGCACG
Source organism: Pteromalus puparum (assembly GCA_012977825.3). Classification (NCBI taxonomy): domain Eukaryota; kingdom Metazoa; phylum Arthropoda; class Insecta; order Hymenoptera; family Pteromalidae; genus Pteromalus; species Pteromalus puparum. The sequence goes on along the minus strand of CM053171.1, from coordinate 661,086 downwards.
AGATAATCCCAACGTGGGCGGCCACTTGGCGAGTTTTTCGCTCGACTCTCGACTGGGATCGATCCACTCTCTCCTCCCCGACGAATTAATAACAATCATTATCGACGGATCGCGCGCCGAGTCGTGATGCGCCAAGAAAGCAAGTACCTCGGCGTGCGATCGATCTCCCCGGCGAACTGTAGCTGATGCTGAATGTTTCTTTCGTTGAGCTGTTCGGCTTCGAAAAATGAGCATTGGGTACATCAATTTAAAGAGTGTATAGAAAAAGATTTTTATCGTAAATGCGTAACATAATCAGAGAAACGCTGCAAACTCACGAAGCGTGTAAAAGCCCGGGCCAGATGCAATATCGCCTCATTTCTCCCGCGCACTACGTTGTAACGCGCATCGCGTGCCGGAAGCGCGTTGCGCATACCTGAGTCGCGCACTCGTGTCTGCCAACCCGAGCCCCCGTTTAATTTTCGGCAGCAGTGTTTTGCGAGGGCCTGGCTGCACGTGCGATGACCCGAGATTTTTACCGCGCGGTATATACGACGCTAATGAAGTGCGAAAGTGTCGATAAATTATGATTATACGTCGATGCGGAGTTTGCAGTGGCTGAGGTGTTATGTGCGTTATATGGATCGTTATCGTATCGCGGGAGACCGAGCTGATGATGCGATGAGTTGATGGGTTCCGAGTTATAATTATTTTACCATGATATGCCTTGCTGAAGACTATAGCGGGTAGCCGTGAAATAAAACAGTTTTAAGCTGGCCTTTCCCCCAACGCTTAATCTTTCAGTTCGCTTAATCTTCTAAGTTTGCCAGCTATTAGAATACTAAAAAAACAATACTACGCTAAAAATCAGCGTATAAATTCTTAGGCATTAACAGCCGGGAGCAGCCATTGAAAGGCGAGTTTCCACTCGGCCGACAATTGCGTTCTCTAATCTAACCACTAATCTCTTATCGGCGCTCTTCCGCAACGCGCGCGCCGTTATTTTCCGATCGGCACAAAGGGTCCTCGATCATTCGGAGCCGTTGTTTCACGTGCGCGAACGCGTCCCTCGACGCGCCAATTTCGTCGCGCACCCCTTTTTTGCGAACCCTCGCTACATACGCGTCTTGCAGCGTGTGCTTCCCTTGAACACAAAAGATACCGCTTGCTTTCTAATACCGTTTTATTGCGTAAAAATACTGATCCGGGCTCCATTCGCAATTTTCCATTCCAGTCGCATGTTCCAGCAATGCGTCACTCTCTATCTCTCCCCCGTCGCGCAATTCATTGTGCGAACTGCCCATAACTCTTTCTCTCCGTGCCTTGGATAAAAAGGAAAATCAATGAAAATTTCGAAACCAGCCACACAATCGCCGTCGAAATTTGCCGCTATCGGAGAGCTTCCAAATGTACATAGAACGGCGCGAAGAACGAGATGAGAACGAGGAAGGGAGAGAGTTGAAAACGCGGCCCGTATCTCACTTCCGCACCCTTTCGAGCGGCGCCAAAGTAGCGCACGGCCTGTCTTTCTCCCCGAAGGGCGGCCCGAGCCTTTCCTCTTCCTCTTCTCCATCCTTCGCTTCTTCTTCTTCTTCTTCTTCTTCTGCGGCTTTCCCGTCGTTCCGCTTTTCTCGCCTCTTCGCGAGACGCTTTACGAGGTCCGGGCTGCAACTTTATTTCGCGAAAGCTTTTTCTTAATGAGGGCCACGAGAGGCTCGAAGGCGTCTGGACGATCTGGTCTGTTACTACTCGAACTCATTCCTTCATTTTTCGCGCTCTTTGTAGACATGTGTTCGCGCGCAGCCTCTCCCTTATTCAACTCCGATTGTCTCGTTCGTGACTCTTTTATGCCACGCGCGTCCCCTTTACAGCTTTTGCAGACACTTCGCGTGTCTCTGTGTCGTCTAATATTCCATTAATCTCCGCGCGTTTATCGTCGGCTCATCAGTTTTTTTCTTGCAAAGCTGCTACCGAGTCTTTGGCCTTTTGATCGAAAAGAGGACTGATGTTGCGATGCTGAAGCAGAGTGCTAAAAGGCTAATCTTGAGTTCTCCGAAATTTAGGTATAGAAATGAACCATAGCTCATAATAATAAACATATCCATCAACGTTCTTTTCACTCCAGCAAAGTACAAAAGCAAGTATCGCACCCTCAGCCGACCGCAACAGCAGCAGCAGCAGCAGCAGTACGGCACCTTCTTCCCTCTTTTCGTCCTCCTTTCGGCTTCTATACACAGCACCGCCTCGTGTGTCTGAGCGACGAGGCGCGCGTCGTGTGCCCCCCCCACAATGCCTCCGCGCCGCCGCGACGGTCGATACGTCTAGCTTCCCCTCTCGCACCTCGTCCCTTTCGCGGCCCCTTTTCTCACTCCTCTCTTCCTCTGTCTTCTATATATACATGCTGCGTGCCGCGATTTTTCCTCTCAAAGTTTTTTGGTAAATTTCGATACAATAATATGCAGGGAACTGCTCAATTTGACGGTAAACTCGCTCGACCAAACGATTTTAAAAACTCATCTCGGGAAAGACGGAGAGAGAAGGGGATATATCGAGTATGCAAAACCGGCGTCGCGCATCATGCCGTACATCATTTTTACTATTCCATTTACGGTCGTCGACCGATACGTGCCCTCTTACACTGCCACGGTGTATAGAGGCAATCGAAGAGACTTGCAGGCCAGCTCTCCCTCTGTATATACCTACTTTCTTCATAAATATGTAAAGATACACGGCGCTGGGATAGAGCCGGTCCGTAACGATGTTACAGTAGCTCTGCTGGCCAATATGTGCCGTTTCTCGACGGGGACGAAGCTAACTTTTTTGGCATTTGCATATTTCTACGGGGCCGGTGCATCTCGCGGCCGCGATTCGGTTATAAACTTCGTTTTACCTCGAATCGGGTTATACCTTTGTAACGTTTTTCAAGAAAACGAAAATGGAAAGTTCACTCGCAGCGAGATTTATCGGAGCGAAAATTAGCCGCGACCATCGTCTGTACTTTTTTTATCGCAGTGGAGTCTGGACCGATGGCTTCGTAATTTATGGGGTTCGCTCTTTTGTAATTCATTTACGGAATTGATGGCGCGACTGGCTTTTTTTTTTTTTTATGTAGGAGTAGCTGCCAGGGGAGCTATAGCGGATAAGGGTTACATTGTGCTGCTTAATTGGAAGCTACTCAGAAGCTTCGGCTAGGAAGTGGTTCTTCAATCGTTTTATCAAAAAAAGGTTTTCAACGTCGATTCGATTCTTCCTCATATACGATTTCGAGCTGAATAAATGAATAAATGTTTGGGTTACGAGAACTGAAAAAAGAGTAAAACTACTTCCGAAATTTGAGACCCATCGATCCGACCTTCAAAATTACGTGCGAACTTTGGCAAACAGGTATATCGAGGAAGGAGTAAAAGAGCAAAAAAATAAGGACCAGCGCGCGAAAGATGCGAAAAAGGAAGATCGAGTTACCCGGTGCCGATGACTTTCTCGGCTGGTCGATCAGGCAGTGATACTCTCGATTACACCTATATCCTCGAGCTTTCTCTCTCGACCCGTCGCCTTTTTCTCCAGGCTCCTTCTATCGCTATACTCTCTCGATTACATTCTTCCATTACCACCAAACTTGCTCGAGAAATAAGCGTTATTCAAGACCCAACCCGCCGCAGGCAACTTGCCACATCCGTCCGGGACAGAAGCGTCGCGCAGCTAATTACAACAACCCTTAACTCTGCTTGTTTCGCCTTTTTTTCCCTCGAAGCGACGCTTGCCAGAAAATCGCAGCATCACTATGTGGCCAGGGGATTGCGCGGGAAGTTCTTTACAGTGATTAATCGTGTCTAAACAAGCCCTTCCTGAAAGAGATGTACCAAACAATGCTGCAAAGTTGGTATCGAATTTTAGTATACACGAGCCACCCGCACTTCATCAAGTCGATCACGGATCGTACTGCACACCTTACGTAAAATTCTCTCTCTCTCTCTCGCGCGTCTTTTCCTCTCGACAGTCCCCATCGGAGAGGCAGCAGAGCAGCTCTTCCGTAAATTACTCCCCGCAGTCGCGTTAATTTCTGCACCGAGAGCGCGCGGAAGCTCTCGGTTTAGATAAGATCTCCCCCGGTTTTATATACAGAGAGCTGGCGTGCGTCGTTACACCCCATAAAGCGCAAGCCGCGGGCGACGCAAGCATTGCTTCGTCCGTAAGAACGAGCTTTTCTTATAGACGCCGGGAGACGGTATAGCGATTGCCGAACTGGATGCGCGATAGGCGAGGCTGTACTGCGATCGATTTTGTTTGCTTCTCGAAGAGTTACGCGTTGTATCTGACTTTTTGGGAGTAGATTTGAATATTGTTTGAGAAACTATGAAGAAAGCTGGATCGTCGCTCAATTAACCGCATCGTATACACACGAATTCGCATGATGCACGCAAGCCCCGGCAGAGTATTTTTTATCGTGTTTCTCGCTATTTTTCGACGCGCGGCAATATTGAATTACCGAATAATCGCGGCAGATTGGCCGCGCGAGATTGCCCGCGTCGTCCTGGCTGATTGAAAGACGGGGGCGTAAATACACACGTTACAAGCTCGTGTGCGTGTTCTCTAGGAAGAAATTCGAAGCCTTGGAGAGAATAATGCGTGCGTCGGGTCGGCCCCCTTTTTTTTTCATATTCGCTCTAGCTTCGAGACCTGCTGTTCTACTACATAATAGCGCGATGAAGTGGCAATCGAAACACTTTACTTTATTAATAAAGATCCTTTATGCAAATAGCTCGTAAGAATTAGAAAGTAACACCGGCGATAATCGAGTATACACAGCGGATATACGCGACCCCATCTTGCGTACTGCTACCCCTGCGTAAATCACAGGGGCAAACGCGTGTGTATCAAGACGCACCCCCCAAGACAACCGCTGCTAACGAGTCATTTCTCGGCCACGTCTCGTCTCTCCGGCTCCTTGCGAGTACACAGACGTTCTTGGAATGCGGGAATCAATCTCGCCCCAAGGCCCCTTGATTAGAGACCGCAGCTGTGTGCAGCCGCAAGACGTTTGTATTCCGCGGACGCGGTTGTCCGTCTAATCAGTCGCTGCCTCCCGAGACACCGGATTATATGTGCCGGGGGAGTATCGGAGCGAGAGGGCCTCGTTACGAGTTGTTTTTTTACGAGCCGAGTGCGTAGTTTGGCCAGTTTATCACCGTGGCTTACCTGTAACAGAAAAGGAGAGAGATTCTTAGATTTCGGAGTGCGCTGTGCGAGTACGTTAAAACGCGCATTTACGGTTTGGTGTATCTCACCGCGACGGTTTTCCGGCGCGTCGACAAACGAAACCCCAAACACAATTTCCCGCGGCGGCCTCTCCCTCGTACGAGGGCATAAAGTACCGCGAGCTCGTCGCTCTCGCTTCCTTTACAGTCTTCTCGAAGAGCTACTCGTATAATTAAACCGAGAGGGCCTCGTCGCCGAGGCGGAACGTTAAATACCCCCCGACGTGTGCACCTACGCTCGCGACACGCCGTGCGAGCGTTTATATTAAATTCGCGTAAGATTACTGCGAAACCAAGTCCCGCCAACGATTTACTCTCGACTTCAAAGCCACTGCGAGGTCCGGCTAATTTTCCGGAAGGTCGATTCGAATTTCCCGCGCGAGCGCGAGATTAGCTTAGAAAATTGCGCATACGTATGCGCAAAAACGGTAATCCTTCCCCGTTGCACAAAGCGAAACGACCCCTCGCCACGTTCAAAAGGCCGGGGCGCGCGAGCGTTCAATTTCGGGGATAATATAAACATAAGTCTCGCGTTTCCCCGAAAAAGAACAGCAGTAGCGCAATTACACGTGTATTACCGTGAACGCGCGCATGTACATATAGGGAGGAACGCAGGGGCTTCAAAGGGATTCAAGATAAATTGAATTTTCGCGCGACTTGACAGGCCGCGCGCGCTTTATCGCGCAGTCGATGCCCGCGAGCGATAAGCGGAAATTGGAACTGTGCAGTCTATGGCATGTATATGTACGAGTTTTTGAGCGGTCAGGATTCGATGTGCTACTGGTGCTTTTGAACGAGCAAATTGAGTGAGAGGAGTTGAAAGGATTCGCGGCGATTGCTTGTTTTAATGAGACGAGTGGGGGATTTGAAAGGGTTTGTCGAAATTTTGGTTTTTTGATTTAGCCGCTGCTGCCGTGCAGCGGATGCATGTGTCCAGCTGGGCCTACACTTAATCGAGGGTCAGTTTATTATGGGAAACTCGTAATTGCCAAACAGTTGGCTCCCGGATACGTTGAATATTTACACTCTCGTGTGGTATAAACCTCAATGAAAAATGGATAACCCAATCTCGCAAACAGACAAAGCCGAGCATCGCGGTGGCAAATACCAATAGAGCAATCTCCAAAATTTGCCGCACACAGCTGTCCGGACCGCGCCTTTGCACACACTCCATCATCTCTTGAACGCGGGCAGGCGAAACCGATCGCAGCAGCCTATATATACGTATATTATCGATCGCGATGAGCGACGAGTCGCGGCTTCTTCAGTTCTGCGCCGCATACAGTAGGTAGGTATATGCATGCCGGAGAGCAGCTGCGCATTGATCATTCCTGACAAATGACACGGGCCGCCGACGTGCGCGAGCGAAAGAGAGAGACAGAGAAGCCTGCAGCATGACGAATCGTCAATTTCGCGCGGCTGAGGAGTGGCACGATGATTGAAAGTACGACAAGGTTTTTGTGCAGAGTTGAAAAGTCGAATATTTTTAGGAAACATAGCACCGAAATGGACTCGCAATTTTCCAGGAGAAAAAAGTCCCGATTACTCTCGTCGAATCTGTAGGACAGAACCGCAGGCGGCTCTCCTCTTCCCTCTCGGCGGCCTCGTTCGGATTCGCTCTACATCAGCGCGGCTGTCTTCGCCTATCTCTTAGGGAGATCGGCTCTCTTTTTTTTATTCTCGTTTCGCCGCCTCACAAAGGCTTCTGCCGCTGCCACTCCTGTCCCTCTCCCCCTTCCTCTTCTTCAAATATGTACCTACTCTCCATACGTGCGGTTATCGCAATTTTTCTTTTTACTCCAAAGCGTGCAATTATATCCGTGTGTCGTGCGCGCGTCTATACACGCGATCAATAAACATTGCACTGAAAGGATCCCCCCCCCCCCCCC